>VXBJ01006930.1:185794-416135 GCA_013400055.1 Nycticryphes semicollaris
CAAGCAGAAAGAACTAGCTGCAGGTTTGGACATGTTACTGTCTGCTCCCGGAGACAGCAGGACTTCCTTGTGCATATAAGCATTGGGAATCCTGGAAGGAAAAGGAAATACTGGGCTGTAACCATCTTCTTTACGTTTATCTTCTGGTGTATTTTTCTGTCTCCATGAACAAATAATCTTGCAGGTGGAATAGACTTGATAAAACACATGCTACTTCTTTTGGTTATTTCCCTGTTGCGCTAGGCTGGATCTCCAAATGACAAAAACGGTTTTCAATTCACAAATACAGCTCGAGTCCTCACATATATAGAGGAAAAGTATCCAGTGAAATTATCATCTGCTTCAGAGAGGGGGTGAAAACAAATATATGTAAATATAAATATTCTGGCGCTTGAGTTGACCCTTTCCTGTCAACAATAAGTAGAGATCTCATAGTACCCATGGGGTAGGAGAAAGGAAAAGGTCCACAGTGATTTCTGCAGCTTATATAGTTTAATAAAGTCTTGCACACGTGGTGCTGGGGCTAGAGCCTGGCCAAAGCCACTTCGTCTCTCCGGAGGAGCATGGCCTGTCAGAGTTGCCTGGCGAAGGTGAGCCCTGCAGACATCACACCCTTTGTACCAACGTGTGCACTTTTTTTTTAAAAGAAAAAAAAAAATCCCATTTTTGTTCTATAACAAATAACTTGTCTCAATCATTTGGACCAATGCTCCATTACTCTCCTGGGTGAGACCCCTCTATAACCTACTCTACTCTGAGCTTGTGAAACCCCACCTTGAGTACAGCTTTGGAGTCCTCAATATAGAAAGGACACGGACCTGTTGGAACAGATCCAGCAGAGGTCCATGAAGATAATCAGAGGGGCTGGAGCACTTCTCCTGTGAACAAGGATGAGAGAGCTGGGGTTGTTCAGCCTGGAGATGAGAAGGCTCTGGGGATACCTTACAGCAGCCTTCCAGTACCTGAAGGGAGCCTACAGGAGAGATGGAGAGGGACTCTTTGTCAGAAAGTGTAGTGACAGGGCAAGGGGCAAGGGCTTTAAATTAGAAGGGGGAAGATTTAGTTTGGATACTAGAAAGAACTTCTTTACTGTGAGGGTGGTGAGGCACTGGAACAGGTTGCCCAAGGAGGCTGTGGATGCTCCATCCCTGGAAGCCAGGTTGGATGGGGCTTTGAGCAACCTGGTCTAGTGGGAGGTGTCCCTGTCCATAGCAGGAAGGTTGGAACTCAATGATCTTTTAAGGTTCCTCCCTTCCAACTCTAACCATTCTATGATTGGGCATTTATTATTTACACTTCCATGCTCCAAGCTGGGCACTGGTAAATATGTACTAACAGCCCAATGCTGTTGTATGAGTTTCTGGTGTAACCTGACATGACAGGAGAGCAAAGGGATGTGGGGAAAGCTAATGGAAATGCCAATAGGACCGCTAGTTAGAGAAATGCTTCTTGGAGCTGGGTTTCTCACGTGTTTATAAATGACCAAGGGATTTCTTGTGAGCTGCCTGCTTAATGTATTCAAGGACCTACTTAGGGATGCAAATTAACAAGGATCTTAATGAAATACTAACAAGCCTCTCAGAAATGGACATTTTCACATTTTTGAGGTAAATATTTATGAGTTTGTCAGGTAATGCTGGTCTAGAGCAGGTTTATTGTTACTGAGGACCCATGAGGCATGGCAGGTGTGCTTTCGGTGAGGCGTTGAGAGATTGGATCAGGTGAATGCAACCATAGGACACAGCTGCGAGTCCTTGAGGAGAAAGAAAAAACACAGAAAGGGGAGTGCGCCATGGCTCAAAGCTATGGACGAGCAGCATCACATGCTAAAGGTGCATTTAAAGTAAATCTCCATGAATTCCTGGGTTAAAGCTAATGTGAGTGTTTTGTGGCTGTTAAACAACGAGAGCAGGGTCAGTGTTCTAGAAGGTTACTGACCGCTGTTTCTGACGGGATGTCAGCGCTGGCTGGGAAAGGTTTAAGGCCCGTCTACTACTACAGTGACCCGCCACGCGTGTTGCGGGGCAGGTCTCGGCCGCAGGCCTGCACCAGGCCGGCTACCGCCACGGCTGGCCAGGGGCTGTCCCGAGGAGAGGCAAGCGGCGGACGGACGACGGACGGCCGTGCCGTGGCGGCCCTGAAGAGGAGCGAGGGCGGGCGGAGTAGGGGAACGAGGGGCGGCAGCGGCCGGCAGGTGGCGCCGCTGCCCCCGCGGCGGCATCGGGCGGCGGCGGGCCTGGGGGAGGGGGCGCGGGGCGTCCCCTCCCCTCCCCTGAGGCGGTAACGGTCGCCTGAGGCGATAACGGTCGCTCGGGGCGGGGCAGGTGAAGCGGTTTTCAACCGTGAGGGCTGGCAGGTCTTAAAACGGTCAAAACTTCACTCCCAACTTTAGAAAGCACTTGTAAACTTTACTCGTGCTTTCTTTTCCCTTCCTAAAATACGTAGCACGTGTCTTAATGCCTGCTGTTACTGCAGCGTGGAGACCTGAGAGCCATAGACGGCTGCCAGATATAACGCCCGTTCCTCTCACAGCGTGAGGGCTGCTGCAGTGCAGAGCTCGACCTACCCCACCGCTCTGCTGCCACCCTAAAAATCGGCTTAAGTGTTGCAGGAGAGACACATGCACCTGCAAACTGTGAGACAAGGTGGCCCTTAAATTCGGTGAAGCAACAACCTCGACTCACTTCTCCCCTCTTCGAGGCTCTTAACGCTTCATGTGTGCTGAGGTCTGTGTGCTCCTGGGTATAGGCTTGGGTGAGAAAGTCTGGAAGTGGCAGGTACACAGCTTTCAGACTGCAATATTTTTACATCAAAATATGTTTGTGAAGGGTTTTTTTTGTTTGTTTGTTTGTTTTTTCCCTCTCTGGAGCTGCTCAGCTATCTGGTACCTAGCCTATTTCATGAAAGAATTTGGTTTGTAGAGCGGTTCTGCTTTCCTTAATAATGTTAAGGGGTGGGGGTGTGTGATAAAGTAAGTGATGTTTGCTTCTGTTCTTTTTTATCAAAAAGCAAAACCACAATCAATAAAATTAAAACTGGAGAAACATAAACTTGCAGCAGAATATATACGTATATATACACATGCATGAAGGAGGGTTAGCAGGTAAGTTAGTTAATCACATATTACGTATAATCAAGTACAGCTGCTCAACACATCACTGTTTGGCATTATAACATGCAAGCACAGGATTTCCATTAAAAAAAAGTCAAAACCCCAAGGCAATTGTAAACTGCTTCTTTTAAGAGTAAAAGCCTATTATCCTAATTTTTCCTCCAGTTTACCAACTTTTCTGTTTCTCCTTCTCTCTTATTTTCTCTAATACCACAGGGGAAAAAAGTCAAAAGGTAACATGATTTTCAGAGGGCTACTTCTCATGCTAGAAGGTAAACCTATATTTATCAAGAAAATGTTATGAGCAGCTAGGTTTCAGAAAATGAGCAGCCTGACCAGATCGTGGGAAGAGCTTGTTCTGTATGGGTGTCCTACCCACTGTGACTAAGCCATCAGTTTTGGTTCTATGTTACAGAAATACACAACTTGATTTGACAGGCAAGTGACCTTCCTGTTACGTGGACCCTGTCGAGAACAAAGATGGTCAGTTTGATGTTCATGTTTGGTGGCCTAAGTTACTGAGATATCAAGGAAGTGCCATAGAAATTGTCAGAGGGCTGGAGTACCTTTCTGATGAGGACAGACTAAGGAAGATATCTCTCTCATGAGGAAAGGCTGAGGGACTTGGGTCTTTTTAGTGTGGAGAAGGCAGGGGGGATCTGATCAATGCCTATAAATACTTAAAGGGTGGGTGTCAAGAGAATAGGGCCAGTCTTTCTTCAGTGGTGCCCAGTGAGAGGACAAGAGGTAATGGGCACAAACTTGGACATAGGAAGTTCCATGAAGCATGAGGAGGGACTTCTTCACTTTGTGGGTGGCAGAGCACTGGAACAGGCTGCTTCCCAGAGAGGTGGTGGAGTCTCTGGCTCTGGAGACATTCAAAACCTGCCTGGATGTATTCCTGTGGAACTGCTTTGCCAGGGGAATTGGACTAGATGATCTCTAGAGGTCACTTCCAAGCCCGTATCATTCTGTGAAGTTGGGTTTGTTCAGCCTGGACAAGAGAAGGCTCCAGGGAGACCTCATAGCAACCTTCTACTGTCTGAAGGGACCTACAAGAAAGGTGGAGAGGGACTTTCTACAAGGGCATGTAGTTACAGGATGAGGGGTGCTGGTGGCACAAAACACCTGTCTGGTGTTACTTCTCTGGATTTGAGAAACTTGCTGATGCATTTTGTATTCTGTAAATGCTCTCCTGTGGAGAGGATGCCAAGGGGAGAGAGAAGAGCTAATCACCCTGACTTCATCTCTGCCCCATTTCCTCCCTGGTTAAACAGGGCTGACACATGCCTTGCATGGAGATTAAAGCTACTTTGTCATGGAAAGCTGTAATTTGGGCTGATCGTTTAGGTCTGTAGAGGCTGCAGTGAATCCTAGTGGTAGCTCTAATGGGCCCGGTGGCTGTTTGATTTGACATATATGGCAGAACCCTGAATCTCATGATAAATCTGGCAGGCCTTTTACCTGGTTTAAAAAAAAAAAGTCAATGGCTGGATGTTGGGCCCTTCACATTGCTTAGCTGTCAGAAGCAGCTTCAAGAAGGAAATTTTTTTAAATTAGTATGTCTGCCTTTCTGGTCTGTTTTCACCAATGAATCTAAAGAAGGTGGAGGAGAGTGATGAGCACAATCTGTAGAGACAGAAGCAGTACCATATACAAGGAAAATGAAAATTATGAGGCTTTAGAAACATGATATTTTTTTCCTAAAGGAAACTCTAGAGTCAGAGCTGGTCTCACCCATGATGGCTCATTGTGATGGAATTAAGCAGAGCTCAGGCCTTGGGGCTGTATTCCTCACTCCTTCCTCACCTGTGCAGTGGCACCTGGCTTCTAGCACTGTGACAGGCTGTTCATGAAGGAGCCCTCAAGTTCTGGTTTCCAGCCAGGTGGTGACCTAGGACTAAGATTAGTTTCTCGTTTAAAGCTTCCCAGGTTAAGCTACGCTTGTCTCCCTGTAGATAAGGGTCACAGCAGAGCTCTGGAACGCAGCATACACTAGAGTGTCCCACAGAGACAGGGTTGCTGACGTTTTTTGGGCTAGTGCTGGCTTCCCTCCTTGTTCCTTTCATAGCAGCAGATACAAAAGGACCGGCTGAATTGCTTTCTATCTTTTGGACAAACATTTAGCAGAAGACTCACCTACACCTGCCCAATGTAATTTTTTAAAGACCTACCTGAAGTCTTCTGTCCCCTAGTGCTGGGCTCCATCACACGTTGACTGTTAATAATAAAGGTGTCCATAGTGTAGGCAAAGCTTTGGGAAAAGACGAAAGATGAGAGCACCTGCAAAACCAACAGCCCTCTCAAACTGCAGCTGCCTTTCCCACATCTCTAGTGCTTCAAAGCCAAGGTCTGGGCTCAGGTGTGGCAACAACCGTCTCATTGCTGCCAAACAGGGAGGGCACACCATTTCTGCATTCAGTGTGTTCCTATGCAAGTAGCAGCTGGGTTCTTTTGTTAAAGCATGGTGCTACTGACACCTGGGTGCTCTTCTGCTGTGACCTGCTGTGTCCTTTTCAGAGCTGCTGCTTAACAGCATCCAACTCCCTGTTCCATAGGAAGCGTGTCTCTGTTTTTCCCAGGTACATGGGGTGGTTCAGCCTGGAGAAGAGATGGTCCAGACCTTATAGCAGCCTTCAGCTATCTGTAGGGGTCCTGCAGGAGGGATGGGGAGGGATAGTTTATTGAGGGAGTGGAGTGATAGGAAGTAGCATGATGGTTTTAAACTGGACGAGTGAAGATTTAGATTAGATATTAGTCAGAAATTCTTTACGGTGAGCATGAAAGAGAGCCAAGAAGATAAGCAGGAGTTATGTTTTAGGCTCCCATACAGAAAGACAAGGAATTAAATCTCCCTTTCATTTTCCCTTCTCATTAGGTTGTCCTGTTCAAGAGGTGACATGGAGCCAACTTACACCGAAGCAATTTCATTTCTCAGAGCTGAGAAAGTCTGAACAGAGGAGACCATCAGAGATGGCAAGGTACCAAATGAGACACACCGAGTCAAATCACACAACATAGGCTCACCCATGTCCTGCGTCCTCTACTCCAGCTGAAGTGAAAAGGGATAGTGTTGAAACACTGGAATACACAGGCCCTTTAAGACCCAAATTTTAAACTGAGGGTAGTGAGCACTGCATCTTGGGCTGGTAGGTTAGTACTCCTCAGCATGCCAGGGCCCAGGGTTAAAGAGAAGCCAGGAGCTGCCTGGTGTACCTGCAAGATCAGCCCCTATTCCTGTAAGAAATACAGTTCTGTGCTGTCTTACTAAAGAGAAAAGGACAACAGCAAGGTCTGTTGTAATGTTACTGGTTTAAAAAGTTCAAGGGTGAAAAAGGGCAATAAGGATGGGATGACAACAAGAAACAGTGTGCGTAGCAGTTGTGACCTCCCAAGCCAACTGGGCTAACTGGGAGAGAGCCTGCAGGAGCACAAACCCACTCACGTTAGACCAGGCTTTTCTACAGACTGCTGAAGAGCTGTTTACTTTCTCTGCTGATTGCCTCTGGCCAATTTTAATCTTGAGAGTGTGCCTGCCTTGTTCTCTGCTTTGATCTCTTTCCTTCTGAGTCAAAACACAAAGATGTTATTAAGATAAATTAGTAAAGACATCTCAGGAACTGGGTGGGAAATGCTGATCATCATCTCCCTTGAAGATAAAATAATCCCCATGCTCAATCAATTGGGAGCATGTAACAGTCCTGAATAACTGCTTTGAAACATGGGAAAACAATGGTGCTCTATGAATTGATTGCATTTGGCCTAATTGTAGAAGGCCTTTGGATAGGAGTACTTACAAATAAATGGGAAAGAGTGCTGGAAATGTGCTGTGCTGAACAGGCTACCATGGGCTGAGTAACCTTTATGTTGTGACGTTAAATACCTTCTCTCTGTGCAGGCCTGGTTTCATTAATTGCCATAAGCAGGGGAGTGGAGGTGCTCTGGAGAAAAACTATAGAAAGTCTAGTAAAGAAAAACACATAGGAGTGTCTGAATTGTGTGACGATGTTTCCATTGGAGAACAACCCTCAGGAATGGGTTGGTTTTGAGCAAAATGAATGAAAGATGCAGTTTGGGCTTTTTGTGCGTCTAGTGCCTCTGTGCTGAGACAACAAGCCCATTTGGGAGTGCATAGGTTAAGCTGAGCAATTGGAGATGACACATACCATAAAAAGAGAAGATAAGTTCAAGAGTTATTATGAAGAGAGAGAAGATTAACAGCATTAGATATTTAGAAGATTCAGATAATAATTTCACCAAGAAATCTCTGACTTAGACTCAGTCTACAGCTATAATTTAAACTACTCATATCACAGCTACACTTCTCAGTAGTTTCTACTTCTAGTATAATCACTAATAGACAATCACCTCTTGCTATAATTTCTTCTAAATGGTACAGTAAAGAATGCTTTGCATATTGCCTATTTGCAGAGGTCAGCGTAAATCTGAGATATAAAATAGAGTAATTAATGTATGGTTGCTGTGATTTTTATAACTTATGAAAGTCTGTGAACATTTAACAGTGCCTCCAGACCTGAAGGGCATACATCAGAAGAAGCATAAAACACCAGGGTACCAGCAGAAAACAGAATGGGGTAGTATTCCAGTACATAGAGCAACGCACCTAACTTTGTGTTGAGCCTGCCAGGGAAGCTAACGCTCTAAACCAAAAAATTGTGGGGGTGTTTTAAGGTTATGTCTTTTTTTCTGCGGTAACTCTGAGGTTACACTTTGACCTGCAGGGCTGATATTACAGGCTTTCCAGGTATCAGCGGGTAGAAAGCCAAAGCACCTGCTTAGAAAAACTTGTGCTGTAGGTAGCAGTGAGGAGTAATTGTAAATGTAAGAATCTCTGTATTTTTGTTTAAGAGTGGAATAGAAATGACAGTATAATTGGAGCTGGGGGGAACCCAGAATTTGAGGAAATTGGATGTGTTTGTGACCTTGAACTTTCAGTTAAACATAGTTGAAGTTCTATTGTCTGATCTCAAATGAAGAATAAGTGAACTGAGCACAAGCAGGATGTGTTTCCGAGGCACAGGAGTTGCTGTAAGAGTGCAGTAGGGAGCTGCACAGCAGGAGCTAGTTTGAAGCTGGCACAAGGTCAGGACTGAGGGAAGAACAACAAAGGAGCTACGGCACAAAGTGTTATGATTTCCCCCTCCTTCGTTTTTTGTCCTAGGCTTTTCCTAGAAGGATGCTGATGAAAAGCACAGCGTCCCAGAATATGATAGCCTTGCAGTAGAAAAATGGAGTAAGGAAGCAGCTCATCCAGCCATACACACAGCACTTGTTTCAGGGGACTGTTCGCTGGGATCTAACGTTCAGGACTGATGCAGAGTTACAGCTCAAATTTAAAGGGTCCACATCAGAAATGACAAAAACAGCCTGGAGGTGACTTTTGTGGATAATAAAATAGTAGCTTGCATTTAAATGGTATGTTTTATGTATAGCTGTTGGACTGCTTTGTCATAAGCTCTTAAGTGACAGTTCTGCCCAAATGTGGCAGGAGGAAGACCATCCCCAAGACACAGATTACCAATGACTTCCTCAAGGTCTTGCAAGGAACCGCTGATGCACAAGGAAGAGAACCCAGTTAAACTGGGTCCTAGGACTAGGGGCCTACTTATGGCTCAATATTAAGCCTGGTCCTGCTCCTGAGGACACACTTTCCTGTTTGCTATTTGCAGGGGTAAAGTATGTGGAAACAACAGTCGCCAGCAAAAGAAACCTTGTAAGTTTTTTGTGGGTTCCCCCCCTCTGCCTTTTAAAGCAGGCTAACTTTCTTCAAGGTAGAAGGGAAACAGTAGAGTCAGCAATGAACACAGCTAGGTCAGGACAGGTACAGCTGTTACCAGTAGTGATGCAAAGTTAAATACTTCCAAGTAAAAATGAAGTGACTATGAAGAAGAGTCTGAACGAGGCAGTTCCCTCCCCTGGCTGTTTCTGAGGTGTTGTGATGATGTGGCGGAGCTATTCAAGGATGGACTACATTTGTACACTGTCTTGTATTCAAACTTTGTGTAGCTCTGTACCTCAGTTTTTACTGTATTCATGGTAACACATGCTCTTGTTCTTTGTAACAGGACAGTGGTTTTGCAGGAGGTGTCTAAGGCTCAGGACTTAAGGCTTTGTCTGGTCTTGTCTTGGCCTGCCTGGAGCTTTGCTTAACTTGTTTAGCTGCAACAGCAATTCCCTAAAGACCAGGTGACTATTACACGATTTGTTCTACTTTTGCTTAGCTTTGTACAGTTGTGCGATATAACCATAATTTTTATTTAGCTGAGAGCAACAAGCAGTTATTTAATGAAGAATGTTGGACCTTAGCAAAACGGCACAGTGTAGAGGACTATGGACATAGTATCAATAGCAGAGACCTCAAAAGGAAAGCTACTGGATGCACTGCAGGGGAGTTCGGATATGAGATGCCAGTAGAGGGCATGGGATGATACTTGAGACCCCACAGCTATAAACAATGCATCAGTGGTCAATGACTGGTAGTGAAATAAAGGCAGGTCTGGGAATTGGGTAGAACTGGTTTTAGGAGTAGCAAAGAGAACAGAAAGTATGCAGTTCATGTAAAACCTCATATATGGTGTGAGGCCAGCTACCTTAGGATACAGGTGGGCTGTGAGTGTAACAGTGGATAAGGGTCGGAACTAAGTGATGTGCGTAACAGTTCCACCTGTATAATTATTGAGAGTTAATAGCATTTTTTCCCCTATAATAATTAGATCAGGATTAATATTTCAATGTTTGTGAGTTCAAGTTTCAGTGACAGTGACAATACATTCTTGGCTTTGTTTGTAAGTCATGCGTCTTTTTGTCCATACCAGGATTTTGGCTGTAACACTTTGAACAAAGAGCATCCAAATGTCTTCCTAAAAAGATTGTCATCACACATTCAGAATACTCAGCAAAAAGCTATGGAGGTGAAATAACTCAGAAATTCCCTAAATTCAATGTGACGTGTTTTCCTCAAGGATTTATTTAAAAGGAAATGAATTGATTATTTGTTCTGGAAGAGGTGGAACAACGTAATAAAATTCTGAAAAGACATCCCTATGATTTAGCTGCTTCAATCAAATATATATCTTTTACTAAGGATGTTTGTTACAAGGGCTTCGATAAGCTTTGCAAAATGACATTTACCCTACAACATGTTTTTGGGGGAAGGGAAGGTGAATGGATCACTGGTTATTAAGAGAAAAGCTCAAAAGTCATTTGTTATCGATTCCTCCATTGCATACACTAAATATTTCATTCAGATATTTCATGAGGCTGTATTCAAAATATAACGTGTCGTATTTTAGTTTGCATCATAGCATGGATTTGCTGGAGGAAACTTGCAATAAAACAAGATTTACTCTTATTTTTAGAATATGATTTGAATCAAATGCCTTTATAATGAAGTTTGGGACATTTACTGTGACTTTATTTTCCCTTAGCAAGTATGAATATTAAGATACCTTATCATAAGACAAACCTCTAATTAAGAAGCATGCTTATGTGTAATTTACAACAGTCCAGTGGATTTATTGGAATATGTCCTGATTTTCTAGTTTGGTTTAAATATACCTCTTGAAAAATCTTACAGAACATCAGTCAAATTTGCTGACAGTGAAATTTTCATTTGATGAATTTTAATGACAAATTTGATTCAAAACAGATCTCCCTAATTGAGACTTTGATTCTAATTCTGATAGTGCAGCTGTTGGTTTTCAAGTAAATTTCCATTAAGATACAATATGAAAATTGTACCACTGAGAAATACTCTGAGAAGTAGCGTTCTGGATTGATTTCTGATGTCTAACTTGCCAAGATCTTGTGATGTGAGGTCCTTTTTCCATGTCAGACTTCCTCCTGTGTTTTGAGCTGCAGCTCAAATTTCTTGCCTGAATTATGGCACCTGGCTTGCCATTTTGTACTGCAGTGCTGGGACTTTATCCCAGAGAAAGTGGGACAGGCGGTGATAGGAGGAGATTTGGGTTTACCAACCACATATGACATCTTTGCAATTGCAGGATTGGACAAGTTATCTGAAGAGACCATAAAGATAAAAAACCAAGGTGAGACAGTGGCCAGCCACCCTCATTAGCTGTTGCTGGTGCTGCATAGGCAAAGTTCATTAGGGACTGTGCAGTGGTGGATCATATCACAATATCTTGCATGAAATGAACCAGTGTCTCTTCTTCCTGCCTGCTCCTGTGGTACTTGTCTCATTGCCTCTGGAAATGGAGTTTATCAGCCCTTACCCAATCTCCATGGGCTGCCAACCTGGACCACAGAACATAGCTGAAATGAAGATGTCATTGAGAAGTTCCAATTTTCATTTCTCTCTCTCTCCCTTTTTTCTGCCCCGAAGGTTAATGTGGCCTGCAAACATCTTCATGTCTGAGGAATATCTGTACAATTTCTATCACCTTGCTAAATGCAAAGGCAAATATGAGCCCCCCCTGCTGCTAAGCAGAGATGGTAATTCCACAGGAAAGGAATTATGCTGAGGATTCATGCGTGTATGCTTAAAAAGATCTTTTGTGTACTTAACATATCTCAGTAATAACATTTCTGGTTTTTGTTGTACTTACTATTTATTGCAAAAAACTATAGATGATTAACAAATGACAGTGTAATTTAATTGAAGTATTGAAGCTACCTACAAGTTAAGAAAAAGTAATTAATTTGCATTTTGTAACCCTCCCTGCTGTTCTTGTTGGCATCCTCTGTACTGAACCACACCTCCCTCCCTCAGACAATGTCTGCTACCGTATCATTTCTCTTTCTTGCTGAGGTGCAGAACAGCTCTGTTGGTGGGGCAGGAACTGCAAATCCCACATTTCAGCCTCCTATCACAGAATCAAAGGAACTTCCTCCAGTGTAATTAGTACTCGCCTACTTGCAACTATCCTCTGATGTGGGAATCATGCTCCAGACTTCACAGTGCCTCCCAGGGCTTCACAGGGGATGAGGCAGTTCTTACCTGGAGGCTGTAAAAACCCCCATGGGAGCCTCTAGCCTGCTCTGTAGATTTTTAGGCTGCTCAGTGAGGTGCCTCCAGCGCAGGGGCTGCAATACATAACCATCCCAGGTTGTGTTGTAGCTCTGATGGGAAATCAGAGTCAAAACAACTGAGCCTCTTGTTGCTGTGTAAAAGCTGTTAGTGTCTGGATCCCTCCTTCCGCCAGCTGACTTTGCTCTTTGGACTCCTGTTCACCTTCCTCCTGCCCCTGCCTCTCCCTCTGCTATGGTCAATATAAACAACATCAGTCCTGGCTCTTGTCAGTGGTAGCAAGAGAAAAGAGCCGCTCTTTCTGCACAGACCACATGCAGTAGGACCATAAGGAGAAAGAAAATGCTGCCTCTTCCTTCTGTTCTGAGCATCCTGTGACAGTCTTGGATTGACTGAGCTGGTGCTTGCTGTGTGCATCTGTCTGGAAACGTGTCTGGGTAAAAATTTTTTTGGTGTGTCTTGAAAATGGCAAAGGCTGGCAGCTTGTCCTGGTCTCAAAGAGAAGCTGAATCCTCCTCCAGAGTGTGTGTGTTTTTGTTAAGGAATGCAGGCCCCCTTATTTGCCTGCCTTGTGAATTACCTGAAATACAGTCGATGGATAGCACCTGTCAGCACATTTCACTAGACAGCTCCAGAGGAAAAAAAAACCAGTTTAAATAATCATCTCCCTCCCCTGTGCATCAGGAAAGAGCGATAAAAAAACTGGAGATGAAAGACTATTGAAGCCTTAGGACATTTCATCTCTTTTCCTTGGGGCAAATGCAGGTCTCTTTCCTATAGTAAATACATTTCAAGCTGTTCAGTTCTAAATTTATTTAGTGACAATACTTCTGAGGCTTCCCTGGAGAGGTTATTTTGTAATTTAATAGATGCTACTGTTGGGGATTTTTTTTTTTGTTCTAATTTACTAAGCACTCAGTGGTTTTCATCTTTAAAGCACATTACAGACATTAAATAATCTACAGACAGTTACTGAGCAGTAGCTAAGCCACCACCTCTCTCACCCTGAGCCTTTCTGTTAATAACTCTGCAGGAACTCCATTCACCTTCACTCAGACATGTTTTTCTGTGGTTAAATGGGAATTTGCAGTATGGTAAAATGGCAGGTCAGGCACAGAACTTTGTTTTTCTTTCTTGCATTCTCATTTTAATTCGTGTACAACTTGCTCATCATTGCAGATGATTCCTATCATTCAGCCCGAATAGTATTTTCCTTTTGCCAGCTGCATCTCATTGCTCTGAGCTCTACCACAAACAACACTTCTTCTTCCTTTACCTTCTGAGGTGTGAGAAGCATGCATGGATGATTATCTGATGTGGCCTTATCATTGCAGGGAAGCTCAGTTCCCTCTCCTCATTTTGCCATGCCTGCCCTCCTTCTGAACTAGGCCATCTTCTGTGCTGCCATCAAACTTGTCTGGCACCTCTAAGGACCAGCTTGCAATCACATCTGTGTTTCGTCTCTCCTCCCGGCAGCAAAAGCTGCTTCATTGCCCCAGGCAGCTAGAAAAATTGCTGCTGTCTCTCCTATGTGCCACTCTGTGTAGAATGGTAACCCCCCTGTAGCTCGGAACAACCTCTAAATTTAAATAGCTGAGAAACTTATTAGAAGGATACAGGTCTCAGGAAATGACACCAGAGTCCATTAATGCCCTTAAGGGATGGAAAAATTTACAAAGAAACTCTATTATTGATTATCAACAAATTGAATGCCTTTTGTTAGCCTGTTGCCCGAAATGCCCTACAGCTGGCCTGGGGCCCTGCTAAGTTGCCCTTGGCTGGCCTGTGTCTTTGTATCATTGCCCTGGCTGCTGGGCTGTAGGTGAGGAGGGTGAGGTGGACGGTGATCTACCCAGCTCTGTGCTGTTGAGGGGTCCCTCTGCTTTCTGTGTGAAGCAGTGCCAATGTGGGATTTAAAACAGATCGGTCAGAAGGCCTGGGAGGCGGCTTACGAAGGTCACGCGGTGGTCCTGTCTCACCCCTTTGGAGGCTTAACCAGGGCTCCAGACAAAAGCATCTATTACACTTGGCCACTTGTGTTTGAGGGCATATATGTTTGGACTAGCTTTTGACACAGAAATATTATAAACCAGCTCTTGACCGGGATAGTCGTCCTCTCTTTTCAAGCAGCAGTTCAAGAGCTCTGCATACTTTCAGGCAAGAACTGCCCCCGCCATGCCTGTGTGAATTGTCCTACATTTCTGCCACCTTGCAATGTGTGCATGGCTAAAAATAGCCCTGGCCTTTTAACCATCACATTGCACACTGAGCACTTACCTGAGAATCGGCAAACAACCTGCTCATGTAAATAGGAAAATCAAGGTAGCGATCAAAAGAGCATTTGTCGGCTTTGTTTTCCTGGTAATTCCTCTTGTGGATTGGGCTGTCATTTGAAATGTAGTGAGAACCTGTGTGTTTAGCTTGCACTACTCCAGATGGCAGGTTCACCTGTTTCACATTTTATAATCTAGTACTTCAGGGCAGTATTTAAAACTTTCTAATAGTTAACTCCAGGTCAGAATTGCACACTGCCTCAAACCCAATAAATAGCTTCAAGGAGTATTTGCTATAGGACCTTCGTTTTTTCATGTTCGAGTCTGCCTCCTGTTTTCGCTTGGGTTAGCCTGCACCGTGCAGAGCCATATGTTACCCTGACACACCTGGCAGAGCAGATCAGAGTTGAGTCTGATGTTGTATTTCAGGTCAGCCAGAAAACACAGTTTCAGTCACTGTCATAAACATATTCAAGTCAAATGTCTAAAAGAAAAAACGTCTGTGTATTTGGATTATTAGCTAATCTGCTCTGCTGAATGCCACAGGATGAAATATTACCCACCAGCTTACTGAGAGTAAAACTGGCACCTGAATTTTGGGAAGATGATCTTGGATGAAAGCTTGTATCCTCCATACTTTCACTGATAGCACATGCTTTCTACTGGCACTTCCTCTGGGAAGTTGCCCTCCATTTTGGTTTTCTCAGCAAGACTGATGCCAGCCCTCCTGAGCATCACAAGTCCATTATGTGTCCCTGACAAAATCCCTAAATCACACTACAGTAGCTGTTGCACATAAACTTCCAGAAGCTATTCCATAGCTTGGGAGTGTGAATATCTGCCCACAGTGAAAGTAATAGCACAGGACAGTTTTGTGCACCTCCTTGTCCAAAGCTGAAATGCACAACTGGATGGAGATCCTGTTGGCATGAACAACTTTGGGCATTTTAATATTATTCCCTGGTTTGGGGCCCTCTGAACTCTTGCTTCCATCCTTTGTCTTTCCTACTCTCAAAATCTGTGCAACCAGGCAACAAAGCCTTTTGGAGTAATTGATTTACTTCAGTTGTTTACATTAGCAAGCCTAATGAAAGCAAAACTACTGCAAGCAATCTTAAAACGGTCACAAAAACTTGGTTTTCAGTCTTGTTCTGATCTAGGGCAGACAGATAGTTTCTAGGGATATAAATATATGCAGTGCACGCAGCAGAAAATGTACAGGCAGGTGATCATTCAATTAAAATGCATGGTACATATAAATGATTGTAGCAAACCACTCTGTTAGCATTCAGTCTGTATGAATTTTATGATTAACTTTGTAATGTAAACAGGAAAATTGCAGTATTTTGAATTTCCATTTCAAGATGCCAGAACTAATGACCTGTCTGTTGCTCTGTGGTGTAGGACTAGAAAAAGAATAGATGAAATTTTGTTGTCTCAAGGGACTTAACTTGGAATGTGCTTGCAGAAGAGGCAGTAGTAACAAACATCCCACAGGCTATTTGGCCTGGCTATACCTCTGACTCCCTGGCACCATGATAAGCATCTTTTTAATTGTGTATCTCTAAAGTAAGCCTGTCCTGAGAAAAGCTGCATTGCTTTTCCTGTCATTTATTTTCATTTCCTTCCCTACGTTTGGTACTGCTGGGAGTGAATAAAAGGGCTGGAATCACCACTACTTGCATTGAGCATTGAGTATTGAGTTAGCAGTATTTACAAGTACTGTTATAACTAAATTATCCGTTCATCCAACCAGAAAGGCTAGAAAAGGTTTAGAAAAGTCTCCCTGACACAGCAGATGGGACTGCTGGCCTTCTCGGAAGGAAGCACTGTGGATGCTTGACTGGGACATATCTGTTTATCATGTCTGATTTATCATTTCCTAAGATAAACATCCCACACCAGTCAGTCTCTTTTTAAGTAAAAGGGTGTCTGTGCCTCCAGTTGTTCTCCCTGTCATCCCACCCCATGGTCTATCCTCTGATCATAAAATTCAAAATGAGTTAACTTAGATATGAGTGGTGTCAGTCAGGGTTCAAACACGATAATTTCAAAGACGAATGTTTACAGGGCTCAGCACAAATGAGACTGAAATGGACACTTTGTGGTAATAGGGTGATAGCTCGTGAAGGATGAGAAGTAAAGTTTACATTTGTACAGCACAAAACTGGAATGTTTCCATGAAATCTTCAGAACTTTGGTCCTCCACAACTGTGGATGGCTGGGAAATAGATCTCAGAAGATGAAGATTTAATGAGAATCCTAAAAGCAGTCCCTCAAGCCCACCCCTTCCAGGGTACTTCAAAGTACAGAACATGTCTGTGATACACAACCAAGTGGCTCAATAAATATCCTACAGGATTAACTTTGTCCCAAGAGGAAAAGGGACAGGATTGTTCTGCCTGTGACTCTGACCCTAACAGTTGATTGTCTTTGTGCCTATTGTCCATCCAGGGAATTACCTGTGAAGGGTTTGAAGAAAGAGGAAGGGAACAAAACCCCAAGCCGTTTTAGTACAAAGGCCCCCAACTTTCATGTTCTATGTGAGCATAGCAGTAGAACAGCAGAGATGAAGGGTATTGCCAACGTGTTATATGAGGCATACAACTTCAAGCACCCTGTTAATAATGTTTCTATTACATTTAGTGCTGCAGCTTAAATTTAAGAGCTAGATTGGCTCAGAAGGTCAGTATAAATAATTTAGAGTATTTAGAGGAGTCATGAGAAAAGTATTTAGTAATGTTTTTTAAACTACACAGCAGTTTTATATTTGTTGCCATGTTAATCCCTCATAAACATGTTTTCATTAGCATTCTTTTTTATTGAATGCTAAGATTATTGCAAAATGAAGGTCATAACAAAAGTTTAATACCATACAAAATTGCAAAGAACCCTGCTCACTGTCTCTGCTAATTACTGCCAAAACCTTATAGCTAGCAGGACTGCTGGAACAATCTGCCCTCACAATCTGCCCAAGTAGACCTCAACATTGCACTGATGGACAACCAGAATGTCTGGGGGCTTCCCCATGGCTTGTAAGTAAGTTATTTGGAGAGGTTTGGGAGAGATGAGAGAAGAGTAACTTGGCCCCACAGAGTACAAAACTGCCCTGCTCCCAGTGGACCTGGTTAGAGTGGAGCATTTGCATCACAAAATCATAGAATGATATGGGGTTGGAAGGGACCTCTGGAGATCATCTAGTCCAACCCCCCCTGACTAAGCAGGTTCTCCTAGAGCAGGTTGCACAGGAACTTGTTCAGATGGGTTTTGACCTCTCACTGGGCACCATTGAAGAAAGACTGGCCCCATCCTCTCGACACTCACCTTTTAAGTATTTATGGGCATTGATCAGATCCCCCCTCAGTCTTCTCCAGACTAAAAAGGCCCAAATCCTGCAGCCTTTCCTCATAAGAGAGATGTTCTAGGCCCCTAATCACCGTGGTGGTCCTCTGCTGTACCCTCTCCAACAGTTCTCTGCCCTTCTTGAACCAGGAAGCCCAGAACTGGACACAGTGCTCCAGATAGGGCCTCACAAGGGCAGAGTAGAGGGGTAGGATAACCTCCCTGGACCTGTTGGTCACACTCTTCTTGATGCACCCCAGGATGCCATTGGCCTTCTTAGCCACGGGGGCACATTGCTGGCTTGTGGTCATGCATCCTGGCATCACCAGGAGTTGAGTGTCCTGTTCAGTGTGAACAGATGTGTTTTCATTAATTTCAAGCCCTCTGTATTCCTCAGCTTTAGTAGTTAACTGACAACTCGGTGAATTCTATGCAACTTTTCCACGCTCCACCCAGGATTGGAGCCCCATTATTCAGGAAGAAAATGCATTTCATTCCCTCATTACCAGAGGTCCATGTGCACACAGACAGATGGAGAAAGGCACATGCCTTTTCTGCATGGAGAAATTAGGAAGGCTTAAATAAACTCCTATTAAAATCAGTTTCCTTAGAGTAGTACAATCCTCCTGGATGCATATAGACTAGTTAACATCTGGCTAATGCTGATGTGTTGGACATCAGAGACTGGATGAAGCAGGTAGTTTCCTGTCTTGCAGCAACAGTGTACGCAGGAATTGATTTTTGTAAACCACATTGAAAACTTTTATTAGAGCATGTAGCACAAATATATTATTTATGTGATTTTTGCTGTGAGACTTAAAAACATAAAAAATTGCTGTAAGACCAATATAGTATTTATATAGCTCTTTAGGCTCTTGGGTGACAAAAGGATACGTTTATTGGTTTTGATATCTATATAAACAGGAGAAAATGTGCCTAAATTAGTACAATTTGCACATGAAACAGTGACAGTGTCATGTTAACTAGTTCTTAGCACTTGAACAGACTGAGGCATTCCTGAAATTAACATTCCATGTTTAAAATAAATTTAATTTAGCTGGTGCTAGTGATCTTCTAATGAATGTAAATTCTCTGATGAACATGGGTGGGTACGGATTTTGGGAGGGAAAAAAATGCAGTGATTTCCTTTTGGTGTGTGCAATGCTTGCCTCCCTCCTTGCTCTGGGCAGGTGACCCTATGGGAATATGCTCTTGCTGTTTTTATGCATGAGCTTTTCAACTTTCTGAGGGAGGAGAGAGAGAAATACAGACAAGCAGTTGCTGCTGAAGGTAAAATATCACGACCCTATTCAAGTAGAAGTGCTTTTCCTTTTTTCTGTAAATCTCCTCTTGCGTTGCTGGCTGCTGGCTTTGGCAGTCAGATTGCCTGCTGACCTTGGACAGACACATGGTAACGGGGAAGTTAAATGGCCTGCCTGCAGTCAGAAAGCAGAGTGTCTCAATCCCAGAACGTTCCGGCTCTTCAGCCTCAAGACTATTTTTCTTTTCCAAAGGCAGTTCCCTTTCTCCTTAAACAAGAGATATGTCTACTTTAATGTCCGTTGTCTAGAAAAAGGGGGTTTCAATCTGTGCTCAGACTGCTAGATTCTGCTGGTGCTCTCTCATGTATCTGTGGCAGCTGTTGAGGAAAATCAAAGTTGTTATCACTAGGCTGAAATGCATTGTACTGGAGTCTTCAGTCCCCATCGAAAATTTTCAGTCCCACAATGGAAAACAATCGCCTTGCAATTGTAATTTGTAAGTGCTGGAATAATAGTTCTTATGAGGAAAACTCTGCAGAGTAAATGTATCCCTCAGCTACCTTGTAATCATAGGATGGTTAGAGCTGGAAGGGACCTTTAAGATCATGGAGTTCCACCCCCCCTACCATGGGACACCTCCCACTTAACCAGGTTGCTCAAAGCCCCGTCCAGCCTGGCCTTGAACACTCCCAGGGATGGGGCATCCACAACTTCACTGGGCAACCTGTTCCAGTGTCTCACCACCCTCACAGTAAAGAATTTCTTCCTAAAATCTAACCTAAATCTCCCCTCTTTCTGTTTAAAACCATTACCCCTCATCCTATTGCTACACTCCCTGATAATGAGTCCCTCCCCATCCCTTCTGTTGCTACATCCCCCTCCCCCCTCCATTTCAGGTACTGGAAGGCTGCTATAAGGTCTCCCCAGAGCCTTCTCATCTCCAGGCTGAACAACCCCAGCTCTCTCAGCCTGTCTTCATAGGAGAGGTGCTCCAGCCTTCTGATCATCTTTATGTCCCTCCTCTGGACTTGGGACTTGTTCCAACAGGTCCTTGTCCTTCTTATGTTGGGGGCCACAGAGCTGGATGCAGTACTCCAGGTGGGGTCTCATGAGAGCAGAGTAGAGGTGTAGAATCACCTTGACCTGCTGGACATACTTCTTTTGATGCTACCCAGGATGCAGTTGGCTTTCTGGGCTGCAAGCACACATTGTTGGCTTTTCACTCACCAGTACCCTTAAGTCCTTCTCCTCAGGGCTGTTCTCAATCCATTCTCCACTCAGTCTGTATTGTTTTTTGGGTTTGCTGTGTCCCAGGTGCAGGGCCTTGCACTTGGCCTTGCTGAACTTTGTGAGGTTTGCATGGGCCCATCTCTCAAGCCTTTCTAGTCCCCTCTGGATAGCAACCCTTCCCTCCAGTATGTCAACCACTCCAAACAGCTTGGTGTAATCAGGAAACGTGCTGAGGGTGCACTCAATGCCACAAGAAGTTAAATTCTAGACACGTTTATAAATATTGACTCCATCAATATTAACTATTTCAAATCTTTGTATTTTGAATAATACTTGTAGTAATGATTATTAGCAATATAATCCAATATTACAAACATATATTGATTAGAAATGCAATATTCTAATGACAGGTTAAATTCTGCATTCTTAGTGATGTGACTTTACTACATCTTAGTATTACAGTGCTGATATTTTATTTACTCTCCAAAATGAACAGATTTCTATGTATTTCTGGCTCATGGTCAGCAGTCTTTTGTCTTTCTATTAAATTTTGCTTTTTAAAATTTGTGCAGTCCCTAATCTGGGGGGTTTATACAGACCCAGGACCCTTGGGAAGTAAATCTCTGGGCAGCCTCACAGGGGATTAGGCAAAATTGGGCAATGCTCATTTCTTTTGTTACAAGGCAGATGTGCCAAGAGGGCAGCAATTCATTCTTTTACCCCAAACACTGTGTTTAAGTTTCTTGCATTCAGTTTTGTAATACAATCTCCTCGTCCTTTGAAGGGGCACTAGCTCAACCTCTCTTCCAGAAAGAGCGGCCAGAGTCGTCAGTGAATGCACTAAAAGCGGCCAGAGTCGTCAGTGAATGCACTAAGTGGCTTAATTGCCATCAATGGTTTGAAAATATGTTTAGATTTTGGCGGAATTGTTTGGTTTACAGGTTGGATTTTAAAAGTTGCCTCTGTCAGCAGAGATCAGAATAAGAAAGCGAGCGCAGAAAGGTTTGAACCACAGAATCTGAAACAAAAACCCAGCCTTGGAAGTCTGGGTTGTTTATATTCAGGACTCCACATAATCCAGTTGTATTGAGGGATGGCAGACACCTGTTTGGATGTCTTTCCAGTTTTCCTTAAATATGAGAACCAGTTTTAGATCTGGGACTTTGGTTTGGGCCCATTTGCAGTTACAACAGCATACAGCTGTGGAAGGGCAGTGACAGAAAGGCAAAGGTTGCATGGAGGAGTAATTATTCGTAGCTACAATGCAGGAAATACAGGATGTTGGGAAGGTGGCTTAGCAGCTGTATTCACACAGTCCAGCCTCTGCTGTGTTTTCGTTGAGGATCTAATGTGCCTCCTCTTAAAGCAAAACTATTCATGGTGTAGGAGGACATACTTAAGAGAGAACAACTCACTGGGCTTTTCTCATAATTAAAGCACAGTCACTATCCACTTACTGCTGATCCTAATATTCAAATTGAAAGCAGTGCTGACCACATTAGCCTGCTTTTCAACCAGTGTTTTCTACAAGAAGCTACATCTTGTAGTTTTTGCTCTCAATGAATGTTTTTCAGTCTCATAGCTTTGGTGGAAGGACTCATGGCCAGAGCCAGGCCACTGCTGGCACTGATGTGGCTAGCCATGGGGTGCTTGGCAATCTCCACCTTCCCATGAGTGAAGCATTTGCCACTCTCCCTTGACCTGTGCTCTTCAGGACTCCTGCTTCACAGGTGCTTGGAAGCAGCCTACAAGGATCATAAGCAGAGGTGTTTGTCATGGTTTCTGCCCTCAGCAGCCCATCCCTCCCATTTCTCCCTGCTGCTACTTGTCTACCAACTGCTCAGCAACCATAGTTCACAGGTACTGAGATAATTGGCACCGACTTAAACTGCCAAGCTGTAAAATGAAATGATGTACACCAGGAGCTGGCTCAGAAACTGCAAAGGTGTCCAGGTGGCTGTGGAGCAGGAATCTTTGCTGGCCGTCCTGCAGCAGGTGTGAAGCATGCAGAAAAATGAGAGCATCCAAGAAAGAAACAGAGCAGGTAACTGGGGCAGAGATCATTTTGTAATTTCAGTTTCCATATTTGAAAATAGAGCTAGCGATGCCAGCAGGAATTGTAGGGGTGGAAAGCCCTGTATTAAAACCTGATGTCACTATAGAACATCATATATAAGCAGTGTACAGGCTCAGTGTAGGAAAAGGTTAATAGTGAAATCACAAGCAAAATAAGGTCACTCTGTGTCTTCAGTTTCACATGTGTAGCTTCTCAAGGTTTTAATATAGAACTTTTTTCACTTTTTCTCTTTGTTTTTTAAGTGAGCTTTTTTTTCCCCCCTTGTTGGCTCAGTGTGCATGCATACATGGAATAGTAATAGACAAGAAGTCATAGAACAAGTATCCATTATACTTCAATGCCAAGTATAATATGGAACTCATGGGCAGGTGAGACTCATACTCTTATTAATGACATTTTTCTATATTATAATTCTTGCAATAAAGATGACAGTTATCCTTGCTTCTGTTGCTTGGCATAACGCATTCTGTGGTGTATAGAACAGACAATGGTTCTCCAGGGGAACTGGGCGCAGCTCATCCACAGCCTCGATTACTGCTCTGAATATTGTGCATCCTCTTGTGTAGCATTGTATCTTGGTGTTCCTGTGCTGGCTGCACATCACCTGTGGTTTTCTTCTTTATTTTTCCTTCCTGCTACCCGCCAGAGAATAGGTCATACACATCAGAAAGTGACATGAGAAACGTTGCACCACCTCCTTCAAAGATTAAGAAAAGCCAAGCAATGAAACTAACTTTAAATCACGTAGGATGTAATTGCTCCCCCCTGCATTTTTAGGTGTCTCTGGTCTTCCACTATTGCT
Organism: Nycticryphes semicollaris; assembly: GCA_013400055.1. NCBI lineage: Eukaryota > Metazoa > Chordata > Aves > Charadriiformes > Rostratulidae > Nycticryphes > Nycticryphes semicollaris. Next base: position 208,903 of record VXBJ01006930.1, read on the forward strand.
TGCTACCCATGTGTGCTTTGGCACACAGGACCAGGAGAGGCTGGGGATGGGAGGGTGGACAGTGGATGTCTCTGTGTCATTGAATTCAGCTGATGTGAGACATAGGGCAGAGAGAGGTCCCCATGCATGGGGCGTATGGAGGAAAATGTACATCTGATTATGGATCTACTCAGCAAAATCACTGCTCTGCTTTCCATGTGCTGCAAATCCCTCCAGGCTACTTGTCTTAACATCCCCTCTGCATCAGGAAATAATCTCCTAGACTATTCTGAAATGACTCTTGGTCTTAATTTAGTGACCTCAGCAACTTCTACAACAGCAAAGGTAGTTCAGATGGGAAGATTTATGCTATCTTTTCTTTCCCAGTGCTCTCTCTATCAGGTACCTGCCCTGCTGGGGCTCAAGGTCTGCAATATATACGTGGGGAAAATTTTAGGGAGTCTTTGTTACTGTGTATATTAGGTATCACTTCTGGCAGATGTTCAGAGAGTCCAGAAGTAGAATGTCTGCAGCTCATAGGATGTATTAATGAAGAGGGGTCAAAACAAGCAATTGTTGAGTCTGGGTTGTTTGTTTTGTTTCATTTTCCTTTTTCCCTTTTGCTTTTCCTTTTTGCTTTTCCTTTTTGCTTTTCCTTTTTGCTTTTCCGTTTTTCCTTTTGCTTTTCCTTTTTGCTTTACCTTTTTGCTTTTCCGTTTTTCCTTTTCTCCTTTTTTCTTTTTTCCCTTTTCCCTTTTCCCCCTTTTCCCTTTCCCTTTCTCTTTCCCTTTCTCTTTCCCTTTCCCTTTTCCCTTTTCCTTTTCCCCAAAAATCTACTAACAGTCTATTATTGGAGGAAAAAGGCATTATGAACCTAGTTTAAGAATTATTTTATTTTGGAAGTCATCTTGCTGTAGTAGATATCACAGGCAGAGATCTTTCCTTGCTCACTTCCAGATATTAAGGGAAAATATGTGGGTGCCGAGAAGAGTTTCAGAACTTGCCACATGAAAAGCTGAAAACGGAGCTTTTTTAACAATCTTCTCCCAGTTAAAAATTAATATTCTACTTTGGCGCTCTTATGATGTTCATCAATCCTTGAGAAGCTCACTGCAAAATTGCTGCAATATGGTTTTTTGTTTCAGGTAAGGAAGGATGCGGGATATGGCGGAGTGGTTATAACACCAGTCTAGTAAGGTGGATATCTGTCTTCTTTTACCCATGTTGCTACTGAATCTTGTCCAGTTATTTCACTTTTCTGTACCTTATCCTTCAATATGCTAAGACTTTTATCAGATATTTAGAGCAATATAACCCTAAACATTTGTGCATGTGCATCGGGTGTATATGTTGGTACTTGTATGAAGCTAACTTTGCAATGAGGTTTAGGAGATTTGCGTTTCCTACTTACCTTCCAAGTGGCAAATTGATCTCAGACATCAGTTGGCCACTGTTGGCTTGCTTCCAAGATGCTTGCTTTAATTTTCTGGTTTTGGTTTCATATTTAATGTCAATATGTCTGTGCTCATTGTGTAAATAAGGGCCTGTAAACAGCTTCAGCATTCGTCCCATGTCTGGAGACTTTGCTACTACTCTGTTATGGAAAAAAGTCCCAATTTCCCATCAGTGGTAATGGTCAGGTTCCACTCTGAGGTCATTTTGAAACATTTCTATTTTTCCTTGCTAAAGGAAAATATTTACTTGTTTATTATCCGCTGTGAAGTCAAGGTTTTACCGTTCACAGAAATAAATGGCTTATTCTCAATGCAATTCTTTTTTCCAGAGCCTGAGGAAAACCACTTGTAATGGAAATTAGCAATGGCTATTACTGAAGAGAGGAACAAAATGTTTCCTTTTTATTATGTGTCCTATTAATAGTTACCAAGAAATGTCAGGTGGCAAAGTAGAAAAAGCAGATACCATCAAGTCATGTTTTAATCTTATTTAGTACCTCATAATGATGAACCAGAAGAGAGCCTAATTATGCAGTTACATGACTTAAATAGTCTTGCTATTGTAGATAATTACATTTGCAACATGCCTTGAAAGTGTTAGCGGAGTTATGAAGCTGTTTCTAAACTAAATTTCTCATTTAATGCTTCCATACAGAGGCAGTGATAGATCTCTGAAAATGTGAAATTAATTTCTCAAGTAGTGGTAATACCACTTTCTTCAGTTTAAGATTATGTGTGCTTCAGAGGTTGTTTGTGTCTGTCCTCACGTTTTATTCAGTTGGGGAAAGAGAAAAGAAGGTGGTTTTCATATGTGACCCAAAATGGAGACAGTTTACCCAGCCATTGTACCTGAAGAGATAAGTGTTTTCAACAAAATTACATTTTGTAGGCAGTACACTTCACCGGTCTCTGGATTGCACTCACAACTTAGTCATTTCCTTCCCAATAATTAGGCAAAAGAACAAATATGACTTTATATGATTTTAAGCATGGCAGAACAGTGATTTGTTGCTTCACTGGGAACCTCCTCTGCCTTTTGTGGATTGTAGAGAGGATGGAAGTGCTAATGCCTGAAAATTTAAGCAAATGTTTTCCTTTGAATTTTATCTCTCTCTCCTAACACCCCAGAATATTTTTCCATTTTTATTTTTATAGCTTGAAATTACAGCAATCGTTTAGCAATTATTGAATGCTATTTCCTATTTTTCTCATAAATCTTTTGCCATTTAATCTGTCTATATTGTACAAATAGATCTTTAAGTGCCAAGTATAATATGGGACTCAGAAATACAATGTATAATAAATGTTAAAGTGCATAAGGAGCCATAGGATTTCAGCAAAAATAGTGGGATACAATGAGAGACTCATCTCCTCAGCTGCATTGTGTTTTTATTTATTTTTTATATACCAGAAGCCACTGAGCATCAAATTACCTTCTTGTTCTTATTTGTTAAGGGAGAAAAAAAAAATCTTTTCAAAAAATGTCCTTTCAAAAACGTCCCTTGTTGATTGTACTCACAGGGAACTGAACAATGCATCCTTCTGCAAATCCCCTTTTATTTAATTTTCTGATGATGGCAACACCTCAAACTTCTAGTGGATTCAGAGCCAGTCTGTAGTGGCTCATTCTGGCAATTTTCTGGCACATCCAAAAAATGGGTGAAACTGCTGGATCAGTATGAAACTCAGCACCATCTGTTTTATTACAGTGCACAATGCTAGGAAGAGGTCATAATCTGTATATATGCCTCATAACTCAGTGAGAAGAATGGATGCGGTATTATAACCCTGTGTATTTTTCTTCCATGTGCTTTTCCTCATGGTGCCAAGTGCCTGCTGGTGAAAGAAAGTGACAGGATTGCAGGGAAAGCCAGTGACATCTAAAGGCCACCGCATTCCTGCTGTCACAAGGATGGTACTTTGTCACCATATTTGCAATCACAAGTAAAGCACTTGCTTGTTCTGTTCCCTATTCACTTATTCAACCCATTGAGCAAACCAGTGTGAGAGGCTGCACATCAGTATTCAAGACACACCAGGATGTGAGGAATCTGGAAGGGGAGGGCTTGGCTTACTCCCTTTTAAATGGGATTGAAATTGCTGAGTAGCTAGTTCTCATAGAGCCCTTTTTGTGAAGAGGTCTCAAAGGGTTCCACAGAATTAACCACACGTAGTGGGTGATAAATGTCTGGTGAAAGGCAAGTGAATGACAAGCCATCAGCAGAACCAGGAATAGGTCTCACTCTCGCTTTTTCCACCCAACAGTGCTGCCTCTCACCAAATTCCTCTGCACCGTTTCTTGTCTCACCAGGAGCTGTGGGAAAGACCCTGTTGCACCAAGGAGCAGGGACCGCAAGTGCTTTCCAGGGGGCCACAAACTGCGTGCCCCACACCAGCCCCTTACCCTGCTGGGGTCACGGCTGGAGGTGGCTTTCCATGGATGGAGGGCATGTACCCCCGAAGCAGGGCTCTGTCTTCCTGCACACCCTAGCCTCCATCCCTGCGTGTCACGTTATTTGCGGGGTCGTGTTGAGGACTGTGAGACTTGAAGGCAGTGTTTCTTTTCCAGGAGGGTGTGATGGATTTGCAGTAGGGGACCTGTGGCAGTTAGTGCTTGGCAAGCGCTGTGCGAGGTCGGGGGCTGAGTGACTCAGGGAAGCTATTAATAGTCTCCGTTGAGAAGCTTATATTGCCTCAATAACACGGATCATTAATTTTGCCTTTTAATCATTAAGAAAATACCTTTCTTTGACAGAATGTTTGGGACAAAGTCAGATGTAAGAATTTTTTCTGTTTTTCTTACTCCTACTGCATTAGCTATTAACTAAGTCGCTAAGCTCTTAACTACCCTCTTTTTGATAATTTAAAGCTGATGAAATGATTATATTTGTATGTATACAAATTAGTACGCTGCTAAATCATTATTTTGAGTTGTATTGCTTTCTGAGCACTCTGTGTTTGTATATGAGAAATCTGGAGCAATAAAACACATAATACAAACAAATTAAAGGAAGTGTTCTGGGGATTTACCCAAGGCATTTATCCTGTCTGAATATCAGTTCCTAATGAAATTATGAGGAAATAAGTGGAATTTATTTCTGCTGCTAATGTTCATTATTGTCTCCCTTTTAAAAATGTTCACTACAATATTAAGATGTCTTCTCCTCAAGTTTTCTCTCTCTCCGAGGCCAGTAGACAGCTCTGTAGTTCTCTGCTTAGTGCCATTGTGCCATTTTCCCTTTGTTCTTTCTACTAAAAATCAAACGCAGTAAACTAAGCAGCTTCCAGGGCAGGTTGTGATTCAGAAAGGATACAAGCAGGGCACTGGGCACAAAAAATTTCAACTGGCCTATGGATGGGTTAAAAGTAGGAGGTGCAATTTTGACTGTGTTCCTACCACCACACCATGCAACGAAGGACTTAAATATATGTTGGTGGCCAACCTGCATCCTTGTTTTGTCCTAGATGCAGGTGGTTGTGCAAGTCAGCAACAAACGCGGGATTTACAGCTCTTCCCAAGGATCTGTGTGCAGCAGCCGTGGTGCTTTGCCCTCAGGGGCAGGGCTGGAGTCCAGGCAGTTGAACCCCAGCAGCATGGACTTGCACCACAGTCTCCGTAAACCTGCTGCTGCCAGCAGCACTCTCTAGGAAAAAGTGACCATTCTTGTTTTTGTGTCTGCTGTGAATGACAATTACTGCATCCAAAGATGCACAAATGGTAGCTGCCTATTCCCAGAGTCAGATGTCACCCTGAGCAAGTATGAGTGAATGCCTCTCTGGAAACCCTCTCTGCTTCCCAACAAAGTATATGTTCCTTTCTCATGCCCTTGTTCCCCGTTAGGCTGACAACACCTGCTCTACCACCGCCCGCTTCTTACCTGGATCCCAGCCTGTTCCACCTGCCAAGGATTTCCTTGTGCCAGCGGAAAAAATGTCTTCCATGTGTACTGAGCCCTGCACAGCTTTCTCAGAACATCCTGCATTTAGGTAACTGAGGTTATTAATGCAGAAAATCGATGCCAGTTTGTTATGTTCAGAGCCTTTTAATGTTATGTTCATTAAAATCTCATCATGGTGCATTTTTCAGCAAAATCTTTGAGAGGCTTTTTATATCAACAAATCCGAGAAAGCCTTTTTATATCAATATTAATCTTATGAAGTCCTTTTTAATATCAGCATAACTCCTGAAGGCTTTTCTAACCATAAAAAACTTATCAATGCAGTCTCTAAATTTATTATGAGACATAGAAAAGTAATAACCAAAGTACAAGCAAGCCATGCATTGCAAAGTATGAATTACAAAAACCACTGCTGTCTTAATAACCTGAAACTCTAAAAAACACGAGTAATGTTGTGGTGAACCTTAAGTACAGCCCTAGAGAATGCAAAATATAGTATTATGGACAGAAGATGTCTGAACAGGGACACAACTATTGCAGAACAGGAATGAGTTTTCTTTGGCCTCGAGTAAGGGCTCATGTTCTCCCCACTGTGTAAAACAACAAGAACCACAGTGATGATAAGATTCATTCATCTGGTTCATGATTCCTCACAACCTCTTAAATTGGACTTTATCTTGCTGCTTTATCATATTTACTATAGAATATGTTCCAGTGCTGACAGCAGTGCAAATGCAATTACAGTGTATCTGCATCTCCCATTGCCTGTTCTGCTGCTGCTCTTAATTAGCTACTTCCCCATTGGAGTTCAGCAATATACAGTTTTTGAAGTGGTAAATGAAACCACAGAGTCACAGAACAGTTTAAATCAGAAGAGGGTCATCTAGTTCAGCCTCCCCTCAGAGCAGGTCCAACTAGGTCAGGTTCCCCAGGGAAGTCAAGTTTTCAGTTTTTCCAGGATGGGAATTCTTTTTTCTTAATATCTAATTGGGGTTTTCCTGGGGTTTGTTGTGTCTTGTCCCATCACCATCTGCCTCTGAGAAGGGTCAGGCTCTGCTTTCTCTGTTGAGCCTCTTAAGGCAGAAAAAAAACCCAGCTCTCTCAGCCTCTCCTTGTGTGTCCTGAACTTCAATTCCATGAGCAATTTAGTGACCTTTCACTGGACTCGCATCAGACAGGCAGCATGTAATGAGCTTGATAATGCTCTGGACCAGGGAGATTAGACACGCTGTGAGAGGAAAGGTGGAGAAGGACTTACAGTTTACATATTTCTAAAAAAATGAGGAAGGGGCTCTGGAGGTGATCCACCCAGACTAAGGAATGGTGCTGTGGAAAACGAGTGAAGTAACTTCTACTCTGCTCTTCAAGGATACTACTTGCATCAGCCACTGCCAATGATTACCTAATTTGATTGAAAAGAAGAAAACAGAAGAGATGTTCAAGGAGCTCATGGAGGTCTTTTGGAAGCACTGGAGGGTAGCTTATGGAGCTGCAGAATTCTTCAGATGAGAAAATAGAAGGGAAATAGTTGAGGGGCAGGACTGAGTGGGATGCATACCAAATATTGAGAATTTTAAGGGATGGGCACCAATTTAATGCACTGATTCTGGTGAAGTCTGAGAGGCTTGTTTACAGTCTTGGGGTGACTAAAATGAATCTGGCTGCTGCAGGTAGGTTAATATGACTGTACAGAGATGCACAATAAACACTATGAACAGGCAACATAACTGCTGGGAAACACATACCAAAGCTGCTTTTGGCCTCAGGACTTTCCCCCTTCAAAGACAGCGTCACAAAGACCACAAGTACCAGGATTAAGGCCACGCGAGAGGAGAAATATCTTCCTGTCAAACTCAATCTCATTGCACCCAGCTACTGGGTCGTGACAGTGACATTCAAGATCTCAGTCACCTCAGAGAGAAAAGATTTTTCCCATGTCCTCAGGTCAGCTGCAGATCCAGCCAGAGCCTTCAGCTCCCTTTCAGTGCTCTTTGCTCTGCTTGCACAATTCAGAACGTTTCAGACTCTGTTGTGTGCTTGTGACCCATCTGCTTTGATGGTGCTTTAAGGACAATGCAGTCAGACTCTTATTTGCCCGCAGGTTTGTGTTGCCAGCTGAGAGACTGCCTCTACCCTACATGACATAAGCCACGCATGGACAAGGAGCCAGCCTGTGGGGTTGGGCTTTCAAACAGACCTTGCACTAAGCTGTGATGGACGCTGACAGTGGTAGAAATTCATGAATTCAGGCAGTGCAAGAGCCATGGGTTCCCCAGGTCTGCCATGCACAGCTGCCCCCATGCCTGATTGGCCCACATCTCTCTCACCAAAATTCATGTGCTGCACAGCCATCCCTCCCCTCCCTGCTCATGGTCCCTGCCGGGTGGTCTCAAGCAGCGTGTCAAAATATTCTGGTTCTTTATTCAAGGTAACTGGAGATAAACACATTTCTAGTGTTTATCATTGAAGGGCGTTTTGGTTGTTGAAAGTGCTCTTCAAGTCTTTCAGCCTTTGCCTTCTGGCTCTCAGCCCCACTTGCTCCCTGGTTGCAGCTGGTGCAGGAGGAAACACGCCATCTTAATTCAAGGCAGCTACTGATCTGTGGCCTCAAGGCTTCTGTGTAGTGCTGGCCATTTATTCCTGAAAGCAAACTCTGCTGTTCTCGTGTTTGCATGGTAGTTGGACAGTTCACCATGAGATGCAGCTGGCCTGTATGAAATGTCCTTGGACAGGGTGCTGAGGCTCATGCAGGCTCTCCCAGGAAAAGACAAGAAGTGATGACACCATGAATATCCATGTTACTGGTTAGATATGCATTCACTCTCCCTTCTTAATCTCTTTTTTTTTCAATTTATGGACTAGTTGAATACCTCTGATAATTCCACTACTGTCATTGTCATGTGAGGAGCGATTAACTGCATTCATAAGAGAGAAGTAGTGAAATATTTATTAAGGTGAAACAGTGACATAACAAAATTAGTAGTAAATGTGGCAGTGTTTTACAAGATTCAGTGCCAAGGTACACTTGATTATTTACTGCATAGAGGATGGGGTCAGACAAGCTGTCAGGGACACCCTCCTGTTGAGTCATGAGGTTCAGAAAGGACCCCCTTTCTAAACTTTCTCAGAGAGGAGTCTGGGTGTGGCTGAATCCAATCCTAGTCCCAGCCTTGGTCAATGGTTTATGTCTAAAGGATTATATCAATCCTCTATATTACTTAGCTAAGATTTCAAAGTTTAGCATGCTGTTAGTCACTTACCAAGAATCTGCTGCGGCAAGGAATCTCTCAAACTCAAGGAGTAGAAACTTAAGCGAGTGTCCTCACTCAGTGGGAGATCCTGGCATGCAGCCCACCGCCATAGAGGAGAGCTCAAAGGGCTTTTGGGCTGTCCACTATTTATAGAGTAAGATAATTGACCTATAGTCGTATTCTTGTGGGAACAAAATATCTAGGTCCTGACTCCAGGCAGTGTTTTGGTTGTGTCACCAGCCACCCCCCAAAGTCCAGGTGCAACTCGTCACAGCTCCCACTGATGGTTATGGCTTGAGCGGGAGCCGGGACAGAGAGGGAGAGGCAGAAAAACGGGGAGAGCACACCGCCACAAGTATCCAAAATATTTTTTGGGAAATGCCATGTTATCACTGTGTTCCAAGGGCAGGACCACTGCTGGAGACAGTGATTTCTTCCGAGTTTGGAAACTCCATGACATTGTACAGAGGATGAAGGGGCAAAAAGAGAGACTCCAATGGATGTGCTTTTGGTATCTGCCAGTGTGTGTAAGTGACAGTTCAGGGCCTCTGTATTTGGATCTTTACAGTTTCTCCAGAATTGCTCTTTCTATGTAGCCTCTCTTTCTGTGTTTAAATTAGAGTATGTTGGTGGGTTTTGAGGTGTAAAAGCTGGCAATCAAAATGGAAGGATTATATCCTTTTTGCCTTGTGTGGGCTTTAGCACGTCCGAAACCTTGAGGGCCACCTTTTGATTGCTGTCTACTCAAAATGGGAAATTTTCGGGGTTGCACTTCAGTAAAAATGACCCAGTCGTGTGTTTCTCCCTTCGCAACCACAGCACCACAGCTGCTCTATGGCTGTGTGAAGCACGTTCCTCCTGCACAGGGCATGTCTCTTAGCAGCTGGCTTGTGGGTGTTTGTACATCAGAAAAAAAAAATCACTTAAACCTGTAAAAAAAGAATAACAAGTTGATTTTATTAAAGGAAAAAAATGCATATCTTTCACAGTTTTTCTTTCTCACTCTCCCCCAACTGTAACAGCTGCGAAGAGGTGTCTGGCTTGCAGCTTAGTGTGGTGGTGCATGGGTTGTCCCCCACCAAGAAAGACCCATCCTTGCAATCAAAGCGGGGTGTTGGCGTAGTACAGATACAGCTCCACACTTTCCCTAAAGGAGCCTGTGTGCCCGACAAGGCATTGTGTAGTCTGTTGGCTTGTGAAAAATCCAAGGTGAAATTTCTGCTCTGACATGTATGCCAGTGGAAAAGGCAGTCCCCATTTTGCAGCACAAAGCAGAGTAACTGGTCACTGAGATTTAGGGAGATTTTCACCTCTTTGTGTTCATACGGGAACACGTGGGAAAATCCATGTTGTTGTATACGTGGACCTTGCTGTAAAATTTACATCGGTTAATTTTTCACATAGTTTCCAGTCTTCCCCAATTAAACCAGTGTTTTTACTATGATATGTGTACTGCATAAGAGATGAGGCATTTTCCTATTTGATTCATTCAGCTAAGAATTTTTAAACAAGTGTAGTAAATTGTGTAGCTCACTCAACATCTGGATGCTTTTGTACATTTCTCAGTTCATTATGATAATTAATACCAATTTAGCATGTTTCTGGGATTTTTACAGTCCATCTACATTACTAACATGTCTACCCTTCACTGGAATGAGGAATTTTTAAATCCTACTTCCCAACTAGGGATATGGACACATTAAAGGGTTTTATAAATGTTGGGATGGCTTTGGCTCATTGTGAGCTGACATGTGTTCCCGTGGGTACTGTGTCCTGCAGCCCCTTCCCAAGGTCCCATCTGCCTTCCCAGCTGTGGGGATGTCTCTGGCTGGCAGCTGTGCGGGGCTGCGCCAAACCCTGACGGGATTTTGTGCAGATTTAGGCACTTGAATTTGCTCTGCTCAGCCTCGTAGATCTGAGCATGAAGACAGAAATCTGAATGCAGAAAGGTCACGACTATTTGCAATTCCCAGTGAAACTAATTATAATTGCTGTTTTCTTAACTTCTATGTTCTCGTAGGACCTCGTTGCAATGTTCTGACTTCCAGAAGCTTAGATATAACCATAAAACATATATATGTAAGGTTTTTGTACCACATGAAGACCTGAGTCTGTGTTTTAAGCCATTTGGCTGGAGTGGGGACATCTCTATGCAGGTATTGAGGACTGCTCTCAGGACTTGTGCTTAGCAATCAGTCAAGTTTCTGAGCCTCTGCTACTAAGCATAGTATCTCAAGACAGATACAGTACTGTCCTCTGAAAAGGTTCAGAAAGTGGATAAATCATGGCAGAAGTAGAGGTAAAGTCCTTAAAAACATCTTGAGGAGATTTTCAAGACCCACCTGGATGCTGTCCCGAGTAATGTGCTCTAAAATGTGACTAAAAATGAACAGCAAAGAAATACCTTGGAAATTCAAGTACTCCAGAAAGTAATGGCTCCCTTCTCAAAGACAGGCCACATGCACTCGTTTCCTGGAACATGCGCTCAAGGCACACAAAGTGGACTAAGTGAAAAGGGGTAAAATTTACCTTACAGACACTGATATCCTGAAACAGGAGCCTAATGTTTGTTCTGTGATCTGTCCCATGACGAAGTGTCTCTCCTCAATGGCATGTGGCTGTGATCCTGAGAGACAAGTCTCCCCAAGGAAAAGCTACTTTTTATGCATCCCTCTCTTAATATCAGTTGGGACTGTTGCTTTCCTCCTGTCTGACTTTTAGTGACAGCTATGTAAAACATGCACAGAGCTGTTGGGTGATTACATATCCCTTAATTTAAGCTGTCCCTTATTTTTTAAAGCGTCCGTGAGGGTGATTATTTCTCCCTTTTTCTATGAGTCATCACTCCATCTGTTATGGGAGTAAGAGCTGGGTTGACTCAACCCAACTTTTGCAGAGCCTTGATAAACAATATATAGATTAAGCCTTGTTTTCAGAGTAGAGCCCAGGGTCATAGCAAAAACTAAAGAAAAAATCTCAATTTTTTTTTTTTTCTCCTTGAGCTGTCCTAAGCCTTCACTGAAATGCACATTAGCAACAAGAATCACAAACATGGGTTTGTGTTTCTGGTTTGACTGTTAGACATGTTATGAATAGTAGTAATGAAATCGTACTTGGAGCAAAATGACTTATGGAAGTGTTTTCTTTTACCCTACAAATATTTGGCACACACGATCATTATGTATTTTGTTGCCAGAAGGTTTGGAGGTACAGAAAAAAATTTTTAAGACCAATAAGATATTAGCTCTTTCTGGCGTGGCCTGGATTGTTCCCGGCTGGACCTCCCACCAGTGCTCTGTGGAAATTTTCATGCAAATTTAGCAACTTTGAAAAAGAAGGATAGTGAACTGTTGTGAGCTGTTCTGTACTGGCAGGAAGAGCACTTGTAGCACCTTTTAGCACTAAATCTATAGAAGAGGGAAAGCCTTTGAGCCCTGCAGTAGAACTAGACATACAGAAGTTTTCCCACGGAGCTTACCATGGTGACCAGGATGAATTGGTGGAGAACTGAGGGGAAGACACTCACAAATAAGACTAATGTGAGGGGCTGGAAGAGTTTGCTGGAAATCTGCAGTGTGAAGATTGAAGAGCCTGGTCAGAAAAAGGTGGAGATCTGGGAATGATGTAGAGAAATAGTGCAAGCATTTCCTCTGGAGGGAGTTCTGTGTGCTAAAAGCTGTTTCATCTTCCCAGCAATCCTCTTTGAAATAAAGTTGTATGCTCTGATCTCAAATGTCATGATTTATGGGTATACACAAAGAGTGCATCCTAAATTTCACTGACTGTATATGGATATATGTTCTCCTGCCTGTGAAAAACAAAATGATACATTGGGATGAATTTGCAGGAGAGGTGAAGTCTCCTCAAAAGAATTAGAGCTAGTGTTATCTGAGTACTTCAACTTTTGTTAGCAAAAGAAGATCCACCACATATATCATCAGGGAGTAAGTAGTAGCAGTGTGGGACACAACATTAGGGGCTTATGCAGAGGTCCAGAGCTGTCAAACTGATCATCATGTAACTTTGTTCCCAGATATTGTTCCTGGATGCTTGGTTCTTTGAATTGCACTCTTGCATGGGCTGTGACTGTGATAATGACTGCAGTGGTTACATCCCATTAATAAGGAAAGATTCCATCTAAATAGATGCATCTAAAGAGATGCTTTGCCATTAATGATATAAATGATAATATGCTTTTGCATTAATCAGTAAAGGCAGGAGGACTGTTAGATGTAGGTTATAAAAATAATTTTACTTCTAAGAGTGAAACTCTTGAAATATACTTTTTTTTTATTTTGCCACTAAATATAGCATTATGACTAGAGCAGAAGCAAGAAAAGTGCATTGTAGAATACCATGTCTTTGAATATCTGTAGGTCTTCATATAGCTACTACTTAATCGTGACAGGAAATTAAATAGTATTATTTCCTAAGATTCATCCATATTTAAAATAATACAGTGGAAACTGGAGTTATTGCCAAAATAGATCAGGGTGGGTTTTTTTGGGTTTGGGTGTGGTTTTTTTTGTTGTTGTTTCAACTGAGAAAGCAATTTAGGGTTCACTGAAAAGTTCATACTTCCTTTTGTGGTCAATGATTCCTCAAACCATTAAATGTCAAAATATTTTTCATAGCTTTTTACTAAATAGTTGAAAGGGAAATCATCCATTGTGTGATTATTTTTAAGACAACAATGAAGCTAGAGAAAGAGAATGCATATTTACTTCCACACAGTTGCTTGTCTCCTGTCATGAAAACATCCTGTGGGCAACTCATCATTTGACCTTGAAAGCTTTGCATCAGAATTCTTCATTTGTTTTTCCTTACTTATTAAGGGAATTTTAGGATTACCAGGATAGGAGTTCTTTAATTTGTTAGCATGAATGCATGGAAATGTTGTTGCATATCCCCCTCTACACCCTTGAATTGATAGGATCTGAAATAGCTTTTGACTATGGAAGATAATCAGTGTATATTAAGCAAAGGTTTCCTGCTTGAGATTTAAAATTTTTAAAAAGTTACTTAAATAGAGCTAATGATGAATAGAATTAAGCATTGAAACACTATTTACATTTATTTCAAAATGTTTAGGATACATCCTTAAAATGAGAAGCAACAAGTCCTATATGCTTTGAAGTTTAGGACTTAGTGAAGAATGGTGAAGAGACAACAGGAAGCCAAACACCTGTGGGATGGTTCAATCAACTCATGGGGAAAAAAGATGACTCTTTAGGAAATCAGAGCAGGCACAGAAAGAGGTTTTCATGTGGAATATGATGGGTTGAGGTTGAGTGGATTGTATGGGTCTGTTTTGCAAGACCTGTCTTAGAAAAAGGTATAGCGCTTCATCTTTGAAGAATAGCTATCTCAATATCACTTCTATGGGCTTTCATACCTCAAATGCAACAGCAGAAAACTTATTTTTCTTGTGTAAACAGAAGGACATAGATTGGAGAAATCTGCTTACATATTGTTTTTAATGTTGCTCATTCAATGAAACAATTTCACTCGTATGCATAAGTGTTTTTATTAACTGATTTAAGAAAAAAGATATATTGAAATAAGTATGTTAAAATTGATGTTAAGCACAACTTTAAATAAAGTTCAGCCCAATTCAACACTGTGTTGTGATTTCTGTACCATTCCTCCACAAACACTACCTTTTTAGTGGGTGTCACTGTGATAACAAAAACTGAGGGCAGGGCATCCTTATATTCTATCTAGAAGGATAAAATCCACTTTCATGTTATCTAACTTAAAAGACTTCTAACTGAAGTATGTAGGCAGGCTCAGCCTGGGTCAATGAAGAAAGAACATCGTAGAGAAAGATGAAGAGGGTCACTGTACCATAGCCTGTGCTTTTCTCTAAATGGATGAAACATGAACTGTATATATATATATTAAGAATCTAATACACTACTATCTGTGAAGCAAAGTTTGGCTAATGTATATTTTTCTATTTAAAATGTATATATAACTACCAGTTTTCCAGTTTAGTGAGAGGTAAAGAGTCCATCCAAACAGTTCAGAAAATCACGAGGTAGTAAAAGATGGCTTCATAAGGATGTTTAAGTTAAAAGATAGCTTTAGCCAAGAAAAAAGAACACATGTTTAAGCAGTCTTCCATCAACCTGACCTCTAGATATACAACTGGCGTTTTGGGAGTGGGCATCAGAAGATGCTTTTCTTAAAAACATTCTGGTCTTGCATACATGTGGGCAAAACATGTGAAAAATGTCTGTTACCACAGGATAAGTGTCTATTATTTATCAGCATGTGCGTGCCTGTTGGTTCATTTCTTTACAGTAAATCAGCTTAGCATGATATTAAAAACTGACAGGCAAAAAGTTAAGAAGTGAACTGAAACAGAGAACCCTGACTCAACCAGCTTTACTAGCAAACCCAGAGCGCCCAACAAAACAAATACACATCAGACTGTATGCTCTCAGCAAAAGGAACTGAAGCTAGACAGCCAGTGCTTTAATGGCTGGCAGCACTGTAAGAACTTTTAAGACATGTGAAAGAGCATCAATCAGGGAAAAAGAGAATCCTAGTTTCAGCACCATGTGTTTCACATAAAGGAGAAAAATTAAGGTGTGCTTGGATGTTCTGCAGTTGAAAGTAATATATTTATAGGAATATATTTAAGAGCACTTGATCTTGTGACATCACTAGCTGTTACATTCAGATGATTTCCTCACCCTACTGGTGGAGGGGGTGCTGACATTGCAACAGATTCAATGTGAAGAGATGGCTAATTTTTCAGAAAGAAATATTCTCTCCCACAAAACACAGCTGAAAGCAGCAGTTACACAGTGCTGGGAGAGGAACAGAGAGCTGCCAGAACCCAAGAGCTGCCAGGTTGGACAGGAACCAAGAGCGTTGTAGTCCAGATCCATGCTGTGATCTAGTACCAGATGCCTCAGAAGAAGGCACCAGAAAACAGCACATGACGGGTATGGGATACTTTCCACCCAGAAATGTCTCTTCCATTTGTGGTAGAAACTGCACACCTGTGTGGTTAGGAATCCCCTTAGCCATGGAAATATGGAGGGCTTCCAAATCATCTTGTCATTAGTTTGCAATAATGCCAGGTATTTTTTATCTGAACAACACAAGCTGCCTTCAAATTACTGCAATCTCTTGGCCACATATTCTAAGCTTTCATGTTAGTGACACAAAAGGATGCCAGCTGAAGCACCTATGGAGGGTCCAAGACACTATGCTTTTTTCATAACACTTTCATAATAAAGCTGAGCCTGAAATGGCATGCATCAAGAAGGAAAGTCATATTTTCAAGAGAAAAATGTATACTCTATCTGTAGTAGATAGAACCAATTCATACATGGCTTGGAATATTTGTTTTGATTTTGTCTTCTGTGACTTGTGTATCTCTATGCATCTTGTCAGTGATTGCTGTGATGATGTTTAGGGGAAGTAGCACTCATTTTCCTATGAAGATGCTGGGATTGCTGGGACTCATTTTCCTGAAGTTTGAGTTTTGTTCAGGTGCATTCTGTATTTGCCTTTTTGTTGTTGCTGTGATTTTTATGAGATTCATAGTACTATGTAGTAATTTTTTTCTAACTTTTAGGCTTTTCAGGTATGGGTATATACATAAGCATACAGACACATATATAATAAATACATAATATGCATTATATACATTCATTATATGATGCATATATGTATAATGTGCATAATATTTCCAAGAAAAAGTGCACTGGACATTTTATCAGACTGTACACCAGTAAGACAATGGCTTTCAGCACTTTTTTATTTCTATGTTTTACATTTTTTGGGAGGGGAATTGGAACCTGAAATAGGATTATATTTCTTGAAGACTTGTCTGACTGGTCATTTAACCGCTAGTTAGCTTCAGGACACATGATTGTAAAGCCTTGCATTAAAGGCTGCATCCTGCCAGCAGCAGAAGTCACTCATTAGCCACTGAACGGGTTATCCCACTGGTGGGAATTTAGGGCCTGTAGCACCTTGCACGAATGAGCCGTCGTAGAACAGAATTATAGAGTCATAGAATTACTCAAGTTGGAAAAGACCCTTGGGATCATCGAGTCCAACCATCAGTGCTACTCTACAAAGTTCTCCCCTACACCATATCCCCCAACACCACATCTAAACGACTCGTAAACACATTCAGGGATGGGGACTCATCCACCTCCCTGGGCAGCCTATTCCAGTGTCTGACCACCCTTTCTGGGAAAAATTCTTTCCTCATGTTCAGCCTAAACCTACCCTGTTGCAGCTTGAAGCCATTCCCTCTCATTCTGTTCCTGATTACCTCTGAGAAGAGACCAGCACCAACCTCTCTACAATGCCCTTTCAAGTAGTTGTAGAGAGTGATGAGGTCTCCCCTCACTAAACAGTCCCAGGTCTTTCAATCATTCTTCATGAGACTTATTCTCCAGGCCCTTCACCAGCTTCGTTGCCTTCCTATACACTCACTCCAGCAGTGCATCGCCAGCATCACCTGCCAGGGTCCCACACCACAAAACTGAAGAGACCCTGTGCACAAATTAATGTGAAAATCTGGAACTTTTCTGGTGATGGGGAACTTTTGTGCTGGATGGAGATCAGAACTGGCCAACGTGTAGTGTTGTCTATAGTGGCTTTTGGTAGCTGGGGGGAGCCTGGAAAGCTGGTTGGTCTCAGTCCAGGCTGTAGATACTAGGCAATCAACATATAGGGATCTACGCCTGGACCAACAGAGTGGTGTAGCCTTAACCTCACCTGTTTCACTTTACACTATGCTACTAACCTGTGGGGTTAAGTGTAGACTGTTCAATTATTTTCATGTCTCAGTTTCATAACTCAGTGGTTATCTGCTTTTGAAATAGTACAAATGCATTCCCTGCTGTGCAATGTGCAGCGACTAAGTGCTGAGGCAACCCAGAGGTGAGCAGCCCAACGTCTAAGGGCCAGCCAAGGTATGGCCATCATGCCAGAGGGTGGAAAAGCTCCAACTCAGCCCACTGTCTGCTCTTCAGGATGGTTTTTTTTGGGTTAATGTGTGGAAATCACTGCTTTTAGAGGTTAGCTTAATTCTCTGGGAAGCAAAAGGGCTTTCATGGTCTGTGTTGCCACACCACAGGGAACACAAGTTTGGCAAGATGAAATTGACTGAATATAATGCACAGAAAAAAGAGACTACCAGTGCTTGCAGGAGGTGAGGGGTGATGTGCAGGCTCCAGGGTGGACACCATGTGGAAAACAAAAGGATGGGTCCCTTCAGGTCTTTAATCCCTCACAATTTCCCTGAAACAGCCTCAGTTGTTAGAGTGTGAACATCGTGAAACTTGATTAACAGTCACAGCTTTCTAGAGAAAGCATATATTTCTTTTAAAGAAATTGTGAATTAAAATCCAGAAGGTAATTCCTTATAAATGTGAAATGCTGATGGATGATGCCGTTTGGAGTCTGAAAGTCAGCAGACGTGTTCCTTTCTGCTGCCTGGTGTGAGATGGTCCTGTTGGGAAGGAGCAGGAGAGGCACTGAAGAGGGAGCTTCCTTCTCTTCCACCCCACCAGCAGTCAGCATGGCAGCTGCAGCAGAGTGGCTGCCTCCGTGCCCTCTCAGACAGGGCTACACCCTGTGGCAGAGGAAAGGGAGGACGAGATGAGGAGCCTGGCTGCAGTATGTTGCCTCTCCTCCTGCCATGTACCATGGGCCTGGTGCTGCTCCAGGCTGAATTCAAACAAGTTCTCATGCTGGGATCAGGAGGGAAAGACCGGTCTGGTGCCTCAAATGATTTTTGTCGCTTTGACTGCTCTTCTGGTTTCATCAGCGCAAACCCCTTGTGATGGCACCCTTCAGTGCTTGCCGAGACCCAGGACGGCCATGCCTCCTGCAGCCAGCCTTGATCTAACAGAGCTCTGTGGCTCAGGCTTCTTGGTTTATTTTTTCTTATGGTAAATTACTGACATAGGAGATGCTGAATAATACACTGGATTGCCTGCAAATTTGATTAGAAATTAAAGATTAGCTAATTCCACATAAATTTGGCTTTCCTTGTCTGTTACAGGATCTGGCCAAGGTGGCATAGGAGAGTGGACCGGCTCCTGAGGTGCGATGAGGTTTAGATTGGGGCAGTTGGTACCTACAAAAAAGACAGCCGGTTACCCCATTATACTGCCTGTGGGTGTGCATCAAGCCCACGATGGAAATGTTCTGGATTAAAAGAATGGAAACAACTTTCTCCCAGGCAGGCTTTTCTTCAACCCCTGTCTTTTCATGGCTCCAGTCTACAGTGTGGTCCCACAGACACCCTGCCAAAACTGAGAAGAAAATGAGTTGCAGAACAGAGGTGGGAAGGGGTAGGAACTACCTAAGCCTGTTTTTGTTAAAAGAATGTTGCATTGGGTAATTTTACCTCAGGCCAGGGGAACGGGTCAGTGTCAGACACTGCAGCTCACAACAGGTGTCCTACACACTTACACGTTGCAAAATCATTGACACTAATGTTGAGTGAATATTAAATACTAACGTAATGTGTTGTTTAACTGATCATAAATTTCGAATTGAAATCAGACCCAAAGTCGCATCCTCGCTCTTCCTGGTATCTTGCTCAGAAAAGTTAGAGTTTAGATGTTTTTTTGAGAGACTGTAAAATCTTTAAACACCTTGAAAAATGGAAGATTAGTAAAATCATTGTAGCTATGTAAGAGCTGTAGTATGGAACCTGACCTTGACAGATGCTACTGTCTTCACCTGATGGTGCCTTCATCTTTTGTTCTGTGCAAAGCAACAGCCACTTGCAAATTAATGTGAATGTTTATTTTCTCTCACCAAGAACAGGTGGTCTGCATTTCTACATTTCTAATGGTGAAGAAAGGGACAAAGAAAAAGAAGGATAAATTGTCCATCTAGCAAAACTACTGGACCAGACATGCTGGATTAGAAAGTGGAGCTAGGGAAGGCTGTTTACAGCATGAGGCTTGGATTCAGCACAGAGAATGGTCTTTCAGACTGTGGTTTATGGCCCATAAAAGTACAATTCATCATACTGCACTTGAGTAGTCTCTGTTTATTTCTAGGTGATAGTATGAGTTAACAAAACAGCCAAAAAATTTACTTTTCTAGCACATTTTCCTCCACCAGGAGTCCCTGCAATTGACAGAAGTGTTTCTAATGGGTGAGGGCAGTCTCTCAAGTGGTGGTTAGTGAAGGAGATGGCTCACAAGACTTGCTCTGCCTTGAGCTGCAGCTCCGTCTGTGGGGAAGTTGGGGATGTGAAGTTACTGATTAATGATATTTTCGGCAAGAAACGTGTCTCTAGCCCCAACATTTATTTATTCATTCCTTTATTATGTGATAATGTATGCAGTTAACATTGTACTTCAAAGGCACTTTGATGTTTTAAGGGAGAGGTGTCAAATAACGCTGTAGAGAGGTGTTTCTCCATCTGTTTGTGGTGTGTTTGTTTTTATGTTGCTTTTTGTGGGGCTTTTTTTTTTTTTTTTTTTTAATCCAAGCTATTTCTGAACTGATTAATTCAGGACTATGGGATCTGTTGCTACATACTTTCTGTCTGTGGCTTTTATTTGCCTGAATCCTTCTACTCTAGTCAAAAGCCAATGAAAGGGTCTTACCAGTAGCAAAGTAAGTAGTGACCTGAGCTGATCTCTGTGGGTGGAACAGCTCAGGGTGTAGCACGCACTGCATAGAGGACCTGGTGAAGAGGGGGACTGTGTGATAGCTGTACTGCTGACACAAGGGGCTTGTAGTAAGTTTTTCATTATACCATGACCATCCCACAGTGATCTGTGTCCCTCAGAGAAGTTGTCCCTTCCCGTGATGTCTTCTAACAAATTCCCAGGAGGGGACTGTCACTTGATACTGGTTATGTATGATAAGGGACCACAAGCTCTGACCACCTTGGAAGCCTGAAAAGAACCTGTGGGGCAGGTGATTATCTCTTCTGGCCTTCTTCTATACCTCCACTTTGTCTGGGTTTGACTTGCTTATGAAGATCTCTGGTGGTAGATTCTTCCCTATATTTTACTCTAGTGCTGTGCTTACTGCTACAGAGTTTTTCCTCAGCCATTGTCTGGATTTTCTATTCTGCAAGTTAAGTCCATTTTTTTGGGGGTCCAGTACAACATGGGTTTGAAGAAAAGATTGTTATCTTTGCAGCAGCATTTTACATTCTTGAAAGCTTTATTATGTTCCTCTGAGCCATCTCTTTAGAGTAAGCAACCCCACTTCATTCAGTCTTTCCTTGTATGATGTTCTTTATAGACCTCTGACCATACCCGTTGCTCTGCATGTTCCCCTCCTTCTGAGTCGCAGTGCTCATGACCTTCTGTATCTTCAAGTTACAGTTCTGATTTTATATTTGAGCATAGTGGTGTCTTTTTTTACAACAGAATGGACATTGTCGATTCAAATGCAGCTCTTGTTCTGGAAAAATCCTGCAGAGTTTTTGCATAACTAATGGTTTCCCATTTTATATTTCTTAATAATCATTCCTGACCTGGTGCAGTAATCTGAATTTGCCTCTAGAGAGGAGTATCTTGTTTGTTTTCTTTTTTGTTTTTGGTTTTTTTTTTTCTTTCTTTTTTTTTTTTTAAGTGTATATACAATTTGTCAGGAAAGCTCTGAGCTTTTTACTTCACTGCTATGTTATCAGGGGGGAGAGTGTCCTCTTTAACCTTTCTGCAAATCAATTAATATTGTTTATCAGAGACCTTGGGTATTTGGGAAACACTTCCCTTTTGCACTGAGAGAAGAGCTGACTACTTCTGTTCTTCTCAGCTGTGGGTTTTTATAGTGCTGATATCCTTTGGGAATCTGCAGTGTGCCACATGGTAACAACTCACAAACCGAAAATTCACTCTTTTAAATCTTTTTAGTCTGGAGAAGAGAAGACTGAGAGGGGATCTTATCAATGCTTATAAATACATAAAGGGTGGGTGTCAGGATGATGGGGCCAATCTTTCTTTAGTGGTGCCCAGTGAGAGGACAAGAGGTAATGGGCACAAACTTGAACATAGGAAGTTCCATGAAGCATGAGGAGGGACTTCTTCACTTTGTGGGTGGCAGAGCACTGGAACAGGCTGCTTCCCAGAGAGGTGGTGGAGTCTCTGGCTCTGGAGACATTCAAAACCCACCTGAACAAGTTCCTGTGCAACCTGCTCTAGGAGAACCTGCTTTGTCAGGGGGGTTTGGACTAGATGATCTCCAGAGGTCCCTTCTCCACAGGTACCTTCCAACCTCATATCATTCTGTGCTTCTATGAAACTGTGAGCTATGCTGTCTATCATTACTAGTTACCGCACTATTTACTAACCAAAATGTCTTGTAATAGGCATAGTCACTTACTTTATGGTCAAAAGATAAAAGTAAGCATCCTCCATACAGCAGAGACAACAAATGTCATCCTGAGGCAGGCATGTACATCAGATCAGCTGAGTCATCCTCTGAAAGTCCCTGTCTCTTTGAACTGATTTAAAAGAGAGCATGGGCTGACTGTCTCGGACATAGTCATGGCTCAGATACAACCCAGCCTATCTTTTTGGTGGTCATTTTACTGAATGAAAAGGGCTCACAAACAACATAACTTTCCACTGATCTGTGCAGAGGGCTCTCTTTATGGGTGTGCTACTGAAATTCATGTAATAAACTATCAACTATGTGAAACAACTGCCACCTTCTAAATCTGTGACTGTAGACTTGAAATCAATGCATCTCTTAGTGCTCTTCACTCCAAAAAAAAGGTGATCTATTCAGTGGAAAGGCCACCAAAGTCTTTTTGTGAACTTCAGAGGGGACTCAGTCAGTATACAAAAATCAAATTAAAAAATGAAATAAAAAATTCAAATTCTCAGGTTTTTCATCAGAGGAAAGGCGCAGGTTCAGACATGGACAGCAAATTACTTCATGAACACCACTGAATTTGGTTCTTTAATCATTATTTGGTAAAAGCATGTTACATTAGTGTAGCTCACTCTTCTTGTTGATATTACTGTTAAATGCATTTTCTTCACTTAGGAATGGAAATTACTCTGACTTCATACTACTTCATTAAAAGTTCTGATTTCAGTGTAATGGTTCAGGAACTGCATTAATATATATAGAATAATCCAGTAATGCAATAATATCATAATGATAGAAAAAATACAATATGTATTTGTGTGTGTATGTGTCTCCCTCAGAGCCTCTCCTGTGTTCGGATTCTCTTGCTATCTGTAGTATTGTGTTGGAGTAATCCTGCTGGGGAATGTTCAGACACTGTCTTACTGACAGTACACATTGTTCCTTGCTACTACACTCATTATTTGCTGACCGTAGCAGCAGTAAGCCTTCCACCTAACATGGTTTGCTAGAGACTCTTGTTTTCTTTTCATAATCAATTCCTCAGGAGTTGGTTTTCTTTTTGTCAAAGGGACTTGTGCCTACCCTATTCACAGCAGTCAGTATCAGCAGATTTCCAGGCTTGTCTATATTGTTTCCAGTTCTCATGCTACTGAGAGATGTGAGACCCTGTGAAATGACAGAATAGAAGATGTTTATTTATAATAATCATAAAGCTATATAAAAATAAAATGGCTTTTCAAGGGGATAGCTAACTAACTGGAGGACAGAAAAACTTTTCACAGGGTAGACTGGAATTATTCCCAAGCCCTACTCATGCTAGTAAGTTTGTGTGTTTTGCCCTGTAGAGAGTGGTACAAGATACTCTATAAATAGTACAGGGATGATGCATCGGTTTCTACAGGGATGATGCATCAGTTGGCAAAACTTCATCTACCTTAACTATAAGACATTTAAAGCTGTTTTGTAAAGTCTAAAGGCTTGAATTTATTTGTTTTCCAGTTCTTGCACAGTGCCTGCAAAATCCTCTTTGACCTTGAGAAACTCAGAGTTTGGGGTTTCCAGCCCAAAGCTGGCAATAACAAGACTGGGGGATATGCGGGTGGGATAGTGGTCCATGTGAAAACTTGCACCTTTCAGTGTCTGATGATAAGATCACTTCATCAAGGAAAAGAAGTCACTGATATCTGACATCTTCATTGTCATGTTAAGCAATGACAGAGAACATCAACCTATACAGGTGATTAACCTTCCCTGCTCCCCAAAGGGCTGGCTGCTCACAAGCAAGGTCAAAGGCAGATGATAACACAGCCTGAGAAAGCTGGCCCTGTACAGTAGACTTGAACTTTACCTGTACAGTAGATGAACATATGTTTGGGAATGCAATGGTTTTTATTCTCCACTAAAGTGTGCGTACCGTTCACGTTTGACGCTGGGCAACTGGCTCTGTGTGGCCCTGCTTGAGCAGGGTGGTTGGAGTGGATGACTTCTAGAGGTCCCTTCCATCCTCAGCCCTTCTATGATTCTGTGATTATACTTGAAAGCCACATAAACTCTCCACCTTCCACCAACTTTTTCCTAAATTGAGTTAAAAAGGGAATAATTTGAGTTGAAAAGTCCAGTAACCGTTTCTTCTATCATCAGCCTGATACTAGAGTCCACTTTTGTGTCAGTGGTGACAATGTGTACAGTGTTGCTTATGGTACCATAACTTTTATTAAATGTGTGACAAATGCAATGCAATATGAAATATTGTGAACAACATAGTGCTTATCAGCTTAACAAACTAAAATTTATTTGATGATGTTATTTTGCTTTTTATTTGTGCTTGTTCATTCACAAAATTTAATCATTTGCAATTGGACTGCTTGTTGTTAGTGCAAGTTGTTTCTGCTGAATATTGAACTTAATATAATTTGTGAGTGTTATTAAATATGATGCTAGGTGTATTAGTTTCATTTTGATATGCTGGGCATCTCATAGAGAGCTTTGTCTTGGTGTCCATTACAGGGAAAGATCAGTTTCTAAGCAAGCTGCAGTGCTGCAAGCTACATTTACTGAGAGAAAAACAATGTAGGAAAATATATAGCTTGTCATTCCCTGCTTTTTCTAGTCTATGATGTGAAGGGTCTTTCAAAGACTGAACACGTTGCATAGCAGTTGATATAAACAGGTCATGCTACATGCCATGAATTTTAGATTGCGTGTCATTTTCATTTATTTTTCCATATTTTGAGTAGCATCCCTGAAATTTAAGCATGAAAAAAAGCTAGCTGAAAAAACCTAGTGGATTTATCACCCAGCAGGTATTTGGTGACAGCTCTTGCCACAGGGATTATAACTCTTCTCTTGTCACTTTCTCCTTGAGCACAAGCTACACAGCCAGGGAATTTAAAAAGCTAGCTAATGAGGGATTAGAAGCATGTAATTTTTAGAACCCTTGTACTGTCAGGAGAAAAAATAATAGTAGGTTTCCTCTGTCATTCATGCCAACCTGATCTAAATTAGCTGGAGAGACTGCAGTGAAGGACACTTCAGTTTAAAACTCTTATTTTCATGTCAGCTACGTGGCATTTCCTGGTCAACTTCTTTGTCTCCTGTGAAGAATGACAGGGCAAATTCAGCTCTTGAGGTGACTGAGAGCAGACTCGATTGCTTTTTGGGCTGCAGGCTGAGACACAGCACAAGGTGTAGTGAGTATGTTCACCATTGCCCTTGCTAATTGCATACTTTAGGCTCTTCCCGTACAGGGCTCCTTAGTGGTAAGGACTGGAGATTTTGGTGTGCATGATTCCAGTTGATCTTAAAAGATCTTAGAGATGTGCTTTGCCAAACAGCAAAGGAGATAGCAAAAAAAAGTAAATGCAGAGCAGGTAGTAATCATAGAATCACAGAATCATAGAATGGTTTAGGTTGGAAGGGACCTTAAAAATCATTGAGTTCCAACCCCCCTGCCATGGGCAGGGACACCTCCCACTAGACCAGGTTGCTCAAAGCCCCATCCAGCCTGGCCTTGAACACTCCCAGGGATAAGGCTTCCGCAACTTTTTTGGCAACCTGTTCCAGTGTCTCATCACCCTCACAGTAAAGAATTTCTTTCAAGTAATCTAAATCTCCCCTCTTTCAATTCAAAACCATTACCCCTCATCCTATTGGTACGCTCCCTGATAAAAAGTTTGTCCTCATATTTCCTGAAAGCCCCCTTCAAGACCTTAATAAGGTCTTCCCAGAACCTTCTTTTCTCCAGGGTGAACAACCCCAACTCTCTCAGCCTGTCCTAACAGGAGAGGTACTCCAGCCCTCTGATGATCTTCATGGTGCTCTGCTAGACCTGTTCCAACAAGTCCATGTCCTGTAATCTGGCAGGGATGGATCTGTGGTGGACCTTGGGCCATAACCACCACCTCTGATGTTCAAAAAATGTGAAACATGCATGTAGCTTTGTCCTTTGGGACAAGCTTAAGGTTTTATCCCTTTTTCTTAATGGTGAGATTAGTTTATTAATGTAGTGATAGCGTCAAAAGACTTTTTTTCTCTCTCATCATTCTCACTATTATTTTCTGTGTGATTCTGATCACTCTGTTCTGTGCTGTAGATACAAGTGAGGATTATCTTTTAGGACTAAACACTCAGCTGCAACAAGAAGAAAAATTACGCTAAACTCTCATTAGATACTTTGAACTAAATGAAAAGGTTATATTACCAGAAGCCATAATCCTTTGCAATTTTTTCTGCCCTCTTCGAGTATCTCAAATTGAAGGAAAACCTGGTTAAATTCACTGGGGATGTTAGTTTCTAGGAGATTTGGAAGACTTTGCTTTATCTTCATATCTGTCTTTAATAACTCACAATATTTCTTTTTCGTATTTTTTGGTGACATTAGCTCTCTTCACTGAACAGGCTGTCCAAAGAGAGTGTATTTGGCTACAAAAACCGGAATGATGATTTTTTTTTCTTTCTGAAGACTTTGGTACAGTCTCTGGATGTGGTCTTATATTCCTGAAAGTGCATTTAATGATAAAGTTCCAGGGAGCCAGGTGTGAGGATGGTGAAGATGCAATCTACATTACATATTGTTGGAAATGGTTGAAAAAAATGATCACTTTTATCCTTTTCCCATCTATATTTTTGGGTGGAGGGTTTGATCTGGGAAGGAAGGGAAAGGTTCTAAACCCAAAACATCCCCACCCCCGTATGCTTCTGACAAAGTGAAAATCAGGGCCCCGGAGTATATTTGTAGAATATGATCTCGTGGGTATGCCTTGATTCCCTTATTCTAACTAAGCTCAGCCAGCACCTTCTCCAAGAGGCAGCTCTGACAGAAGTTGCACAGGGTGAGTAGAGCTGTTTTTACCCACACATCTGTGAAATCAACTCTTCACATTTCCAGGATGGGTGAGAGAGCTGTACGATGCTTCTGCTTTTGAAAACAGAGTTGAAGGCCTATGTTAGTTATTGCGTATTTTCCCAAGGCTCTCTTTACAGGACCAGTGTTATAAGTATGAAGAAGTTTAGACATAGTAATAGTTAAAATAGTTAAAAGCGCAAAGAGATGTTAATTTAAAAGAGCTCATCTTCCACATTGGTAAAGAGGAGCGTTTTTAGCAAAGAAGCAAAAGAAAAGGTCTAGTAGCAGTGGCAAGGGGCAAACCACTTTGACCTTGAATTCATACATCATCCTTAATATCATGATTCAAGCAAGTAAGATAAATAATTCCATGCCCTTTGGACACGGACTGCTGTGCACAGTGGGTACTTTCCAGCAACGCGGATGTTCTGTCCAGTCTCCCCAGAGACACAAAGACTTTGGGCAGAGCTCAAACCCTCTTATAAACACAGTCGAGACTCCTCTGGTATTCAGCTATTTTAGCTGACATCTGTACTAATTTATCTTTTTTAAAGTCTGTTCCGCTGGACTGCCGCCTGCATCTGGAGTGTGGAAAGGAGTTACACGGGAGTGCTCTGAACAGATAGATAAGCAAGAGCAGTCACTAAAAGCAGAGCCCTTTTGACAACTTCAGCATTTCCAAGTACTGATTACTGGTAGTGGCAATCATTTCTAATGTACTCCCTGCCTGTAGGTATTGACGTGTTTGTTCTCATTCTCAGTCTTTGTATAGGGCTGATTACTGTGATCACTTTTTCTGTTGTAGGTTTGCACATCAGCAGTTTAATTACAAAGACAGTTCTCTCTTAAATGTCAGCTTGCTATATTTTTGCTGTCCCTGTAGCCATTAACGCCTTTGTACTGATTCACTGGCACAGTTCTACACAGTAGACCTTGCTACCAACCTTGACGTCGATATTATTTGTACTTCTCATTTAAAACAGGAAAATAGAAAAAGAACTCCTGTTTTTCCTGCACTACAAAAATGTTTGTGTCATGTTTATGTATGGACATATACAGTTGTGTGTGAGGAAGATATATATTCATGAAAATAGGGGACAATAATTCTGATGAATGGCAGTATGTTGCTTAGTGATTGATCAGGTCACATCACACTGTCACTAAGCAACAAGATGTGATCTGACAACACTGTGAATCCTTTTTTAGGTGTTTACTGGTCTTCTTAGAAGTGCAAATATTTTTTTGCCCTGACCACGAGAAAGTAACTGTGAAAATCTATTTAATGCTTTTATTTTCACTGTTTCTGTGCTTGTTTTTTAGACTCTCTTCAGTTTGTCATCATTGTCCTCATCTCAGATATCCCAGAAGACAATACTCGGAGTTGCTCCAAGTGTGAATCACAGCTACAAGAAATTAAAAATGCTGACATTTTTGTCATGTTAGAGTTTGTGCCCTTCTAGCTCTCATCACTTACACATCAATGCTGACCAGTGATAGTCATTCACTGTGTTAATTCACTTATCAAATGACAAAGGTATTTTTAGCTTGGGTCATGATTTATTAGGTAAAAATAGCTGTGCTTTTGTATGACCCAGACTGAAAAGGAACTAGTGACCCCAGTCAGTAGATGATGGAAGTAGCCAGATACACTACTCCTACAATCCAGTTGGTCCTTTTTCCAAGTCCCCCCCTCTCAAAAGCTGCAAGATATTCTGGGATGAGCGCTTTCCTCTTAATACAAGCAACAGGCCATTTACTTTTTTGAGCAAATGATTGACTCAGGTGCTACTGAGCCTTCAGGTACCTTCTGTTCCATCTTGTGACTCACAGGAATACAGCCATCCATTACCTTGATGGAGACCCCGTAATGTGGAGGTTTTGGTAGGAAAGTTAATACAGCTCTAACTTGCTCAGAAATTTCCAGTTATTTGCCTCTCCCTTCCTCTGTGCTCTCCCAAGCTCTGGGATCATAGAAGTGCTGTTTTTCTCCAATGGAGGGAGATCTGCATGGGAACACCCACCTGCTTTTCACAGTCAGAGAGCTCATGGATTTTACAGGACCCCTTCTTGGCTTTCTGTTTTGTGTGACAGGGAAAAGCTGAGAAACAGAAGTGAATGTTTTGTGTTTGGGGTCTGCTTGGGTCACTTGGTCAGCAGACATTTGCTCATCTTAACTGAGGCTAAGAATAAGGTAAATATTAATTCCAAGAGGCATGCTGATGAACTGTGCATAGAATAGGGATGTGGCTAAAAATAGAATTGCTGCCCTCCAGTACTCAAAAAAAAAAAAAAAAGATTAATAAAAGTTTTGAAGGTCAGGAGTAACCATTAACTAAGCTGGCAGCCATCCAGCCTTTGCTTGCACAGTTCCAGTACAGTGCAGTCCTGGTTCTGGTCAGGCTTTCTGAGCATTATTGGAGTAAAAATGTCACCTAAATCAGAAACAATTTAAGCAGTACCTGCCAGTTTAAAAAGTAGAATCATCTGTCCTAAAAGAAGAAAGAAAATTTACTTGAAACCAGGGCAATTTCATATTTCTTTCAAATGTGCAAACATTGGCATTGTCCTCAAATGGGGCTGTCTGTATGGGTGATAGGGAATATATTTGTATTAGTAGCTGCCAACGTCATTTCAGTGCTGTGGTCTGTACTACGTCTCTTGCATACTCATGTGTACTGCTGTGTGAAGCCTGCCATGCCTCCACAGTGTCTCCTCCACCTCCCCATGGCTGGGTCCCCTGCCTCAGGCTGTGAAGGCAAGGGATGGTAGCGACTGCCCTGACCTTAGCTTGTGTTGTGTGTGTGTGGGGGGGCAAGGATCAGACAGGGAGTGCAAACCCATCCCGCAGCCTCACTCACCCTGGTCAAAAAACGTTAATAATTACAAGACGGTTTGTGTCATACCTTGCAGGGGAGCAGTGTTTTGAGTGTGTCAAACAGCGTGGTGTGGCAGCACTTTACACACGCTCCCAGAGCAGTCACTGCCTAGTGGCCCTCCCTAGCCCCTGCACTGGCAGCATTTTGGGAGAACTCATTAGGGTTTGGCTTCCTCGGTGCAGCTCAAGTGAACAGCTTCTTGTGGGGAGGTGCCTCTTTTTAGGCATCCCCTCCCTGAAAAAACCCTATCAATACTGAATTGCTTGTTGTATCGCATGTCTTTTACAAGGTCATGTTCACTGCACCATATGTCTCTGAAAAAACAATCAGGAAATAAATGTATTGGGTACATAAGCCTTGCTACGAAGAGTGCTGTAAATTTGAGAGTACCTATCTCTCCCCACAGATCAGAGGGGAAATCTCGTACAATGACGCTCGATTTGCCATAACATCTCCTTCCTGCTTTCCCCACCTCTTCTTTTCAAAAGATGGAAAGTGAAATCCTGACTCACTTTAAAAATTATTTTTTTTAATAGCCCCTTAGACAGGGTCTGTTTGGCTCCATTTATCAAAGCCCTATATTGCCTACTTATCCCTTCTCAATTTAGCCCTCTGATTGAAGTCTTGAAGTATAAACTGGTGTAATTTATATGCTGTAAACGGATGCAAATTTTATGCAGTGGGAAGCTCTAAGTTGTTCCATTATGGATTCACTTCTACATTTATCTCCAGGGTTCAAAATATGCATATCGAAGGTGAAGATGGGGAATCCAGAATTTGCTCTTTTACACCTGTAATAGCTCGGAAGGGATTGGATTGGGTGAGATTGGATTGGATTGCATTGGATGGGATTGAGAGTACAGAGCCATTTTAAAATAGTAGGGCTTGTTCTGGAAAAAGAGCGAGAATGCAGAAGCAGCCATGTCAACCGTGTCCAGTTCAGTAGATGTCTGACTGATGGATGATGTTACTAGGTCACAACCTACTAGTATCTCATTTGGAAAGTGAGAAGAAAATTCTGGGTGCAATCGTGATCCCTGAGGCTCGCTGTCTATATATTATTTCCATGTCGGTCCACAAG
This sequence comes from Nycticryphes semicollaris, assembly GCA_013400055.1. Lineage (NCBI taxonomy): Eukaryota > Metazoa > Chordata > Aves > Charadriiformes > Rostratulidae > Nycticryphes > Nycticryphes semicollaris. Next base: position 239,624 of record VXBJ01006930.1, read on the forward strand.
CTCCAGCATCTGTAATCACCCATCCTGCTGGGCACTGTCCTTCCCACCATTTTGTCCAGGGCCAACTTGCACTCTCTTAGACAGGTCTAGATTTAGTGTGGGCAGGGGATGGTTTCCAGCAGGCCACTTGTCTGACATCACCTCTCCGTAGATGCCCAGGGAGTTGTAGGATGACTGTGGGCTGCCCTATGCCATGCACCCCCAAGGCCAGGGAGAAGTCCCACACACATTTAATTTGCTGGAATGGATGCAGTCATGGTTTTGGGACCATACCTGGTTACTTGGAATAATTTACAGATTTGATGTAGCTACCAGCGTGATTAACATTGGTTGCAAACTCCTCTGCGTTTTCTGGGTCTTACACACTGAAAATGGCTGTCACCATCCGCCTTCCAAGAGGGAGCTGTGCTTCGATGAGCTGATTGGGCCAGGCGCAGAAACAGTCATCACTTAAGACAAGCCATCTGCCAAGCTTCTTCTTGGACTTGGTGGAGAAGATGTTTCAAAAAGACACTCTGCAACGCAAGGGAGAGTTTACACAAGGTTTTTTATTTCCTTTTGGACTATCATGCAAGTTTTAATAGTGTTCCTCCTGCAGACAATTTTTTGGCTGGAGGTGCAAATATCTAGCATATGTTAAAAAGAATCTGTCAGTGGAGTTTTACCACTTCTGATGGGGTTTTGTACTGAAGAGCACTGAAAAACATTTAAGAGGTAACAGAAGAAAAGAAAAAGATGGTCTATTTTGTTCAATGGCAGAAAGATCTGCATGAATCTCTCTGCCTGTTCTTCAGGCTGGACTGGTGCCTCTGTCCCAAATTCATCCTGGACCAAAGCTTTCCTTCTGTCTAGACTATTTCAAGCCTGGAGGAAGGTGGATGAAATCAGGTGGATCAGCAAAGGATAATTACTTGATAAATAAGGCAGTAGTGGTTCCAGTATTTAAATTGTTTTAGCTGTCATTTATTCATCAAGTATATGTGTTGGTCAGCCACCAACTCCTGTGTACTTCCCTGTGGGCATTTCTTGTCTGGGTGTGAAAGCAGCTCCCTCTGGGATTGCTAATTTGCAAAAGGTTTTATGTGAAATATATCACTGTGAATGACACATAGGGATTTTGAGAAAAGTGCATGTACTTTAATCTAACTTTCTTGTCTTATTTTAGTGAGCTCAGAACTCTTTTACATCTTTAGTAGCACAGCATTTTCTTGTGGCTACTCTTTATTCTGGAGAAACAAGTTGATGAAAAGAGTCAGACTGAAGTCCCAAAGCATTCTGTCCTGTGCTCAAATCTTTATGGATGCTAAATTGCCTCTCAGATGCATCACCTTACTGTTTTAGTTGCTAGGAAATACTTTTTAATTTAATTTCTAAGAAGAACAAATAGTTAATGGAGATTAATTGGATGAGACAGAAGCAATTAATTTAAACATCCAAGCATTCAGAGGTCTGTTAGAGCAAGGAAGTTGGTTGTAGCTGATAACATCTTGTTAAGTTGTAATTAGAATAAGACAAAATTAGACAAAATAAAAAAATATTTTACTTGGATCAGCAGTGTTATTTTTTTTTAAATCCATACATAATTGTAGAAAACCTTTTTGATATAACTGCTCAGGAGGGATGACTTCCAAATCTCTTGTATGTGTGTATACAACTACCACAACCACATGCACTCTAATCCTTAGTGGGACTTGCTGTTTGTGTCAAACCCAGAACTGATTTTGCTGGAGCCTTGAGATTCCTAGGCTCTGCCCAGCAAGCTTCCACGGATGGAAAACCCCACAGATAGTGATGGGGAGCAGAATGAATCACCTGTAATCCAAAGGGATGTGGTGAAGGACCTGCTCCAACACGTCAATATAAACAAGTCTGTGAGGCGAGATGGGATCCCCCCAAGGGTACTGAGGGAGCTGGCAGAAGTGCTTACTGAGCCACTTTCCATCATTTACCAGCAGTCCTGGCAAACTGGGGAGGTCCCAGCTGAATGGCATCCTGCAAATGTGACACCCATACATGAGAAGGGTTGTAATGATGATCCACGGAACTACAGGCCTGTCAGTCTGACCTTGGTGTCTGGAAAGGCTGTGGAACAGATCATCCTGAGTGCCATTACATGAAGGACACCCAGGTGATCAGGCCCAGCCAGCATGGGTCCACGAGGGGTAGGACAAAGTGAATGAGAGAAAGGCTGTGAATGCTGTTTACCTGGACTTTAGTAAGGCCTTTCAAAGAATATCCCACAGTATCCTCCTGGAGAAACTGAGTGACCATGGCTTGTATGGGAGTACTCCCTGCTGGGCTGAAAACTGGCTGGAGGGCCAGGTCCAGAGAGTGGTAGTGAACGGAGTTAAATCCAGTTGGTGGTTGGTCAGGAGTGCTGTCCCCCAGGGCTCGGTATTGNTGGGGGTGTTGGTGGACAGCTGGCTGAACCTGAGCCAGCAGTGTGTCCAGGTGGCCAAGAAGCCCAACAGCATCTTGGTCTGTATCAGGAGCAGCGTGGCAAGAAGGACTTGGTAGGTAGTCATCCCCCTCTTCTCAGCACTGGAGAGGCCTCATCTCAATTACTGTGTACAGTTTTGGGCCTCTTATCACAAAAATAGACATTGAGATGCTGGAGTGTGTCCAGAGAAGGGCAACAAAGCTAGTAAGGGGTCTGGAGAGTAAATCTTATGAAGAGAGGCTAAGGGAGGTGGTGTTGTTCAGCCTGGAGAAGAGGAGGTCTTATTACTCTCTACAAGTACCTGAAAGGAGGTTGTAGAGAGGTGGGAGTCAGTCTCTTCTCCCAAGTCACAGGCAATAGGACAAGAGGAAATGGCTTCAAGTTGAGGCAGGGGAGGTTCAGATTGGGTATCAGGAAAAAATTTTACACAGAAAGGGTTATTAAGCATTGGAATAGCTTTCCAGGGAAGTGGTTGAGGCATCATCCCTGGAGATATTTAAAAGACAGGTTGACATAGTGCTTAATGATGTGGTTTAGTGATGGGTTGTTGTTTTTTATCAGAGTTAGGTTGATGGTTGGACTAGATGATCTGAAAGGTCCCTTCCAACCTAGACAATTCTGTGATTTTATGACTGTCTCCACACCTTGCCTTAATAAGGAATATGATGGGGGAATAGAGCTGGGAGATGGACATGCTACATGTCCTTCTCTCCCCACTAAACCTGCTCAAGAGGGAAGCCAGTGCTTTGGTCTGGGAGGGAGCAGCACTACCTGTAATGCCTGTTCCTCAACCAGCATCTTTTTCCAAGGAGAGGCTTAAGCACGGCAACACTATGGTGCTACATGTGACTCTCCCTTAATCCTGGTGGGACTGGGCAGAAAGATGGGTCCTGCCAGTGTGGCCCCCCATGAGGTGTTTGTGAAGGCAAATTAGTCCACTCCAATTGGCTTGATTGTGAGTCCAAGGTTAGGAAAACCTCCCACTGCAGGATGTTGTATTCTTGGAAGTGTCTCACTGGGGGGAGGAGGAAGCCATACAATACTGTCTTGTTCCATTGTCGGTCTTGTGAGTGTCTGGGTGAAATGAAACTGCATCAGTAACAAGCAACATTAATCTTTTTAATCTGTGTCTTTGCTTTGTGGAGTTGGTATATATTGTATTGCAAAACCAGAGTGTCACAGTGATGGGAAGAGGAATGAAATCAGTCTCGCTGATGGTAGCTCAGCTTGTGATAACTGGTACATTTATTGCTCCTAGGTGTCCATGAACTCTTAGTTCATGGATGTCTGACTGCTCAGAAATCAGGTCCAGAGCTCCTCAGTTTGGTATTTTAAGAGAAATCAACATTGATTTTGGATGTCTTCATCCATAAATTTGAATCCTGAGAATTTGTTTCGGAAGAAACTCAGACATATATGTAAGTGGAGCCAATAATTTTGACAGCCTTCCCAAGCTGAGCTGTACTTGCTTGGCACTCAGAGCTCTCATAAACTTAAGCTGTCTGCAGACACATCCCACAGACCACTGTAAAAGTAACAGATACATGAAGGAAAGAAATATGAATTGGGACAGAATGCAGAAATTTGAAAGGGGTCACTGACATGGAGAGGTGGTGGTAACCACATGTCTCTGGAGGGCTGAATTTAAATCTTGCTTGGTTTTCACCAGAGGCACTATTTGTCTGTGCCACAAAATAGCTGACAAATGCTGCCTAGCAAAGATCCAGGGTTGGAGTAATAGGAGCAATGGCAGACGTCCATGGATACCCTCCTTGATGCCTACCTGGCACTTGCTAGTATTGATACAGCAAAGGGCCCGTTGCTCTGCCTCCCTGCTCAACCCAAGGAAAATGAATGGGGACTGGAATTAAATTCATGTCTTATACGAACCAGTGGAAAATCTGAATCAGCCCAAACATTGAACTGAAGAAGGCAGTTGAGTCCTGCCAGCATAGCTCATGTTTCAAGATAACTGTCAAGGGCTGGCAGTAATTTGTTCCTCCAATATTGGACACAGGAGCCCTCAGTTGCTGGGTCTGCATGGTTTGACAAAATGTTGATCTGATGTCAAGGAGCAAGGCAGATACCCCTCCCATCTGCATGACTCTTTTGATAGGAATTATTTGCTCTCTGTTACCTTTGAATGCTCATTTTATACCTTATGGTATGAGTATTTAGTTCTTTTAGTTCTGAGAGGGTACAAATTTGATATGAAAAAAGAGAGGGAAAGAGGTGGGGAGGGAAGTCTCCTCAGCAGCTTGCACCTCCCACACAAGGTCAGAAACTAGTTGCTGTGCTGCACTGGGAGCTGTGAATTCCCATTTCTGCATTGTGGAAGCAGGAACTGGGGATTCATGGTTCTCTTCCTTGGCCTCAATTTCAGATGGAACTGGCCTGTTCTTAGGTCATGGGGAGCTGACTGATGTCTAGGATGATGCCATGTGTAGGATGTCTATTCCTAAAGGGCAGTAGGAAAAAAAGCCTATTGCGTATTAAGAACTTTTGACCTTCCAGATTGTTTAACATATATTAAATTATATTTTTTTGCAATTGCTTATGTATAATTTAAAAGTAAGTAAATGAATTTGCAAAACTTGAAAATATACTTTCATTTGTGATCTAAAAGGACATACTTAATGTATTTCTTCACAAGCAGAAGACATTATATATTTTCTGTGAACAAAGGGAGCAAAAGTTAATGTGAAACCCCAAGATTTCAGTTTGCTGCTTGCTTTGTAAGTAAAGCAATACCAGTAGTGAAACCATGCCCTCCACAATAAGCATCCCAATTGCTCTTTTAAAGATACATTGTTTTCCAATGCGTTTCTTGAAGAGTTCAGGAAGGATGGATATTCACTGATTTTACATGCCTAACTTCACATTCAGATTATTTATTGATAACCCCCTTAAGATTTGATTGAGGTTAGAAATCACCTCAAAAGTCAATCTGCTTCCCCAGAATTTAGGCCTGATTGTGGCTGGAAGTTTCAGTGCAGCAGTATGCCCTAAAGGATTTCTTGCCCATCTCCTTGCAGGTTAAGGTGGGCAGTATACATCAAGAACAACCTTGGCATCAGGGAATCATAGAATCATGTAGGTTGGAACAGACCTTTAAGATCATCAAGTCTAACCATCACCTTAACACTGCCAAGTCCACCACTAAGCCATGTCCTTAAGCACCATGTCTACCTGTCTTTTAAATACCTCTGGGGATGGTGATTCAACCACTTCCCTGGGCAGCCTGTTCCAATGTTTAATAACCATTTCTGTGAAGAAATTTTTCCCCATATCCATCCTTAACCTCCCCTGGTTCAACCTGAGACCATTTCCTCTTTGGCATTACTGATTTCAGCCCTAGCTTCAAACCAGAACTGAAATACTGTGTGAATATAAAAAGTCAGTAAGATTTTTTTTCCTCTCTACTGAGTGAAAAGATGTTGTCTCCCAGTTTGAGCATGCACAGCCCAGGAGTCTCCTCTGTGGTCTGAAGCAGGGTTGGAGCAGTCAGGAGACGCCTGTGTTCTTTGAAAAGCCTTCTGAACACCTTAAGCTACACCATGGTAAAGTGTGTGGTCAACCTCATACCACTCTTCATAGGTCAACGGTGAAACTGTAAACTTCAAAAATGGCTGAGAAAGGTTGGGCTCACGGCAAAGGTGGTGTGCTCTGCTGTGGCAGCTTTGAGTTTTCTCCTCTTTTTACAGGGGCTTCATGTAAAACCACAGATAATTGACTATGTAATCTACCATTGGTAATAATTTCTATAAATTTTCTGGACTTTAATGGTTCAGATGCAAAATAGGAAATATAGTACTGCTTTTCCTCTGGCCTTTGCCTATTTTGCTGATTTAAATTGAAAGCCTTCAGAACTGGGACCATTTTTGCTCTTTATGTGTATGTGGAGTCTCATAAAGTCCTTACAGTCTCATCTGGGATGCAGCAGCATTGCTGCACCACAAATATTTACCAATTACTTACAGTAATTATTCCTTCATGAAGAGGCAGTGAAACATGGCAAAGGCTATTCTGGGAAAGAAAAGCTTGCTATCAGTTGGCTGGATTGTTTGTACTGGCTGGTGTAACAGTGCAAATTGGAATTATTTTGCTTTACACAATTGTTGTTGTAACTAAGGAAACCTCAGAGCAGCTACTGACTTGTTAATTTGTTGATATTTAACTTCGCTGGAAGCAACAAAGAAAATAAATTTGGGGAACCTAGAAGATCAAATTTGGCACATTAATTGTTTCTCTGGCTTTTATTTATAACTGAGATATCCTGCATGCCTCAGCAAATTATTGTTGAAAGATCTGAAGTATTAACATAAAAAACTTTAATTGAAAATATATCTCCTGAGAATTTAAGTTCTTCAGCTGTGGGCTCAGACCTCCAAGATTTTCATACATATTTTTGAGGGCTAGTGCACTGGGACATATAATCTTTTGCAGAGGATGATGGAAGTAACTCCTTTTTATACAAATTACTCAGTTGTCAGAGTCCCCTCCCCACTGGGCTTGGTAAAGCATCAAAGCAGATACATTCTTGCCCTAAAGAATGTTCTTTTTATTAGCATGAAATATGTGGAGAGAGAGGAAGAGATGCCAAATCTGAGAAGAGCAGTTAGGATAATTTTTTAAGAGAATCCTTGCAGTTTGGCTCCATTATCTAATATTTTCCATGTTTTATTTATTCTTTACTCTGGATTTTTGTAAAAAAGTGAGGCTTACGAAATTGTACCAGCTTTCCTACAGTATGCCTACCTACAATGTTTCAAAGATACCATGTTTCTGAAAGTTTCAAGGAGAACTGAGGAAGTTTGAGAAGAGCAGAGACCTAGTTTTTGTCACCTGTAAAGGGAAAGGCAGAAATATGAGAGAGAACCTTAACACACAGCTGTTGGGAAAATTACCATAACAACACACCTTGGAAATATATTTGGGCTGGGTTTTTCAAAAAGGCTCAGCAATAATTTGGACAAGGAAACAAAAATAAAAACTTGGATTTTTTAGTTATTAAAACTCACTGACCTTTTTTTTCTTCTTTTATTTTGTTTAAGCTTGTAAAAATTTTGGATTCAATTTGGAATGACATTTTAAGGGCTGAGCTCAGCAACTTTCAACAGAGTTCCAGGAACTTCTGGGTTCATACACTGTTGAAAACCCAACTGTTTCAGGTGCTCAAATAGGCACTGATATGTTCCAAAAAGACATTTAGATGACCAGATGCCTTCATTCACCTGGAATGTAGGTCCTCATTCTGGCAGCTCAAAGACTTTATTTGAAAAGCTGTTTTAAAGCAGATTTTCCCAATTTTCTTCATTCTTTAGCAGAAGAGCAAGTGATAGGCATCATTTCCCAACTGGAAATAACTGAAATGATCTTCACTATAAAATCTGGTTCAGGAAGTATTTTCACAATGGGACCTGTGATCTCACACAGAGGTTTGTCCTTCGAGATGTAATCAAGGCTGAAGCTGTGCCCTGGATATTCCCATACTGTTTTCCTCTCTAATTTGTGTGCTTCAGATGAATATTTTGTAATATTTGAAAAGACACCAGAAATAGCAGTTGTCAGCCATCAAATGATGTTTTTTCTAATGAAGTTCCTCAGGAATCGATACTAGCTGTGCAGCTAGCCAAAAATATTATCAGCATTCTGGACGTAAACCACAAATAAAATTCAGATGATTTGCGAAGTACTACTGACAAAAGCAGATCAGTCACATTCAGCAATGTGAAGTGTGTGGTGACTGTAGGAAATGGTCACTCGAAAAACCTCTTTTCTTCTAGGAAATTAAAAACTTTAGAGTTAGAAATAAGAAATTTAGACCTTTACCTGGATATAGAAATAAGAGCTGTGAAAACACTGTGGAAATGGTCAAACAGCTACTAGGTACAACACTGTGGTGAAGAAAGGTAATACAATTAACAAACATAGGACAGGGAATGAAAGCATGAGAAAGTGATTTTTATTTCACTTGTGGCATTATTGAGACTGATATGGGAAGGCTGAATCCTCTGGGTAGTATTCTTAGAGGATCTGCAAAACTGGAAAGCTCCAGAAAGGAGTATAAGGACAGGACAAGGGGCTCAGCTTCAGCAAGGGGCATTTTGGCTTAACCCAAGAAAATGTTTTTTTTACAGTGGTGGTGATCAAATCTTGATACAGGCTGCCCGGAGATGTGGTGGGATGCTTGTCCTTGGAGATATTCAAACCTCAGCCGGACAGAGCCCTAAGGAGTCTGCTCTCCCTTTGAAGGCCACTCTGGCTTAAGCAGAGGCTTGGGAAAGGGACCTTTGGGGTCCTTTCCACTCACAACTCTTCTGTGATGCTATGGTTTGCAGCCTGCAAAAATGTTTTACACTGAGACAGAGAAAAGTTTTTGGACTCAGTATTTAACCAGGTTGTCTTAATGGTCAAATTCCACTGTAAAACTACCTGATGTCAAGGATGCGATGTGGCAGTATTCCATTTTAACTTACAGGACCCAAATTAGGTGTCCACAGCAGAGTCTACATATAAGCTTTCTATCACCAGTCATCACCAATGATAACAGAGGAGGTTCTAGAATTGTAGGTCAAATGTAGAGGTCTACTTGCAAGTGTTTAAAGTTTACCAGAGTTAAATTCTATCATAACATGCTCCTTCTCAGTTTAGTAGAGACTTCAAAAGAGCTGTTGTGTGAAAGCTGAAGCCAGTTAATCTGGAAATAAAGAACATATTTTTAACAGGAAGGATGATTCCTGCTTGGAGTCCATTCACCTTGTCTTATATCCTCAGCTCAAAACTGGACTGGGGAAGAAATACATCAAACATTCAATAAATCAAACATTCTTGTTTGATAACAAGAATAAACACTGACACATGAGCTCAGAGGAAACAGTTTCATGATTCCCTTTACTCTGAACTTCTGCATATCTAAGAATGAAAGCATTAGTTACTGCTGACTTATACAACCAGAAACATTGGCTTTTTGCAGCCTGCTCCAGCACCTGTGTTGATGTGAGCTTAGCCAGACTATATCAATTAAAGACCTCCACTAGAAGAAGATGAACTAAATGAAATGGTCCCCTGCCCGCTCCACCTCGATGCAATCTGCCAGCTGTTTGGCAAATGGGAATGTGACACATTGATGCCTGGTGGGAAATTTCATTCCAGTGGACAAATTGCTCTATGCAATTATGACTTGTCTTTTACCAATGAACATATATCTTGGATGTGTTGATTTGAAAGGTAAAAACATGGAAATTTCTTCCTAGCAAAGCACAGTTATCTGATCTGGGAAATGACATTAACATATTGGGTAAGGTATTCAAACTTGTGACCGGAATATCCTTGCCTACCATTCCCCCTAAAACATGGATTACAAACTCCTTAGAGCAGGGACTATCCTTCTTACTGTTGAGCCCACTTATGGAATGTTGCTATCATAAATAATCATGCCAGATGCAAATTTATTGACTTCAAATAGCCAGATGGTCTTGACCACATGCTTTTTAGCCCACCATTCTGACTCTGTCAGCAGCCAAAATCTGGCTTCATCGGAAGGTATAGATTTCATATTATGCCCCACGCAGGCTGTAAGTTTAACTTTTAACTCTGTAAGTTAAATTTATAGAGTGGCAGAGTCTGCTTTTAGTCTCAGTAATTCTGTAGATGCCATATGGCCTAGAGCATGATAACTCCTATTGTTTAAAAAAAATAAATCTGTCTAATATAGATAAGGATATTGTCATTACTTCAATACATCTCTGATCTCATTATATTTTAAAAATCTAATACATCATTTTCCTCCTTAACAGCTTCTGCCGAAAAATTCCCCAGTTTATTTATGATAAAGTACTTCTTTTGCCAGTACAAATGTGATGCCTTTCAATGACATTAGAACACCCCTTAGTTTTGATCTTGGAGGGAGTCCTGCTTTCCCTTCCCTTTTTCCCCTTCCCTTTTTCCCCTTCCTTTTTTTTTTTTTTTTTTATCATCTCCTATTTTATTCTATCCAATGGTAGGATTAGGCATGACAGACATCTTCAATAAAGTTCAGGAGTTGGTGTTGTGTGACCCCAGAGATGAATCTGCCTTAATCCTTCTTGTCTCATGCAGGTATGGATATTTGTAACACCCTGCTGCCACTGGACATTTTTTATCAGCAGACCTCAGAGCACTTTAAAATAATTTTTTTTATCATCTCCTCTGTTTCTCTTTCATAGAAATTGAAGAGCAGAGCAGTAAAGTGACAGAGTTTTCTATGGGCATACATGGGATTAGTACTCTCACTCCCTTGAATCTTCTGCCCCAAGCTTCCCACCTGACTTTTCTGCCTCTTGCCTTCTCTGAACAATGCTGTATATATTGCAGCAGCTTTCAGCCCAGTCATTATTTACTGATTAAATGAGTGGAGCTCAATTGCCCATTGCAGATCAGTACTGGATCCCTCTGACATTACAGATCAGTAATGTCCCTCTGGAACATGGGTAATACTGCTATTGCATCACAAGGATAGTTTTCTCTGAACCCAAAATCTCCATTTGGGTGACCTGGACAAATCCTGTTGGAAGGCAGGTCCTGGCACGAATGTCAAAGCTCTGATTTAAAGCAAGCATCTGGTAGCCTATAACTGTGGGAAATGTCCCCTTTCAATTCCAGCTATGTAGGGGTTTGGGGTATTAAAGAGACCAATGAAGGTGAGAAGGGTTACGTTTAAGGGACAGAGCATAAGGTCTGAATTCATGCTATGATTCACTTTCTTTTCAGTTCTGCTTTTAACATATAGTTAAAATGCAACGTAGTTAACGTGCAGTTAACATGTAGTAAATGTGAACCAGCCTTTTAACCTTCCTATAACTGTATTTTGACATTGAAGAAATGTGAATAGTATTTTCAAAATTTTAAGGAGCTCTTTGAAATCCTTTGCTGGTAAGGCATCAGAGGTCAGTAACTGTGTTTGTTGTTTAGTTGTATTTTTCCACAATGATCCATAAAGCACAGTGGGTAATGCAAAGCAGTTAATTCTCATGAATATGTACCTCATAAATATCTATAAGCAAGTAATAAAAGAATGATTCAGATTTATTGAAGACCATAGCAGAAATGGAACAGGCTGCTGTTTCCTATTTGGTGCACTTGGTTTAAAAGAAATGTGGTGGTTTAATTTGTGTGTATGTGTGACATTTTCTTTATATTTTGTGCTGTAGGATATAAAAGAGCAATATTTATCTTTCTGCAGTTTTTGAGACTTCATTTTCCCAATCTTAGATGTGATGAACTAGGAAATACTATTTCTTGTTTCCTGGAACCATTTTGTTTAGCTGCTCTTATAAAGCTCCTATCACAATTGACAGGTTTTGTCTATTACGGAAATGTCATTAAAGTCTGTGAGCTTTAAAAAGCATCTGTACTTAAGAAGAAAAAGAATTACCATATAATAACAAATGCAACAGCGAAGCACCAAATGGACATGGTAGAAGTACATTACATACTCTTTGCAGTAATGTGCCATAGAGTTGTGGCTTAATTTCCTAAGGATGAGCTGAAGTTTAACATTTTGAAGATAACTTACTGTTTTCTGTGATATTTTCAAAGGGAAATCTTAAAAAAAAGCCCCTGAAATCTTGCCAAAGATTGGCTTGAAGACTAGATATCTATAAAATTCCTTTTGCATTGTAGTCAGTGAACCAGAACAACACTTAGAAAAACAAGTCCAAGACCTGTACGCAAAATGTGTACAAAGTGTGTTTAGCTTCAGTGGTTACTGGGACTCTGAACCACTGTCATCCCATTAATTGTTAACTTGGGTAAATACATTTCAGGCTACTTCAAAAATTAAAACAATTAAAATGCTTATAGTGCTCCCTTAGACCCGCTCTTAATATTAACATTCATATAGCTGATGTGAAGGGATGTGTATTGGGATCCTTCAGGATACTTCAAGCCATGACCGAAGGACTGTCCAGTTTGCTTCGGAGGCTGAGCGCTTCAAGATCACTTTGAAAGTCCCTTGTGGCTGAGAGCAGCACTTGCATTGTAGAGTCTTTGATGCCACAGTCTGTTCCCAGTGCAAGCTTTGCACTGATTTGGATGAACATAGGACTGGGATCCTCAATGAACTCCTGTAATACTTTGAGGAACAAATATTTTTGAATCAGTGCTTTGTGGGTGTTCTACAAAATATAAAAGTGCATTTGATTTGCATGAAATAAAAGTGAAAATTCAGGTATTCTTTAAGAGTCCGTCTTGTTTTCTCTCCTGGGTCAACTAGAAATCTCTTGCTCTCAGATCTCTGGGACACATGCCTAATGTATGGAAGGAGTTTCTAATATATGGCCAGGGCTATTGTCTTGGTAAAAGGAAATGACTTGCAGTGGTGCAAAAGTCTATCATCCTGTTCTGAACCATTTCAACATAAAATGTTCTATACCTGAACTATATAGAAATTTCATATGCAGTAATTTTTACAGCAAGTATGCTGCAAAGGGAATGATAGATTCATCTCATGGTACCTAGCGAAAGTTAAGAGCTCCATACAGACCTAATTATGTGAAAAAAAATTACATTTCAGTTTGTATATACTGGATGCAAGAACACAACACATTCTAGCTGTTCCCCTCTAGTTTTAAAATCTGGAGGTTAGCCACTCGAAGAAGTAATATTCATTTAGAAACTATATAGTGTTCATTTTTTCTTGGTTCATCCAGAATACACAGGGAGCTTCTTCATATGTGGATGAATCCTTTTGTGTATCTTCTCAACATAGGCAGTGGGATCAAGTGCATCATCAGCAAGTTTGCAGATTATGCCAAACTGAGAAGTGCAGTTGATATTCTAGAAGGAGCAGATGCCATTCAGAGGGACCTGGACAGGCTAGAGCCAAGCATGTGAGCCTCGTAAGGTTCAACAAGGCCAAGTGCAGAGTCCTGCACCTGGGTCAGTGCAACTCCTGGTATCAATACAGGCTGGTGGATGAAGGGATTGAGAGCAGCCCTGCTTGGGACTTGGGACTTGGGAACACCAGTGGATAAAAAGCTGGACGTGAGCTGACAATGCGCGCTTACAGCCCAGAAGGGCAACCACATCCTGGACTGCATCCAAAGAAGTGTGACCAGCAGGTCGCAGGAGGTGATTCTGCCCTTCTATTCTGCTCTGATGAGACCCCAACCAGCGTACTGTGTCCAGCTCTGGAGCCCTCAGCACAGGAAAGACATGGTTCAGAGGAACACAACAAAAATGATCACAATGAGGCTTCTTATGAAGACAGGCTGAGAGATCTGGGATTATTCAGCCTGGAGAAGAGAAGGCTACAGGGAGACCTTATTGAGGTCTTTCAGTACTCAAAGGGGGCCTACTGGAAAGACGGGGAGGGACTTTTTAGCAGGGCCTGTTGTGACAGGTCAAAGGGTTTTGAACTAAAATGGTAAATTTAGATTAGATACAAAGAAGAAATCTTTTACATGAGGGTGGTGAAACACGGGAACAGGTTGCCCAGAAAAGTTTTAGATGCCCCATCCCTGGAAACATTCAAGGTCAGGTTGGACAGGACTCTGAGCAACCTGATTTAGTTGAAGATGTCCCTGCTTATTGTAGTGGGGTTGCACTAGATGACCTTTAAGGATCTCTTCCAACCCAAACTATTCTATGGTTCTATGATACTTTACCATTGCTCAGTCTCTAACTACAAGCTTCTTTATAAGGAACTTTCTTGTAATCAGTAATGGGATAGTTAATAATTCTTGTGTCTTATTGTGCAACTTCTCCTTTTGCTTTCTTTTATTTTGGTTTAGCAAATACTGTTCTACTAGGAGATACAATGTGACTCTGAACAATGATTTTTTTTTTTCTCATTTATAACGTTATTAGTATTGATTTACTAATTCTATATTGAATTTGGTCCAGTGAATTTACTACCATGGTGATTCTTATTACTTCTTGTTAGCAAATGTATTTGTTTTTTAATTCAACAGTTGAAAAAGTATTCTGATTGAGAACAGTAAGTGAAAGAAGAAATATATAAGGTACTGAAAAATATTTAAAAAGGCAAGTATTTGTAACAAAGCAATGGAAGAACAATACGAATATACCACAGAAGCCTAATTTTTAAACATTTTAAATGTGTCTTAGAATGAAGACTCAGTAATTCTCAGTGTCTAGTAATGAAATGGCCACCCTAATCAGGCAGAGGAGCATATATGTGGAATATTTTGTTGGCAGGCCAGCTGGTCTGTCTTAGGTGGCAAGTTTAATGCTTCCCTAAATTTCAAAAAANTATATATATATATAAAAAGCCAGAATAGCTCAGAGTGTCTCATCTTCACCCCTGAAAATAGCCAGAGCTCACTGTCAGAGGCAAAACCCATGACACCAACAGCTCTGACATAACACCAGAAGCCTACACAGGTGAAGTATCTTGTTGGACTGTGCTTTGGGGCTTGAGATTGTCCTAATGATGTCTTCTCCCTAGCGTAATTATACATGCTTCTTTTCACTTAAATACGTAAGTATTTGTATTTGAATTATGTAACATTTGCATGAGGAAATAAGAACCCTCCTCAGCCTTGAGAAATTTTTCAGTGTTACATTTCCCTGCTGTCCAGTTAGTGCTGTATGAGCGGTGGCCCAATTTCCACCTGCCACTGGGGAAGGTACAAGAAGAGGAAACATTAGAACTGAGACATTAAGAAAAATATGAAGTCTTGGAGGTTTATTCTTTAATTTGAGTGAACATTCACTTCTGTTATTTTTTGGCGAGCATGGAATAAACGTGTATTCTTATTGAAAGGAAACCTAATTCCAGGGTGAAAGCAAAACAAACACATTGACAAAGAGCCTGTTTGGGCCCGATCTTTTTAGAGTGAGGAGAGAAATGCATGCTGACTTCAATAGGTACTATGGCAGGCTTTAAACATTTATGAAATTAAGTTCTAACCTTAATTTGTTTGCCAGCCTTAATGGGGAACACTCCCAAGTATTTTTAATGCCTGCTCATTTTTTCTAAGAAATATTTTCAAATACTTCTCCCAATTTCTCTATTCAGTTTTCTTTAATTCATAATTTGTGAATGACCTGCCTGAGCAATTCTTGATTTTGTCCTGCCCCACTGGATTACCTGGAGAAGGAACTATTCTACAAGTCACTTTCATGTCAAGTGATTTTCTGATTTCTTCTCAGGCACCAAAACACCGGTTTTGATCCAGAACCCAAACCAGAACCAGAGTCTTAAATTTACTCCCTATCTGCCCTGGATGTCAAAGTTCCCTGAGGGCCACGAAACATTTCTGCCAGTCTTGGTGATTTCTCACTAGCTCTTTGAGACAGAGTTGGTTACTTTCATGCTTCCAAGAGAGTAGCTCTTTCTACTGTCCAGCTGTGGCTTGTCTTCTTGTCCATGCTGACCACTGTTGTTTTTCCTAGTAGCTTCAGGAGACATAAACCAAAAGTCTCATCATGATAAGCCATTGTTGCAGCTGTATAAAGTCCAAATTTGTTAGAAATTGCAGGCCAAATTTCAAAGGTGCTAAACATGACGAGACAGAGTGAAATCCAAAAGCATCACAAAAATGGTAACAAAAGTGATAACAGGAAGCTATTTCAACTAATGCTGCAATTTCTGGCACAGAGAGATGCTCTATTTTTCTCATCTCTGTCATCTTTCAGAATAGCTAATCAGGAGATGGAAGAAGAATGTACACACAGTTTAGTTTCAAATGTTAAACTCTCTAATATCCTTGTCCCAGTGATACCAAGCATTTTTCTGCTTTCTGTATAACATTTTTTCCAGCTCAAATCATAAAGCACTAGCAATTAGGCTTCACTATTGAATTTTCTCTTCTCCTACTCTTGGGCACAAGCACAGAGTATGCAAAACAGAGAATGAAAAGCAGGAATTGTCTTGATACTAATGGAGCAGGCAGGTGGTAACCCCACTTCCAGTTCCGAATGTGTATGGGTGATGGAGAAAGGCTGTAATCATCCAAGTCAGAATAAAGTGCCTTTGCACAAACCAATCTCTGAATGGTGCAAAACGGTTGCCTGGCAATCTTTTTAAGCTTTTGATACTGCTAATTTGCTATGTGTTTTGCACACAGCACCATTCTTAGATAATTACTGTAGCTGGTGCCATGGAAAGAAATCTTTAAATTGTATATATTAGATGGTTTTGCTGATGAGATTGCCTGCTAGCAATCTTCTTATTGTCCTGTGATGATTCCAAGTGATTGTTTCAGGCCGTGAACACGATCTGGAAGCCTGGGAATTCTGATTTTGGCATATTGCAAAACAGTATGTAAATGGCAAAAATCCACTGTGGTCCCATATCTCTGGCTATTCAGTGGAGACACAAGAAGAAACAATGCTTACCTCAAACAGATGCTGTATTGTTGTAAAGGATGGTAAAAGTTCCTGCAGTCAAGATGTGAGGATATGCAGATGGTTATCTGAACAAATTACTGGTTCTCCTGCAGAACATACTGAGCCTTGCTTTAGTAGATAATTATCACCTGAGCTACTGTTTCTTTGAATTTCCTCACCTGCCAAATGCACACACATGCTTTTTAAATAAACTTCATTTTTCACATTTTTCTTCCTGCCATATACTTCCATCTCATTTTCCTTGCCGTTTTGTTATCCAGATCTCACTTCCTGATCTCACCTCCTAATCTCCCTTTTTTCCTTTCCTCACATCTCTGCTTCTTGTCCTTGTCTTTCCCTCCTTTATAATGGTTTCTATTTCCCTTCACAGTATTTTGTCCTCTCTTCCTTTCTTGTCTTTCACCTTCTCTCTTTCTTCTATCACTACATTTTCTCCCTCTTCTTTCTTTCTACTAAGTACGTTAATAAAACATTTGACCATTTAAATATTTTCTGTCTCTGCTCTTCAGGCTTCTGAATTATTGCTATAGTTCTACCAAAACTTAATTACCACATCAAAGAGGAGCTGCCCTCATTTAGGCAGGATTTCAGCCTTTCCATATTTTTTTTAACATGCTTGACCTAATTAGAAGGCCCATTTAAAATGATACGTCTACAGAAACAGGAGGAAATCGTACAAGTTGTTGCCAGGATATTAAATATGTCTTACACAGAATTTGAGAAATATGAAAATGTCAGAAATTTTATTGAAAACTTGTCTTGTATAAAAAACTTATGAGTTGTAGATGTTGAAATAATACTGGTGGTTAGATATAATAACATCCTGCTTTTATGGTAGTAACACATACTTTCTCTAAAGGGTAAATATGATCATTTTAATGTAATAAGCAATAATCCCATGTCAAGACCTGTAATCACTACACTTCATGACAGCGAGCATTATTTTATGATCTATTTGCAAGAAACCCACTTTTTTCCATCACATAGTTTTTATGGCCTTCTTATTCCTAATGAGGTAAATACACTTTCCACAGTGTCCACACAAGAACTGTATATAATAAACTGGTGATTGCTATGATTTCCCTTCTGTAAGTAAAAGTTGTTACATTCTCCAGCTATTAAGTCTTTGTATGTAAGCTTATGCTATAACTGCTTGTTATTTTAGCTCTGGATTCAAGCAGTGTGACCAGTAAATAATTGGTACTTCAGGTCTCTTCCAGTCCCATTTCTGAGATGGTGAGTCTGCGGTTATTAAATCTTTGTTAAAATTAAGACTGGCAGTAAAATGAAACATTTTAACAATCACTCCTATTAATCAGTAGAATAATTCACTTAGGAAAATGGTAAATTCAAAACCACAGGGGAACTATAATCAAGACTACGCCTCCTTCTGCACAGGGATACTTGGGATGACAGTCATAGCTTGTTAAGCACAAAGAAAAATTTCTTCCTCAGCAGGAAACTCTCTGGTGTGTGTTGTGCAAGAGACCAGCATGTTGGGCTCTCCCTGACCTTAAAAACTACAGGCAGGAACTTCTGCTGGCTTAATTTTGTTGGCCTGGAAGGAGTTAAATGTGCAGAGAATTTATTACTGCATCCAGTTTCCTTAATCCCTAGGAACGTGTGGATGCCCCACAGTTCTGTCTTATAACTCCACAGCATATCTTTGCTGTATAAATAAGACAGGCTGCTGTGTAGGTACCTTCTGACCCTCTCCCTTCTGCTGCAGCTGAGCTCTATGGGGCAGGAAGTATCCTGGCTTGTGTAGTTGCAAATCTCTGAGATAATGACTTACAAAGCTGATATTTTTCAGACCTTTTTTAATCTTTGCCTAGGATTTATTTGAGTCCGCTATCAAAAGAAGGTAAAAAGGTAAAAAGAACTTTCTTTTCCTTTTTTTTTTTTTTAAGTGAACAGTTCTATAGCTGAAGTAATGTCTGGGAGCCAAAGGCTGAATGTGGGAGAAAATTAGAACCAACGTAATAATGTTGTAACCCTGCGAACACTAACTTTGAATAGACTACAGTAGGGTATGTTGTCTGTCATGCTTTCTATATGTACAATAACTGTTTAATAAAGAATGCCCTAAGAAGATCATGTTCAGAAGAAAGGCAGCCTGTGCTATGTATGGGTTTGTAGCTAATTTAACTGCATGGTAAATAGGCATTTTGGAGGCAGATTATGAAGTTACAATGTGTGTTACTTTCACTGGTCACAGCAGGATCTCTGCATCTTCCAATGTGCCAGATCAATAAATCAGAGATTGAATAAGCCTCATTGAGTATGTTTCTTGGCTCTGGTTCATTTTCTCATGAAGTCCTCAGGCATCTGTTTACTGCCTCCAACTCAAGGGGGAGCAGACCGCTAACATGAAGCACAGCACTTTCACTACAAATAGCCTGAGGCAAAATGGCTCTGGATTATGTATGGCATTCACAAGCAGAATACTGATTTTTTTGAATGGTAAAACCTAACAGAAATGGGCCTTTGCTTGTCTGGACCCTGCAGGTATAGCAATAACTTAAGTGTTCAATAATGTTTTTGAAAATGCCATTCAAAGTCTTGTGGAACTTACCATATAAATTTGGTTCTTTTCAGTATTTCCTACCTCTATCTCCATGTGGTGGCTGATGCAATGTGTTCTCTGACTAAGGAAAACACTCCAGAAATGGCTACTTCTTGGTGGTTTCTGGTTCTTATGTTTTATCTGTTATCACTGGGCTTGCTTCACATCTTTCAGATGAGAAGCAGTTAAATTCCATTTAAGCAAGCACTACTGACTGGAGGCTTTACCTGTCTGTCCTGAGGTTGGAAGAATCTCTGTCTTATTTGGCATATAAATTATCAGCATTTTCTCTCTTAGCACAAATGAATGCCATGTGAACAATATATTCCCTTTTGACTAGCAACTTTCTGAGCATCACACATGGCAGCAGGAGCACTAACAGAAAAAAAACCCACATAGACAGGAAAAATCCCATGAATTCTTTAAAATTCTCTTGTACTATATAAGATGCACATCAATAAAGGCAGTCTTTTTGCTGGATAGTAGAGCAGCAGATTTTCAAAGAAATACAGAGGACAACTAAATATAATTCATTAAATACCATTAAAATAATTAGAGGGTTTTGGTATCATTTTGTGCAGTAGCAGATTAGCTGTGGGAAACAACTTATGCAAGAAATGATACTGCATGTTATGGGATCCATTAAAGTAAATGGTGTTACTATTCCATTAATTTAAAATGGAAATTAGGATTGGGATAAACCATTAAGAGACTTTGCTTGCAGAAAACAACCAGGGAAACTCCTTATAGAAACAAAGGACTCTTCCAAGCAAAATACCATTTGGGATACTAGTGGTCGTATACTGAGTATCCTCATTTTCCATTGACTCATAATCAGCTAGAGGTGCTCAGCATCTCTCAGTGAAACATTAAGTGGCTATAAAAACGAGACCTTGGGCTCCAGAGATATGTGTGGGACATAAGTCTTTTCACAGATGAGTCAAGCTATTCGTGGAGGTTTCCAGGAATGAGCAATTTTTGATAGTGTGATAATTCTGGTTGCAGAGTCATCATGTTCGCTCTTTGGATTTTAACAAGTGCCAGTTGAGGAAAGTGGTTTGTGACTTCCCCAGAAGAGCTCACTTTGAAAGATACCACCTTGAGGTATAGCCTGTCTCACTGGGTGGTAAACTTATTAGCCAGTATGAGAGAAACAGATCTTTCAGTGCTGTGCAAATGGACTCTGGGAACAGATGGTGGATATAACACCACAACAGGTATAGTTCTTAGCCGGACAGGGCAGAATTCGTCATTACTGACAATTAAATCCTGAGTTTCTCCATAGTATGTATGGGAAAAGGCAATAGTATTGAAATAATTACTGCAACTGAATTTCTATTATTCCTTGACTAGTAATACAGAGCATCCATACCATAGAACGTTACAGTGCTAGACACTGTGCAAACGTATGCGGAAAATACTGTTGCTTTTATATATGCAGGATTTTTTTTACTATTTGAACAGGAAAACAGATTGCTTAGAGAACAAGTGGGATTTGACTCCCTGGAACCATTCAAAACTCAACTGGACAAGGCACTGTGCAACCTGTTCCCACTTTGAAGCCTTGAGCAATGGGTTTAGAGGTGTCTTCCAACATAAATATTGTATGATGCTACTCTGTACTCAAAGTTATAGATAATTATATGCTTCTATTATAATCTAAAGGGCATATGAAAAGATACTTACAATGTATTGCATTGCACAGAAGGTGTTTGAGGTGTGTAGGAAACTAATTTTTCTACTTATCCAGTGATCCTTGACTCTTCTTACAAACTCATTTCCAGTCAGGCTAACTTTCACAGGCTAAACTTAAGGTGCAAAAAATAGAGCAAGCTAGTAAAAAAAAAAATCCTCTCAACTACCTCTCAGCTGCAGATGGAACTTTTCCTATTTATGGCTTAAACATGGCAATAAATGCTTTATTTTGCCACTTTTAGGTTTTTTTTTTCTTTCAGCGAGGCTTGCTGATCACATGAATTTCCAGCAAAATAAAATCAGATTGAAGAGGAATATCCCCCTGACCTCAGATATGAAGAGGTTCTCCTTCCGTGAGGCTGTGCCATGTCCCACAGATGCTTTCCGTGTGTGTCTGTGCTAGTTGGAAGGATCTGCTGTATTTGCATCCCCTTCACAGGATCAGAAAGGCAAGACTACAGAAGCATCAGATGATTTGAAATTCTTGTATCTCTTAGATACAGAACCAATAGTATTAGTTCTGTTTCCATACCTAGCAGGTATTTGGTGCTTAATGTAGCCAAGAAGATACCATACAATGCATGGAGAAGTTTGCAGTCCAAGTATCTTTAGGACCATCAGGCTAGTTTTGTGTTAGTGCCAGAAATCTGTTTTGAGGAAGAAACAGAAAGTAGGAATGTTGTTTGAGAAAAGTCATGAAAACCCTTCAACTGCTTCTCAAAACATTTTGGTTTAGATTGCCAAAACACAACTTTGCTATGATTTTCCTCCATTGCTTTGGGGAACAGGAAACCAATGTTTTAATGCCAACTATAATTTTAATTGACTCTGGAGTAAGTTGAGAAAAACTCTACAAAGTTATTCTTTCTAGTAATGGAACAGAGCTGGGAATAGTCCTTTTCTCAAGAGAGTCTCTAAGTCAAACAGCTGCAACAGAAGCTTAAACCCATTCACCATTACCAGTGGGAGACTCCAGAGCTCCCTTAGGTATTTCCCTACCTCCAGTAGGAATACAGATGTGAAATGTGATGTTACACCTCCTCAAGGACACTAGAAGCCACTGGCTTACACTGTTCCTAGGTCAGCCTTATAATAATGAAACTCATGCCCATTTTACACTAGAAGAGAATTCATATGCTTTCTGGGTTAGGATATAGTATAAGTTGCAAATATGAGACTTTTTTAGTGATATCTTTTTGCTGTTTCTCAAAATACTTTTCTTAATCACTTGCTTCATGCCAATAGTGACTATATTTAGTACATTTTATTCCACATGGACAGGAATTTATGGTTCCCACAGCTCTGCAACAGATGGCCAAAGTTTGCCAAAATGCTGGCAAATGCATTAGCTAGACTTGAATCAAAGTTGTCTGCAAACACTACTTCTTTGCTATTATTTGTCACAGCTGTGGTGCTTTATATGCTTTGATGCATTAGGGGGAAAAGCAAAACTGCAAAACATAATGAAAAACTCTTTAAAAATGCACAGATGCCATTTTAATCTCCAGTAAGTTTCCCCATTGTACATCCAAACAAAACTAAAAGAGTTTACAGGAAATGCTGCTTGCAGTGGGTTAGCTATTGAAATTAATGGGACTGTAATACCATTCAGCTGTTTGAAAATGGAATTTATCTTATCATATTCTTCGGGTGTAAAGAAATGTATTAGGCAGAGTATGTCTCACAAAAGGCTTCCATTTTAATGAATGTGGTATTCATTATTTTTCCTAGACAAGTTTATTTTAGAAAAAGAAAATGAATACAAATGGGTTATTGAAAGCCATTTGTGAATCCACTTAATATTTTGAAAGGATAAGAAAAATATCATTGCCATTGCCAGATAAAATGGATATCTTTAATATTACAGAAAGATGGTTATATAACACAGGCTGATCTCTTTCCTGTCCCTTACTACAATTTGCCGAGTTGCTGAGGACCCTCACTGTGACTTTCTAACTCATCTTAGCCATGGAGTGCAGCTCCCTTCTTCAGAAGTGCACTAATAAAAGACCCATCTGCATTTCAGGTGCTGGTCAGCAGAGCTTTCATTTTCACACGCTTGCCTTTTACACAAGCAGGTGAGGAAGTGAGGGGATAGGAGTTGTGTGTGCCACCTCACAGAGGCTGGCGGGGAGGGAGAATACCTGGTGGGCTGGAGGACAGCAGTTAGCTATGTTCTTCCTTGGAGAAGACTGATGATAGACTTCTTCCTGAGCCTTCTGCTCTGTGCAGGTCAAGCAGTCACTCAGGTTTAAATGCATCCTGACACACCTGTACAGCATAAAGCTGCAAAAGTGAAAGGTGGGTAGTGGGGTGTACAGAAAAAGAAGAGTGAGGAAAAGGTAAGGTAGTCAGGAAATAGCAAAAGACAGTAGATGAGTCAGCCAGTTAACGTTTTTGTATGATTCTCTGGGAGTAAATGAGGACTTGGGTCTCAGTCATTTAATACAAAGAACATAAAGATTATTCCTGACTGTTGGAACTTCTTGACACGGGCCCAGCTTTGTCACATTGCAGGTGAAAAGCTGTCTTTCAGCATAAACCTCTCTAGCAATTCTCAGCTGTGTTCATCCTTGAGAGGTGGAATGGCAGAACTGCATAAATCAACCAATTTGCTGCTTCAGGGCCAAAAAGGTGAAGAAGAATGACTAGTTTATATAGATCAGAACCCCAACACCACCTTTTTATTCTTTTGTCACTGAATGAAATGGGTCATGTGTAACAAAATCTAAGCAATGAAGCCATCAATTCATAGCAGTGAAGGAGATGTGCCTTTGTAATCCTCCAGTGGCTGAGTCTAATGAAAAAAAATACCCCACCTTCAAAGCCCTCATGCATTTAAAACCATCTCCCTCTTCCTCTCCCAGAAGAACAGCTCCAACATAATGCTATTACATATCCCAAGTGGGCTGCTTTTATCTGGTAAGACATGTCCCATAGGATATAACAGGCACCCACAGCTGCTGAAGCAAAATTTGGAATTCACATATTTTTAAGTATGTATGTTATTTCATAGGTCACAGGAAGAGGTGATAGCTAGGTTTTATGTGGAAGGTGGAGCATGACTTTGTAGTTACTGCTTTGGCAAGTGGAAATCTGTTTTGTCAAAGTGTAACAGGTTCAACAAAGATATATCAACATTAGTCTCAATTTGTCTCACGAATATTCAATAAAAAGCGGTTTAGAAACTGCTCAGCGTTTTTGGTTAAAAAGCTTCTTAGACACTGGCCTCCAGTATTGTCTTTCTAATGTTGCTATTAATAAAGCATTCATAAGATATGCAAACAACTCTACTTATGGGCCCCTTACATTTGTCAGAGGTCCTCTTTTTATTTACACACTTCTTATGTATTTTGACTTCATTTTGAGTGATGGTGCATAGTAAAAGTTTGAAGCAGCGTGTTCAAAATGTTACAAGAGTAGGAAAAGACAAAATGAGGTTCCTGTGAATGGTGTGCTGTTATCAGACATCAGCTCCCCAGAACCCCATTATGACTTACACAGAATCACAGAATCATCATCACATCCAACACTCCTGCCATGGACAGGAATATCTTCCACTAAATTAGGTTGCTCAAAGCCCTGTCAAACCTGGCCTTGAACACCTCCAGGGATGGGGCATCCACAGCTTCTCTGGGCAACCTGTGCCAATGTCTCACCACCCTCACAGTGAAAAATTTCACCCATATATCCAACACAAATCTACCCTCTTCCAGTTTAAAACCATCACCTCTTACCTTTGCATTCCTTCCAACAAAGAAGGGAAACACAGTCTAGATGAAAAGTCTGTGAAGTGAGTGCAGTGTTTGGAAAATTTTATTCACAAAGTCCTTATCAGTTCTTCCCTGCCAAAGGAGGAGGAGGAGGTATTGACTACGGTTCTGCAGAAGGTCTGCCCAGCAACTGACACTCTAATCAATGGGGTAATTGAGCGGAGATCACATTTTTCATTTTGCAGATGATATCAAGCTTGGATAGGCTACAAGGCTACTGGTGAACTAGCACAGGCTTTAGAGTGAACCTGACAAATGTGTGGAAACTGCCTGACCTTTCCCATTTCTGCCAATTCAGTTCAACAGAGGCAGGCACATCTGACTGGGAAAAATGCAGGAAAGAAGATAACTGATTTGGCAGCAGCTCTGCAAAAAGCAATCAGAGAATCACAGGGGATGAGAAGAAGAACACGACTCAACATCCTGCAAAAGAAGGCAAACATCATACAGAGACATATAAATAGGAGTCTTAAATATGGGTCAGTTAAAATAGTTGCCCAGCTCCACTTGCACTTAAGAGGACTTAGATGATATAAAACAGTTCCTGACTTTGTAATAAAAAATTTCAATAATTACTTTTTTGTTGTTGTTGTTTAAAATCAAGAGAGGAGAAAACTGAAAGGATAATACAAAATTAATGGAATTAAGCTGAATCAAAGGTGTTCAGTGCATTAGCTCTGGATGTGTACCTCAATGATAAGGATAGCGAGCACCAGTAGGTAATGTTGGCTGAGAGGTTGTGTTGTCTCTGTTATTAGATACTTTTAGAAATAGGTTAGGCAAATCGATGTTAGGAACTGAGGTTGTAGAAAAGGTGATCCTGACTTTTGGCAAGAGATGGACTTCAAGGTGTACACAAGCCTTCAAGAGCGTTCCCAGCTCTACTTCAACCTTTGTCTGTCTTGGAACTGGATCAAAGAATCATTTAAGTTGCAAAAGACCTTTAAGATGATCAACTCCAATCATTAACCTACGATTGCTAAGTCCAGCACCATATCTACACATTTTAAAATATCTCCAGGGTTGGTGACTCAATCACTTCCCTTGGAAACAAGTTCCAGTGCTCGACAACCCTTTCAGTGAAGAATTTTTTCCTAATATCCAATCTAAATAACATGACATGATACTGAGAACTGAGACGTGCCTGGGAAACAACAGCCAGAGACCTGGGTTGTTGAAGGGAGAACAGGAACAGTATCAGCATCTCTGTCCTGGCTAGAAGGTGACAAAGAGATGTGGAAAACATGAAAGTGATTGCATATCCATGCCACATTTTGGCTCTATTTTCTTATAAATAAGAAAAAGAATAGTATGCCAGATTGAAAAGAAATTGCATGTCATATATTGCTTTTTCTACTGCATCAGTCGTGCTGTAAAAGACAGTTGCATGCTAATACTGAGATATGTTCTTCTGGGGCCTGACCTTAAATAGCTTTAGGAGAGCTCATACAACAATAGACTGGGAAGATAAAAATTTAGCAAGCCTCCAAATCCCACTTGCATTTCATAGTATGCAGAAAACAGTCTAACTGTTCCAAACACTCGATGTTTTCATATGCAGATCCACTTTGTGCAAGGCCAGCAAGAAAATCACAAGCTCTTTTTATCTAGCCTGAGTGGAAGAAAAATGAATTTGACAGCTGGCCTTAAACACTTTCTCCTTGATGATTCAAAGAAAATGGAATCCATCTAAAGCTGTTGATTAATTCTTCAGACACAGATGGAGAGCAATACCTTGAAAATCTACCCCTTACAAGTATAATAAATGAATGTATGGGAGGGGGAGGACTTTCTTTTATGAGGTTTTCAAACATCTCTTTGCAAGGGATATATAATACCCATTTTTTATTACAGGATGACTTTATCTCTACAGTTCATGAAATGTAAGAGAAAATCTTTATAGATTCTTGTAAAGGTGATATGTACTACACAGATAGAGTCTAGGCTTTGAGGAGTTACTGTGCATCCAAGCTAAACAATCTCTTCCTTTTCACACAGTCTAAATAAGTATCAGAGGCAGGAGACTAGTCAACGGTGCAGGTAAAATATCTTCTAAAATATTTTTAGCAGAATTTCGAACAAAGAGCCATAGCCATGGATTACAAGGCACATTTCTAGAAAGTACCGGAATATGTCATCAAATAATTCAAATATTTTTCAAGATATTTGGGACTAATTAATCATTATATTATCTTTTTAGGTCTAGTTCCAGCATACAAGATTTTTTTATTGTTGCTGTCAATAGTACGGGTCGTTGAGCTAACCAAACAAAATGTTTAAGAATTTCTTCTTACAACTGTATCAGAGTTTTCCACATAGTTATGAGGAAGTAAACCTAAGCTCTTTATCATGACTGAACTAAAATCTGCCCCTGCTTTAAAAATATTACAATAGATTTGATGAAATGTAATATGTGTTTCTGTGTTTGTATGTACCTTTACATGAAAAGATAGTAATAATAATTTTATTGAACAGTATTGAACAGTACAAATTCAGTGTGCTAATAAAATATCTGATTAAATCTAACTAAAGGAGAACACTACAATTAAAAAACCCTCTTTCACTTCTTTTGAAACCGGCACATTTTCATTAAAATGAGTGCAGTGGAAATGTACAATTTGCAGGAACTAATTTATCTTCACTTTATTTCTTGCAAAATCATAGGAGGCTTTTAAAAGTCATTTCCTCCACAGAAAATAGGAAATAAAATACAGTAACTTTTATTGCATCTTGAGAATATAGTTTCCCCGACTGTGCCATTCAGTGGTAGTTACATGACTCTTCTAGTCTTGCTGATATAAAAAAAAAAAAAAGCAAACAAACAACAATTTTTGAAAGATGAAAAGAGAAATTTCAGGAATATATTTCTTAGGATGTCTACATTGAAGACTGCAGTACAAAAAACCCAATCTTTTTTTTGAGCCATCATTTCTAATATTGTGCAAGTAAAACATATTAGCAAAGGAAAGAAGCAAGTCAAATATATTCTTACAAGGCAGAGCACACTGTGCATACAAATGAGATCATATATAAGCCCAACTCTTCTCATTTGGTGAAATATTGCTTTGGAGCTCTTTCAGAATATAAAGCACAGAGAAGTGTATAGAGCATTCAGATGCCCTCTAAGCAGAGGAAAACTTATTTTCCTTTCAAAATAGGGACTTTAATCAGCAGTGGATAATAGACAGATAGAAATTAATATTTTACTCACATTCAACTAATCAAACAGTTCATGTTTGCTTAGACTACTGTTGCAGTCATTGTCCAGTAGAGGACCAGAAGTGTGCCAGAGGAAGCTGCTGCTGGACACATCCCTCTGGTAGATGCACCCACTCCTCAGTGTTTCTTTGTGCTGGAGAAGAACCATCTCCTGTGCTGTTACAGTGAACAGGACATTAGGGTCTGCCTGTGCAGGACCATTGTGTGACCTGGGCTCGAGGTTTGGTTCCAGTTCCTCCCATCTAACAAATGACAGTGGAGATGAAATCCCAGTGGATTTTGCCAATTTGAACTGGCCGCTCACCTAAAAGGCAGCCTGCACCCTACAGATAGAAGACAGGCAAAGCACATGTGGATTTGAAAAACACCACCAGCTCCCTCTGGTCCAGCTTCACTAGCTAAAAAAACACTTGCTTCACCTGATAGGATCTCCTGCCACTCTTACTGCAACTAGTTGGTGAGTTTACATTAAAGATGAAGACCCTGGGATAAGTACATTCCTGTATCAAGGATCATGACAAGATTTGTGTATCATTTAACTTGTTCTTTTAAATAGTATACAAGTGAAAATGAAAGAATCCATAATCTGTGTTTTACCTTGGAGGAGAGGTGCATTGCATTCAGTCAGAATTCAGAAAGAAGATGCATCAGTTCACAGAGCCATAGAATTATAGAATTCTTGGTGTTAGAATGGACCTTAAAGATCACCGAGTTCCAACCTCTGCCATGGGCAGGGACACCTCCCACTAGACCAGATTGTTCAAAAATTAAAAAATAATGAAATGACTGATGTCTGTTTGATGAAAGGGTATGATAAAGAATAGACAAATGTTATTCTTTACACTGAGTCCAAGAGGTTTAGTATAAGGAATATATAAAAATTAATTTATAAGAGGATAGGTAGTGATTAATGAATATTACAAATGTGTTATATGGCTGCAGAAAATCAGTTTATTGTATTTTGGAAGCCAGAAAATAGTGTTTTCAAAGCAACCTATCAGGCCCCATGGTCAGCAATTGACTCTAAAATAATAATTTTAATCTACTTAAAGCCATTTTTAATTGGATTTTTAATATAAAATACAACAAGAAAAAAGGATTAACAGGATTATCTATGACTATATCTGGTACAAAAAGTAAAGTATACCTGAGAACAACTTTCTTGTGTATGAAAATGAAAGCTGGATAGGAAATATTTGAAAAAGTGCTCTTGCTTTGCCTCAGAATGAACCCTGGACCTTCTGCCTTAATCAGACAGAAACCACGCAGACAAGAATTTTAAGCATTTCAGTAGGGAAGGATTTTCAGCTAGCATCAGTAGGAAGACATTAATGTGAACGTCAGGTGTTCCCGCAATACAAAAAATCACAATGCACAAAAATCACATCTGTCGTGATAGAACAAAACATAAACTTAGCAAATGTTCATTTTTGGCAGTGCAATTACAAAAGATATTTTTGCAGCACTGAAGGAGAGCATGGGTGCCCCTTCTCCAACAGGAATGAGGTTTCATTTTTCATAATAAACTTTTCTTGACAAAGTTTGTATTTAATTTCTGTCTGGCTATATGTATTTTTCAAAGGGGGGTGGTTACATTACAAATGGATATATGATAATTCAGAGTGTGACTTATGGCTTGTTATACCTTTCACATAAGGCACATTGTCACTTAGATTATGTTATCTACTCTTGTGCCTGGTCATAAGCGATAACACAGTTGTTAAGTCACAATCATTATCTTGTTACAGCATGTTCTTTTATTGCAATGGCATGCTTACTTAGCAGCTTCGAATACCTGGAGAAAATCTGAAATGGCTGCACTCCTGTCAAGAGATAAAATGTGAGGAGGCAAAAGCTTTATATTCTTACAGTTCACATGGTGTTTCTTGAAAATGTGTCTGTGCTTCAGTCAATCCTTTGGGAAAATGAAAAACTTTTTCCTTCTTGGGTCCTTTCTCTGTTTGTAGTCCTTTATATCTTTGGAATGCCATGTTCCGAGGATGTCTATTGACAAGGTTTCTTCCATCCATCCTGTGGTTGGTTGCAGTCACAATATGCAACCAGCTGTCAAATGGGACAAGGCAGATCAGTGTTTAAATCTGCTCTGCTGCATTGCCATCAGAGACATGAACTTTGGTTTCTTTTCTTGTATCTTGGTGCTCTTGTCACTTGCATCTTTCTCAATGCCACTGTAGGTGCGAGTTATGGTCATTGGGGCTGCAGAGCAAGCCTCATTTTCTCTCTTTTGTTTATAGATGAAAACCAACTCATCCCAGCACAGTTGGGTGAAAGTAGTACTTTCCTT
The DNA here is from genome assembly GCA_013400055.1 of Nycticryphes semicollaris. NCBI lineage: Eukaryota > Metazoa > Chordata > Aves > Charadriiformes > Rostratulidae > Nycticryphes > Nycticryphes semicollaris. The sequence goes on from VXBJ01006930.1 coordinate 269,980, forward strand.
GCAGGTAGAAAACAGAACTTCGAGTCTTCGGGCAGAGTCATGTACATCCAGAAATCTCAGTCTTCATTTCCCACAGCCATATAAGTGAGCCAAGCCAGAAGGCTAATATGACTTAGGTTTCTCTATCTCTTTGATTTTTTGATATGAAAATTCCATCTGTATCAAAGACGGTATGTACATTTCCATAAAGAAGCTATGGTTTTGATAAAGGTGCATTTTCTGGCCAAAAGTACTTTCTGCTGGAAAATTCCTAACCTAGCCTATAAAATACCATTTGGATGACACACTTGCTCACTGAGATAAAATCACTGTAATAATAGCTTGAGGTTTAATATATATATATCTACCAGCAAGAAGGCTAATCTCCCAAAACTTTCAGCAGGCATTGAAAAAAAGTTGTGCCTCATCCATCTGAAGTTGTTTTCAAAGCCATGTTCTGAACTTGGATATTTAATGAGATCCTCTCAGTAGCATCAGTAGGGTCTTGAGCTCTGGAGACAAACTTCTGTTGGAAGCTTCTGGTAACCACCAAAACACCTTGTATTATTGTAGTGCCTTTAATCCCTTTCCAAAGCTACCCATTCACATTGATGATGTCTTCACTTTCCCTTCTTCCCCCAGAGCACCAAGGGCGTTTTCACTCTACGTAAAAGTCAAGATGGCTATAGATAGGGGATTTAAAAGAAGGAATTAAATAGTATTAATAAGTGTGGCAGACAGTATGCTAGCAACTGAGGTTGGAAGAGGATTTGGGGCTTAAAAATAAATGCTCTCTTGTGTGAGAGACTCTGTGGGTAAATTTTGCAAAGCTAGGCATGGGAGAAAAACCAGCACTGCTCTGCTGTGTAATGGTAATCTCAAGTTATCACCACTTAGCACCAGTTTTATCACCATTGTTTATAATTATGTCATGCATGTGTGTACACACTAAATTTCTTCCCTATCTTGTTGATGGTCATGTAACTTTCTCAGAAGTGAGAGGATTAGCAATGTTTGTAAACTTGTCTGAGCCACAGCAAGGTTTTCTACCCTGTTCCTTTAGACCGCGTATATAATATGTTTACTGCAGTAAGTTTTTCCTCTTCTCTTAACGTATGTGAATCACATCTTTTATTTACACTCCTGAGCCCACTAGCAAACATTTTTACTGCATCATCAATGTACATTTGCCCAGCTGGCCTGATAGGAACTTTTCTTCCACCTCCATTCCCTTGCAGCTCCAGGGACAATGAATCTCCTGGGCCTCACATGGACCAGTTCTAACCCTTCTGTCAAGCACCTGTAATTTTCGTGCTTGGTGTTTCTCATGATGAGAAAGAGGGAGTTGGACAGTTCAATTGCTGTGTGCAGGTTAGCATCCCATAAAGTGTCATGGAGGCAAACAGATGAGGGTAAAGGGGTTCATATCACAGCAGTAATTGTGGTAGGTCTGTGCATGTGGTGTTACCCCTTAGAAGGCAGCAGGATCATAGAATCATTTTGGTTGGAAGAGACCCTTAAGATCATCAAGGCCAACTGTAAACCTAATATTGCCGAGTCCACCACTAAACCATGTCCCTAAGCACCATGTCTACATGTCTTTTAAAGACCTCCAGAGATGGTGACTCAACCACTTCTCTGGGCAGCCTGTCCCTATGCTTAATAACCTTTTCAGTGAAGAAATTTTTCCCAATATCCATCCTAAACCTCCCCTGGTGCAAGACTATTTCGCCTCATAATATGAATTATAACTGCAGGTCAAAAGCAGTAAAAAAATATTTGTAAGGACTTACACAGATGTTTATACCTATTTTTAGAAATTTGCCTAGCATTTTGAACATAGGCAGATGTTTTCTTTGAGTAGGTGCTGGTGGAGTAATACCTTATGAAACACCAATCAGGAAGGATAGATGAGTTGTGGAGATGCTTTACTGGTTATTGGTGCATATATGGACTTAAGATAATCTTGGTACCAACCAGAAAGGGCTAATAACACTTTTAGCCATTTCCAGGCCGCTGAAGAAAGGAGCAGATAATGAAAGAGACTGATTCCTGTGCCTGGAGCTAAGTAGCGCTATTTGGCTCAGGTCCACAGTGGTTATGGCTGCTCCTCTTTGTAGCAGATTGCTCTTGCAGAGAGTTGTCCAAAAGCAGCGCCAGAGAACGGCAATTAAACACTGGGGTGATTAGGGGATGAGAATGCAGGAACACCACAGCTCTCTCTTATTTACCAGTACAGTTAGACATGTAGGTTAGTTTAGGACAGAGTAGTTTTGGCAGGAAGAACCTTGTTTTGTTCCCTGTAAGGCTGCTGGGTTACTTTACTCCAACAGTGGTCCTGTGAGTGACCACAGCATTTCCCAGTTCCAAACCGGAACATAAATTAAAATCCTTTGCAAAATATTGTATTTTTTTTAATGTTTCAGTGTTAGAAAAGAGAATTCCTTCTCTTCTGCCAAGTTTGAAAGTCACACATTTATTTATTCAGTCTTTTATTTTTTTTCTCCACAAACTTATCTTCTGCTTCCCCCCACCCAAACCTCTGTTTGTATGCATCTGGGAAAGGGTTGCTGGAAAAAGAAGGTGTATGTGAGAAATGTCCCTGGATTAGCTCCAGTACTAAGAGACAACTGGGGTCAAGAAGCTGTCCTGGGAGTAGATGGTAGGTGAGAAGGGGAGGCCTTTCATTTAAGGGGCAACAGGGGTAGCAGCAGTTGTCACATACCATGACAGACAAACTGTTAGTGTGGTCAGCTGGCACTTGCTGGCTTTCAGCGATCTTCTCATGGATCCAAGTCCCCAGTCAAAGGAGGGTAAAACTGTTTCTGCTGGTGAAGATTATTCCCAATTTAGAAAAGGTATAAGGTAAGCCACAATTATGTAGTTTTATACCTATATCCATACTAGAGCTTTTACCGATATTGCTATTCCATAGTATGTTAAATCAGCCTTACTAAAAGGCTTAACTCTTTTTACCCAGCTTTGTTATGGTGTAGGTGAAGCTGAGAAAAGACACCCCTTTCAGGCCGTATATGTTTCACAGTAAAGAACCTTCTTACCTTTTCTTTCAGGAATTCTTTAAGGAATGGCCACATTCCCATAGGTATTTAGCTGACATTTGTTGTTTAAAGCTAACATTTGTTGTACTCTGCAGCACCATTCAGTACTGCTGGTATATGGGTCTAATAAAACACTGGCCAAAATAAGTTTGGGCAGTGAATTGAGAATAAATGGAAATACTCAACAAAAGCTAAAGCAATAAAGTAAAAGCGTGCCTAAGATGATGCTGTGGGTGTGCTGTTCTTTGATGAGATGGATGGAAGAAGTCTTTGTGTTAAAATGTGGTATGGCCTAGGACTTCGGTGAGGAAGGGGAGCAGGGCAGGATGCAGCTGAGCAATGCTATGTGTGAAATGAGATACCTGATCTGTTTTGATTGCTGCAAAACAGGAGTTAGAAATCAAAACATTTCGTGTCAGCCCCCAGGGAGGCTACAGAGGGTCATGTCAACACCTTGTTACAGGCAAACATGCAACGCCTTGCCAGTTAGGTCATGAGTGTGTAAGGGGCATGGCTTGAAGACAGTAAACCATGCTGAGCCTTTGCCACCAAGCCAAGGCTGTCAGCACTTTTAAGAGACAAGAGCAGTGCTGCAATCTCTGGAGACTGGATTCACTGACCCCGAGGTCTTACAGTGCTGACTGTACCGACAGCTGTGAAACAGGTCTGGAGGATGCCCTTAGCCTTGGGAAGCGCGCTTTCTCCACGGCATGAAATTTGGTTGAGCTTTTTGTCGGAGATACCTGCTATACTTTGACAAATCACCATTTTCCTGCTTTTATTTGTGATCCTCTGGAAACTGCTGCTGGCCTGCTGAAATAATAATAGCAAACATGCTAAGACAGGTCTCGCACACTGCAGACATTGATATTCTGCCCTTGCAGCACATCCACTGTGAAGGAACATCAAGAAAACACTTTGCATATAGAAAGGAAACTCTCAGGAGACAGTGAAAAAAAAGGTATGAAAAATAAGTGGATGTAAACTGTTCAGATTTTTAAAGTAAAAAACTGATTTGAAATGAAGATGGGAATAATAAAGATAAATGGACAGATTCCTTCCTTTCAATGAATCTCTGCAAGTCAGGCCTACAGGAATTTAAATAATAAGTTAATAAAGAAAACGACAAACTTAACTTTTCATGGTATCTATGACTAATCTACAGAATTTAGGCAGAAAAGTGCCATATCAGCCTTTGTGACGTGTCGCCCAAATGGCCTGCTCTGACAGCACGACCTAAAATATGTAGCTCACTCAATGGCTGCTACCCCTTGGTACCTAACAGAGAAATTGGTTTGGTAAATATTTCTCCCCCACTTTCCGTGCAAAGAGTCCTTTCCCTCTTTCAGCCAAAAGGAGGAATTGTCTGATGATGACCAACTGCAATACATTTTTTTGATCTTTGATAGATTTAAAATTCTGTTACTGCTGTCTCCTATGAAGCATAATGCCAGGGGTCTGCTTTTCTCTCTGTGGGTGGAACTGCCTCACTGTGTCTATATGAAAGATTTTTTTGCTACAAAGGAAGTTTTTTTTGCAATTAAAAAAAAAAAANGAAAAAGACATACACCATGCTGGTAAGGTCGTACATTCTTCCAGCAACGAATGCTTTTGAACATATTTACATATTTACTCCAAAGAATTTTTTCAAGCTGAATCTTTGCATGGGTTACATTCTGTGTACAGGTAAAAGAGCACTGTAAATCGGAAAATTCTTACTATAGATGCTTGTATCAAACAGTAGGTATCTTTCCTACAGGCCTGAAAATTTTAGTGAATTAATCTGCTTATCTTTCTTACTTAAAGCTCAAATATGCATGTATGAAAGCTTCACCAATACCTCCTTCAGCCACAATTTGTGACTTTCCTCACAATCATTAAGCAGATAAACAAACCACTTTTTTTCTTAGAATCCCACACGTATTAATATTTTCTGAAGTTACCTGCTACATGAAGAGAACTAAAACATTGATGTGCCAACACATGTTGCTTAATCACTGTGGCATTTTTGTTACTGCTACATTCAGCTACCTGCATTATAATCGCTGCATAGCTCCTCCTTCCTTATTATATTGCTCATCCTTCTTTGATTTGCAGCAGATATGACACTTAGGGATGAATCAGAGTGGCTGGTGGAAATCTAATCACTGACCTTAAGAAAATTCACAACAGTCTCAAAACCACTTAATCTCACAGAACTGAAGTCAGTGGTAGCACGTATGGCTTCCTAATTTGCCCTTCATTGTAAGTCTATCAGTTAAAGAGGGCAATAAACCTAAAACCTAAAACAGTCTGGTTCCTGCCTAGGAAGAAGTAATAAGAACATGACACTGTTAAAAAATACTATCATATCTCTAATTTCACCATAAGGAAGAAATGGGCTTGGTATTGCTCAAAAGATTAAAACTTCTGTGTTTTCAGATGTGGGTAAAGCAAGGCCTTATATTAATTACAGTAGTAGATATATGATGTATAAAAATGTTATCAATTGTTTTAAGATAGACATTTCTATGACAGTACTAGTAAAGTGAGATTCCGTTTGAGATTCAGGCACCTGAATACATTCAACAAGGGCTGGATGATGTGGGACCCACAGAGGTCTGACCATAGCAGACTGTATAACTAGAGGGGTGAACAGTCTCAATGCTCAAGACTCCCATCCTTGCATGTAGAATTGAGTACCATTCTGAATGTATGAGGGTATCCTGTTTGACTTCCAACTGCCATTACAGGAGAACACAGATCTCCCACATTTAGCTGTCCATTGGAAGGTAGATAGTGTGAGTTGACCATCGTGTCATGCTTTAGAGTCACCACGCTGTCTACCCAAAGCTGATAGATATATCACAGGATCTACAGGAGACCTGTGTTGTTTCAGAACATTAAGCTACAGGTGGGGTACAAAAGTCATGTCAACTGCATGTGGGCAGCTGAAATGAGCCCACTGTGCAATATCGTCAACTCCCACGCAGATGTGCCAGACACCATGGGCTGCTGAAGATGCAGCCAGACATACGTGTTTGGGCAAGTGAATCTTTCCTTGGTACTTACCTTAGGGTGAGTTGACTCACTCTCTGGGCTGGATGTATTACATTAGTAAGATTTCCTTGAACTGTCATGGGCTCAGTTCTGTTACCTAAACCTAGGCATCTTCTGAGATGTCCTGAGGGCCCTAAGACATTAATGTGGAATTGCCAGGTAGGACGCAAGACTAATAACTTCTGAAGTGGGAGCCAGAGGGCTGATAGGGTACACCACAGTATCTATGATGCCAAAGAAAGCCTGTATTTAAGCCACTGAGTTTGTTTCTCAGCTTACATATAGAAACCCATAAGTAGACAATTACAGTCCCTCCCTTAGTTTATCAGTTTTGTTAATTGTGGAAGGCAACAAGCCAGATAATTTTTTGTAGGGCTCTGCCTCTCACTCTCATAACTCTTGATATTTGAGGAATTATTGACTCCAAGCACTGCAGGAACCAGCTAATTCTCCACCAAGTTGTTCCTGACATCCTCCAGCACAGCTCCAGAGCCAGTTTTGATGACCCAGCTTGCTGAGCTTTGCCCAACCCCACAGCTCAACTGAGCATGGGAAGTCTCACAAAGGTTTCTCCGCTCAGAAATGGTAGGCGCAGGGCAACACTGCGCAGTGATTTCAGCAATCTGAATCCATAGAATCCAAGCTCCAGTCACTACCACTACTTTAGGCTATATATCTTTATGTGCCATTTTTTGAATGTTTTCTAGTCTGCATATCATCTGATGTCCTATCAGACTCATGCTTCTCAGTACATAGCTGCCCAGCTACAAGCTTTATATTTCATAACTGCAAGCCTTCATAGAAATACTTTAATCTATGCTGCTGGCCCACATACAGGACCTAGCAAGAACCTGCAAATATTCCTCCAGTCTTTCCATGGAATCAGATCACTTGAATAGCTTTTGCTTTTAAAAACCTACTGGCTAGTGACTGTAAATTTTCAGTAAAAAGTTAATTCTTCAATCAGTGTTCAAAAATTGCAGGAAAAGTACAGAAAAATCCCCCCAAACTAACAACCAACCCACCAGAAAAGAAACCAAAATTTACTACAGAAATTATCTGACTTTCAGTTCTTGGAGTAGTGCACTGATTCTTCTGGATAGTAGCCATGATGCAAAATGCTTTGGCTACTGGCCATGCATCTATGCTTTCATGTCCTAGAAGTGAAATTCATTGCAATAATCCTCTAGGGTTTTTTTCCTTTAGTTAGAAAAGAAGAAATTATCTACTTGTCTACTTTTCAAGACTGGATTGTTGCAGCACACTCTATCTAGGCCTAATCTGATTCAACTCCTCAACCACATTTGAAGAAGTAGACCCTAAACTGTACCTACTTAATATTTTAGCAATAAATGTCTTGATTTACCAATGGTTTTGAGCCAGTCTTGGAGACGCAGGAGCAAAATCTTGCTAGAGTATCTGGGAATGGCTCCCAAGTACATTTGCATGAGTATGAAGCAGCACTAAAAGACTAAATGGCTTCTCAGTTAACTGTAAATCACATTTCAGTACTACACACTTGACACAGTACAGAGACTGAGGTTTTGCTCTTCAGTCAGAATTGATTTTTGTAATATAATAGTTGTATTTATTAAAGAGTATCATATGCCTGTAGCCCTGAAAAATGTTTATGTTTTTGCAGCCAGTGTTGCATGTACATTTAGTAACACAGCAGCACAGTGCAATATAGTTGAAATGACTAATTTACAGAGTTTCAGCTCAGCTCAGTTTAAAATAACTCTTAACTGCAGAAGAGTAATTTAGGCAGAAAATCTTAAAAAGAATTAACACACTACAATAGTTCTTAAAAGCATTCCTATTTCTTGGTAAGCCAGTCTTTGCCTTTCAGTAAAGGAGTCCAACATCAGCATGAGCTGAAACAAGAAATGAGTATCTGAACTGAGGTGTCATTCAGCTGCTTTTTGAAGTACGGATTCAGCAAGGACTAACTTGTCCTGCTGTATGATTTCAGCAGGTGTAATTCTTATCAGTTTACCTACGGGAAATGATCTAAAGATACGATGTTAGAAGTAAATTTGCAGGATATTTTTCCCTGACTGAATTTAATGCATAAAAAATTCAACTTTCATGTACATAAAACTTAGCATTGCATTTTCATTTTTTAATACTAGCACTTTTTATTTCTTCATTTAAGCCCCTGTGGATCTTTCTTTTCACAGAAGATGTGGCATATTGCCAGACGTTTAAAATAGTAGGAATTTGAAGAGTGAAGGGAGACGCTTCAGCTGTGCCTGAACTGAAGAGATAGGATGACTGTATTTGAAAAGTCACCATACGTGTCTCTAGAGTGCTGACTGAGCCATAAGATTCAAGATTTCAAGCCATCCTGCGGAGACTAAATGAAATTGGTTTCAAAATGATAACAGTGTATCAAAAATAGAAATTAAAGTAGAAGTGAAAGCAATGAAATTATGTTGCTGCACTTTTTTATACTGCATCACAAACTGGAATTTTCACAGGTATGTGCCTCTTAGGGTCGAGATCCAGTCTATCTAGATACCATTTAAATTGTTAAATCTATTTCACCCCTGTGAGTGATCCAGTCTCTCTGTTTCCCAGAATTTTCTAGCCTAAAAATGCCAAAACTCATGAGGCAACTCCCTATTTGGCCTGTAAGTTTTGCTTGTTCACACAGGCTCAGCACACTCTGGGGAGACAGGCCTATTTCTTCAACCACTGCAACCCGGGGTTTGGTTCCTGCCGAAAAAAGGGTTGAAGCTTGTGGCTCATGAGCTGCATGGCTGGATTTGGCAAGGAGCACTCTTCTGTCCTCTCTCCAACACCCCTGACTCTTCTTCCTCAGCTCTGGACCCTTCTTGCCAGCCAAGCCCATGTCCCCCGACTGGGATGGGAAGAGAAAGGATGTATCCACCTCTTCACTATCTGCCTTCCAAAGAGAGAGGCAACTTCTAGTCCCTTCTGTCTTTGCCCATCCCTTCTTCCAACAATTCAGAAGGCACTTTTGAAGACAGGGAGATAATCTACAAATTCTTATCTCATTGTCTGGATAATGGGAAGATGCTTATGGCCTCCCAGAAGTAAGAGATGGCATTTCCAAGATGTCATTTCCAATTAAATCGCATTCCAAGATTTCACCTTGGTTTTACCTTTCTTCCCATTCCCATCACCTTCTGCGATTCAGGGTTTGAAACGGGTTTACTGCTTCCCTTGAAGGTGGGTTTGCAAGGCTGGAAAGTCTTTGCAGCCCCTGCCATCCAGGTACGAGGAAGCATCCAGACACTACATCCCCTCCTAGGTTACAATGGGATTGTTATCCCTGCCCCATGCAAATAAAATATACATTTCTAAGTTTTCATTAAAGTTACTCCCCATCACCCTCCAAAGTAAGATGGGCCAACAGATACTGAATTTCACATTTCCTACAGCAGATGTTTAGGATTTGCCCACTTCTTAGAAACATAGTTACAAAAGGGTAAAGAGAAAATTATTGGAATTTAGGCTTCTAAATTTCCCACCTTGCGCTAGATCCTACCACAGAATAATGAGGAACAATTCAGAATCCTTTATGGGATAAAAAGCAGTTGTCACACTTGAAACAGGAGATGACTGGAGTCTCTAGAATTCAAGAAAAGGCATTTCAGGTTCTCTAACACTCTTTCCATCTACAAACAAGTGGAGATGAGAAAGACTCATACTTATGGCTAGAATAGAGGAGAATTTGATAACTGCCCAAGTATCCTTCAGCTCCACACTAATTTATTACACCAGGAGGCATATTTTGGACCTGACAACACCATGGTTCTAATTTCAATACAGTCATTCTGAATGTACAGTGAATGTATATAACTAGTGGGATAAAGAGAGAAAGAAGGAATGGGTATGGAAGGCTGCATTTTTTCAAGAAAAATGGAGTTGCAACTTCTTGTCTGAGAAAACTGAGGAAGATTTTATTTGCCTGGTGGGCTATGATGTTCTGGCAGGGACGACGAAGGTAAATCTAGAACGCTGTTGCACAGCTTTCCATTGGGAACAGGTATTCATCAGCAAGTGGAAGTAAAATTTGACAGTTTAGCAGTTTGCATTTAACAGACAGAATAAAGATGTAGGTTGTTATGCAGTGATGGACGCAGCAGAGAATATGCTCAAGTCTAATTCAGGTGGTGAGTTTTTTTTCAGCAGTGTCCCCAGCTGGTAGCGAGCACTTTTGTGTCTTGAGATGAAATGTTGAGAGTGTAAGTCTATTACACAAGGCTATTTTCAACTGACTGTATGTATGTATTTGGAAATACGCTTGTGAACAGTGATGGGGCATTAAAACAGAAGATGGCTGGTTTAGGCACTGAGACCTCTTGATCTGTCACAGTGAGGAGCACAGATACTACCAGTGTAAGGCTGCTAGCTCTTCTGTGGAGATTTTGAAATGAGTAAGGGGTGTGCTGCATTGAAATCAATGCATGATGTGACCGCAGGGAAAACTGCTAAATCTAAATCTAAAGCAGTAATAAAGTTACTTTACCTAAAATCAGTTATCCCAGTAGATTCAGCCTCTTTGGGGTAGAACCGGAAATGCTCGGTCGTATTTGATTGCAGGCACTGACTGCATAGCCAGCAGAGAAAATCTCAGCTATAAGGAAAATTATACAGACACTTACAGTATCCTTTACACATATTATAAAGTTGAACATTCAGGAATCACCAGTACAAAGAGTCTGAAAAGTATATCCTGATCTGTTGACCTGGGGCAGAGTTGGAAGTGTGCTTGCTCAGCAACACAGACATGATGGAGCCATGCTTTAAACTCAAGGAGCATTGAGGGACACCTGGATGTCTGCAAGGGTTTGGCTGACCTTTCTGCATGGTTAATATTGCACAGGTTTTGTTAAACTTTCTGTTAGGAAAAAAAAAAATTGTCTCAGAGCAGTGGGTGGGGTGATTGTGTTGCCCTAAAACATGAAAACAAGCTTTCTCTGTAAGAAAAAAACAAGCAACTGGAGGCCACAGTGCACATTTTCTGACACATTAAAAAAAAACAACCCCCAAAAATCCCCAAACCCCTTTTTATCTCACAGACATACAGGTGAAGTGACAGTTTTGTGCCAGCAACTTATGGCCAGATTTCATCCCTCAAAAATGGGCTGCTTGCTTCAGGAGCACAGTCACTGTAGGCTTCCTGGATAGTTTTTGGAGAAGGTAGCCACCTTCAGAAGTTGACAAAGATCTTAGACTGACTGACATTAACATCATAAGGCTCTTTTTTTACTTTGACTGTTGAGAGGCTCTGGAAGAAACAAACTCTTAATGAAGGAGTTTCAGTTAAGTGCCTACTTACAGGTGCTGCATAAGTGTAAACAAGATCAATCCAGGTTTTAACTAATAACTAGCAAATTAAAAGAAAATGTATCAAAACATATTTTAAAATCTCTTCTGTCCTCAGATATTTAATGATGTTTTCTCTCCTTAAATGGCAGAAATTGCCTCAGCATCACTAACACCCTGGTTTAGGCTAAGGTATTTCTAGGGCATGTCTCTACATCCCGATTTTCAAAATACGTAGGCAGTGGAGCTCCAGTGAAGGCATTACACTGCCACTGAAAGCAGAACAGTGCTGAAGAGGAGTTTTGTTCTTCACTCCTCACATGGGACTGACTGTAGCAATGCCACTGTGCACTTAATCTATCTCCAGGTTATGCAAGTAACTACCAGGTCATGCTAACACCTAGCTCTGTTGCTGCAGCTCAAGTTGTCATTTACTTAGAATGTAATCACATTTCAGCAGCTTGTCAGACTGCATAGCAAACTCCTGGCAGTCAATGACCAGTCCTGGTTCTGGGCCTGCCATCCTCAGCTCTTACTCCACAAAATTCTTCCCTTTGGGCAGGGGTGTCAGTGGTCCCCTGTGCTGTTCAACCTTCTAACCTTTATCCCTCTGACATGGGAATAAATTAGTAATCACTAATGGAAGACTAACTGCTATCCTGTACTCTGCATCTTTGGTCTTTTACATAAAAACAATGCAGAACAATGCCCAAAACTGAACTTCAACAGTGCAGAAAAGGTGGAAGGTGGAAGTTCTAGAAACAGGCAAAGCAAGCACCCTGCCTGCACCCACAAGGTGAAAGTCCATTGTGCGTGCCAGAGGAAACCTTCAGCGACTTGCAGTTGGCACTGAAATCCATCAACTCCTTATTAGCGATTACCCCTGAGGACGTTTATTTTCTAAATATAAAATGAAATTATCTAAATGCTTCATTTCTGTAGTTAAACAACAACTTTATCTCCCAGGAACATCTCCTTGTCCTTAGCAGCCTGTCTAGTAGGTGTGTCTCATTCTCAGACATCCCAACTCACGTCCACACAACTGAATATCAGGTTTTCACAATGTGTTGAGCCAGTTCTTTCTTTGCAGTCCTGGTCGAATTATTTTGTCTGACAGAGACAAGAACAGCAGCCTGACACCTGCCTATGAAGAGAGGTCCATGCATTGCTGCCACACGATCAGTTAAAATGTGTAACTCAATAATCCAATTTAGCTCATTTTGTTTCCTCCGTTTCCTCCCCTAAAAGATCTGTGGTTGGATCCAAACTTTGGGAACTTGTTTTGCATACGGTAAACAACCAAATACACCAACCTCCTACTCCAGAAAAGAAAAGTGTTATTACTGGGAGGTGATGGTCCATGAATTACTGGGGTGTGTGTGTGTGAATGTATGATGTCCTTGGGCAAAGAGCTGCTCATTAATTACTATTACATGAGACATGGCAGAAGTGATGTCTTTTGTTAAGGTACCAGGAAGGAAATACTGAGTGAAGGAAAAATAATTTTTATTTCCTTGCCACCCCTCCCTCTGCCGCCCCTTCCCCAGGAATCGCTCCCTCCCTCGACCCCGCCGCAGGGGCCGCTGACCGCCGGCCCCCAGGGCTCCCCGACGGACGACACTGCCGAGTGGGAAGGGGGCTACGGGCAGCTCCCGGGCATGGATCTAGCCGTCGAGTCTCTCCGTGGTCTCTTCAGAAAAGCCGTTTCGGGGAATGGGTACAGGTCAGCGACGAAGGTCCCGCATCCGAGCGAGGGCACCGGAGCCACGACGGGGTGCGGGCTCCCGGCAAGCGGGTAGAGGGCTGCGACGGCCGCCCCTGCCGCCCGCGGGCGAGATATCCGCCCTAAGGGACTGGGGGTGTGTGTGTCAGAGGCGACCCTGAAGGGGTCCACCTATCCCCCGAGGAGCTTCCGCCCTGATGCCGCCCTCTCCTCCCCGCCCGCCCCGTCTCACCCCCTGGANGCGCCGGGGCAGGGAGCAGGCACCTGGTCCCGCTTCGCCCGGCTGCCCTACCCGCAGGACCAGCTTTTCCTCCACGACACCTTCCCCGACGGTTTCCTCTGGGGGGTGGGCAGCGCCGCCTACCAGACGGAAGGCGGCTGGCGGCAGGGGGGCAAAGGCGCCTCCGTCTGGGACATCTTCGCCCACCGCCCCGCCACGCCGTCGGGGGCCGCCCCGCCGGGGCCGGCGGGTGGCGACGTGGCCAGCGACAGTTACAACACCCTCTTCCGCGACGCCGAGGCGCTGCGGCGGCTGGGGGTCTCCCACTACCGCTTCTCCCTGTCCTGGGCCCGCCTGCTGCCCAACGGCACTGCACCCATCAACCCCGCTGGGCTGGAGCACTACCGCCGGCTGCTGGAACGTCTGCAAGAGCTGGGCATCGAGCCTGTCGTCACACTGTACCATTGGGACCTCCCGCAGGGCTTGCAGGATGCCTTTGGTGGCTGGGCCAGCCCTGTCCTGCCCCAGCTTTTCCATGACTACGCTGAGCTTTGCTTCCAGCATTTTGGTGGGTTGGTACGCTACTGGTTGACCATGGACAACCCCTACGTGGTGGCCTGGCATGGCTACAGCACTGGGCGACTGCCACCTGGTGTGCAGGGAGGCCCACACCTTGGCTACCAGGCGGCCCACCACCTGCTCCAGGTAATGGTGGGTGGAGGGAACGGCCCCCATGGCTCCTCAGCCACCCTGGGTAGTGCCAAGGGGATGGGTGCAGAAGATGCCCTACCCTGCCTGGTTGTGGGGAGCCATTCCTTGGTTGGCTGCTGGAGCGGAAACCGAATTGATGTGCAGTGCACAGGCTGCTCATTTGTGGGCTGAATATGTCAAGGCTCATAGGTGGGAGGCAGGAACTTTGTACCATAGAATCAAAGAATGGTTAGAGTTGGAAGGGACCTTAAAGATCACCAAGTTCCAACCCCCCTGCCATGGGCAGGGACACCTCCCACTAGACCAGGTTGCTCAAAGCCCCATCCAGCCTGGTCTTGAACCCCTCAAGGAATGGGGCATCCACAACTTCTCTGTATCTGAGGTTACTTCAAGTTAGTGTGAACATGCAGAGTTAAAGTGCTGTCTCTGTCCTGCAGAAATAGTCAGTCCTTCCCTCAGTGCTTGTGATGCCATGCTGGGTGGGTGAGTGGATGGATTCAGCTGTGCCAGTCCAGCCTGGGCTTACTCAGGTTACTGTGGAAATACTTAATATGACTAAAGAGAATTTCATGAATTGGATAAAAAAAATCCTATCTTACTGAGTTAATGGAGATGGTAGAAGTGGCTGAAATGCCATACTGGGAGATTTTCTTGACACAGGATGGCTTTTTTTTGGGAATGTGAACACTTTTGGGAGAAAACCCCTCTGCTCCCAAGCTAGTCTAGTAAGTGGCATAAGTACTTTGCTATACATCATTTTTATGCAGTATACCTGTATGTGGTGTGATTGTAATGTTTGCTGGAAAAAAACATAGTGGATTCTCAGGGAGAATTAAGAAAAAGTGTGTACAAATCCTTTCAGTGACAGAGGAAAGGATCCAGCCCATCTAACTGGGATGGTGTGGCTATTAGGGTGTTATCATAATAAATGTTCACAGACTGCTAATGCCTATCTGCTCAGTGTACACTTGCTGGCAGGAGCTGTATCCTAATGAGTGTCATATATGAGTTGTGAACACTGAGAAAACATCCAATGCATGTATTACTCAACCTTTTTCTACTTCCTTGTATCACCTTTGCCACAAGTAAGTCAATAGAAAATATAGGTGGGGAAGAGACGTGTAAAAATTCAGTTTAAATTCCTGGTCTTGAAACCTTTGAACTCTTCATTTAGTAGCTTGGGGCGTACTTGGCCGTCTTTCACGCCGTGATTGTTCAGTTCAGTGAACTGAGTGAGTCTGCTTATGGGTAAAGTTATTCCTACAACTATATATAACTGAATTTTTACACGTCTCTTCCCCACCTATATTTTCTATTGACTTACTTGTGGCAAAGGTGATACAAGGAAGTAGAAAAAGGTTGTGTATTCCTATTAGGATCAGCCCCAAATTTTGCAGCAAGGCATCATCACCTATCAATGACCATTATGCTTTTTGTATAGTCACTGAATAATTGGCGGTGAGTTATTTGCTCTACTTTGCATAGCTGTTCTGAAAGTGGCGGGGCTGTGCACCAAGGTGCAGGACCTGGGGAGCAGAAGCTCTATTTCTCTGTCTTCCTACAGATCCCTTGCAAAAGAATTCATTAAAGCTGCAAATCTGAGCACTCAGGTTGTCAGACTTTGGAATCCTTCAACTCCAAGGGTCGTAGGCTCACTGAGATGGAATTTTAATGTTGTCTGTCACTTTATGTTTTTTTTTTTTTTTTAAAGTCCTTCCTTTGCTGTGCAAAATGGGCAGTTAATGAGCCAGTTCATATTCTGTGTGGTTCTCCCCTCTGCCCTTTGTTGAATTTGTCACTTCAGACCTGAATTAATACAAGGCTCTGAGAACAGACAAATAAAGATGAACACCTCTTTTGTCCTTGGCTTTTACATAGCATTGTCTGTCTTGACTATTTATATCCCACATCACCATAGTACCGGAGTCTCTCATAATCTCAAATGTGTTGCTCTCATAAGAGCCCTATGGAGAAAGAAGGTGATTTTCTAGTTAATAAACAGGAAACTGAGGCACAGACTGTCATACACCAATTAAAAAGTATAATTAAGCCCAGAAGGTCTACCAATACTTACTTGGTTTAGTGACAGAAGCTCAGGATTAGTTTTGTCCTGGTGACTGTCATTCAGGGTTTTCTCAATTAGTGGACATTTCTTTTTACACAACAATGAACGCAGCGAGGTATCATTTTTTCTACATTTCATGAATGAGGAACTGAAACACAGATGCAATTAGGACCCAAAGTGACTGCTGACTGTTAGTGCCCTTTTCCTGGTGTGGGATCTTTTTTAGAACACTGGTCAGTGATACAGTACTTCCAGCTCTTCCACAAGTCCAGCTCCCAAATTCTCAAGTCAGCCACAGAGAAAATAAGAGACGTGCAGTTTATGCAGAAGAGCTCCTATCCCCAGGAGCTCTCAGCAGAGGCAGAGATAGAGCCTAACTCTTCAGGACAGAGAAGTGAACAGCTTTAATACTGAGATCCTCCTTTTTTTCTTACATCTCCGTAGCTTATCAATACTACACCTACCGACTTGTGCAAGCAGTGAAGTAGGAATCTACAATGACTGTGCAGCCTGATAACCATAGAAAAAGTGTATGCAGTTGTGTAATGAAAGATTAAGTTGTACCGCATGTGGTAAGAAGTGAATTCCATTTCCACATCCAAATTAAATTTTTCTCTTGGATAATTGAGTGATTGACTTTGCAACTTGAATCATGTTCTTTAGTGTGTGCCTGTGGGTTGCATGTAATTTTGTAGGTGAGTTTGGTCAGTTGCTCTCAGGAGCACACGCAGCCTTGATTTGGATGAGAAGGCGGTACAGTAATACCGCTTCATCATGTAACTTGATGGATGTGTGCAGCACTACACAGCGCTGCCAGGAGATACAGTCCTCATAGGCCCATCAGAAATGATGTGGTAGTATCATCCCACCCAAAAAACCCCCTTTCAGCTGCCTAACCTTTCGCTACTCACATTACCCAAAAGGTCTGGCCGCAGGTTTCTTTCTAATCCTTTTTCCTTCTCTGTGGCATTCTTGTCTCCTAAGGGAAATTGAGCTTGCAGAACGTGTTTGGTTTTTGAAAGATAAAATGTATTGTCATTGTTTGATTCGTAGCAAATAAGCAGACTAACTCTTAATATACATGTTTTCTGATTGCTTTTTTCTTATTTACAATATGCAGTTTTAAGTATCGTCTTTCTGCATGTATTCAAACCAAAGACCCTCATAAGTGGACAGCTTAATAGCTACTGAAAGCTGATATCTGCTAATTTATTTTACTGGATGCTAATTACATTAAAGGACTAAATAATTTTCTTCAAGTTTTTTAAAATTCAACAGTTATGCATTTGGATTTTGGGCTCTGTCTTTCTGAGTGAGTTATTTACTATCAGAATAAATAATCAAATAAGAGTTTGATTCAATTCAGGCTGTTCAGTTCAGGGCTGGTGAAGGCAGGGCAATGAAGTTTGATCTGAATAATAATGTTTAAATTTAGCTTGAATCGATTTCATCCTGTTGTATTGAATTTTTAAATTACCTTTCATTTTTCTGAACTTCCACAAGTGAGTCATAACAGATGCTAAATGCAGAGAGAGAGATATTTTCTATACAGAGCAAATAAGAATAATGTAAAAAAAACCCAAAACAACTTGTAAGAAAAAGCATTTTATTGATGCATCCTTGGTTTGTTATTGAGGGATGTTGATCAGTCAGTATTCAGTGAAGATGTCGTCCTTTTATAGTATTTCCACTGACACTTGTCGCTTTTGATATATCTAAGCCCTTCAAACATAGTAAGAAATGGAGGAAGCTGTATGAGTTTATTCACAAAATAAATTGAATGGAACAAGTATAGTTCATAAAAGTTGGCATTCTCTCGAGTCAACAGCCAGAAAATGTAATGCCAGCAATCTGTCATGTATATGAGGCATCTCTTTCTCCAGATAGGAGTTGAGAGGGGTCATTGTATTATGTTCTGGTTCTTGCAAATGCATTTTTTTCATTACTGGGTCACATTGTCTGAGTTGAACATACTTGGATTTACTGAATATAAACAGCATTTGCAGAAACAGAAGATCATGTTGTTTCCCCGAAGAAGTGAGTGGAATTGCTGCCTGGAAACCAGTCACGTAGCAACAGACTGGTTTCCCTTCCAAAACTTTCCAAAACAAAAGGTAAGTACTCTTGTTGACCTTCAGTACTAAGCCTAATAAAGTATCCGTAATTGCAGTAGAGAACAGTCTTTTCTCAGTAGATGTTGTTTCCTTCAAAATTCAGACAGCTTTAAAACTCTCACTCGGTGCAAATGGAGTGATTTTGGATTTTCCTGAAAATAACATGCCTCATTGTAGTTGTGACAGAATTTTTAGAAACAAGAAGGCATAATTCTAAGTAATAGTATTTTTTTTTCCTATTCTGGATTTTTTAAGATGTAACTCAAAGATGAACGAAGAAGAAATGCTTCTGTTTCTGGTTTCGAGTATCAGTGAGTAGTATATATTTGCAAAGAATTTATTGCAGTAGTGATTATTCTAATCATTAATCATTTGAATCAGGTATGTCAAATGTTCAAATGTCAGTGATGACAACCACGTGCAGCCAAACCACAGAGCAAATTGAGATCTGATGCTGCAGTTTTCTATGCCTGTAGCTATGAACGGTTATACTCTATTTACAAATTATATTAACAGCCACAGTGCACCTTTCTCAAGCTTTGGTCATCAAAAAAACCCCCCAAAACCAAAACAAAAACATTGAGTCTCATTTCAAAATGTGATCAACAGAGGAGTTTGGTTGCTCATTTTATTAAAATTAGCTCCAAAGATAGAATATGTAACTTTCCCCTTGCCATTTCTGCCTGATCACATACACATTTGAAAAATGGAATGTTTTCAAACATTCTACTGTAACAAAAAAAAGCAGTATGTTATCTTTACAGGGTACTTTGATTTTTAATTATAGAACTATCAGGACTATGTGGAGAATAAGGTGTTGTCATGGAAAAGTAAGAGTGAGCATTCCA
This sequence comes from Nycticryphes semicollaris, assembly GCA_013400055.1. Lineage (NCBI taxonomy): Eukaryota > Metazoa > Chordata > Aves > Charadriiformes > Rostratulidae > Nycticryphes > Nycticryphes semicollaris. Next base: position 289,036 of record VXBJ01006930.1, read on the forward strand.
CAAGTGTAGGGGTTCAAGAACTTGAAAAGCTTTTTAGAGATGATAGGAAATCTTACTAAAACTCAACAGGCAGGACCTGGAAAGGCTATGCTGGTGACTGAAGTTGGATGGAAGCAGAATTTGTGTGTTCTCTGTGTGGAAGAGCACATAAAAACATTGAGTCCCACCTCAACTTTTCTGCTGTTCATTATGAGGATAACAATTTGTTGAGGGTCCCTGTTCCTTATGAGAATTTTAATGCCTAGTAGTTGTGGGTTTTATTGCTGCGAATCTGTATCTAATTTTATAGGTGGATCCAAATCTGTTTTCATGCCTTATTTTAATTGCCATATGCACGATTTTTAATTGTTGCAGTAGCTGTTGCTCGGGGTACTTAGGTGAGATTTCTGGTTCCTATCCAAGGTAATCTAGTATGCTTCCTTTTTAAATAATATGCTTTTCATTTAAGATCAAAGTTTTTATTTAATGTCTTGGGCAGGGCTCTGCCCAGTGCCAAAAAGATAATGACTTCTGATTAACAGCAGTTTGATATAGATATGGGCAACAAAAATTTAGCATCTCGTAAAGTCTCACTGGATACGTGAGTGTAAAGCTTTCTGCTCCTTGATGCTCTTTAATTTCACATTAATAAAACCTAAAAGAATGAGATATTCTATGTTCTTCCTCATAAACCTCTATCCTCAAGCTGAAGAGAACCCATATTTGTTATAGTTTCAGGGGATCTGAAGTGAAATGCGTGGAAAGACTTGTGTTACTGTGCATTCCCTCTGTATGACAAAATTCTCCAGTTTCAATTTCATCTTGCTTCTATGGAAGGTTTCCAGTACTTATGGTAATTGATGGACATAATTCCTACCTGTACTTAAGGGTATTGTTCGGACATAGAAAATAAAGCCTAGCTTCACTTTTTGCAGAGTGAAATGTATATTTTAACTTGAGATAGTTCACCATTTTTTTGCCCCTTTCCCTTTTCACTGATGGCAAGGAGCTCTTAGAGCTTTTCCCATCATAGGTCAAGTAGACAGCAACCATCTGTTCTGTGTTGCAGTATATTGCTCTTCTCTATGCTCTATTCAGCAACCATCAGTGAAAGTGCAGAGACAGTCTTTTCTGTTGAAAGGGTCATCTTCTGTGAGGAACAAATGCTGTGTGACATAAGTGAGAGCTGCTTCACTCGCCACATGCCCATCTTGTAGAAGATCAAATTGTGATGTCTCTCACTTTGGTGGAAATTGAATCAGAATGGGACTCCAGCAGTGTCTTGGGCAATTACCTTAGCTTCGTTCCTCACATGTATTAACTCTTTCTTTGAGTAACAGCGTCTTGTTTCCAGTCTGCTCTTGGAAACAAGAGGGGATTTTTCCCTTATCTTTCCGTATTTGTTCAACTAGACAGCAGCAGTGAATATGTCTATACAGCTGGTAGTACCGTTGGCAAGCAGTGACCATTAGGACAGTGCAGAGCATGGACATTTGGAGGTGTCTCATTTTAACTAGTTTTGGTGACTACAGTGCATATCCTTCTTATACTGGGAGGCAGAGGAAAGAACAGACACCTGGATGTAGATGCCTTTGTAGTTTGCTTAGCTCCAGTTTGTGATCTCTTATGATTTACAGTTTGTAGTTGGCAGAGTTGGAGGGCTGTTTGCTAATTCTCACAACTGAGCATGTGATTTGTGTGTTCAGTTGTTGCTGATGAACAGTTAAACTGCTGAACTTAATCTGAAGGTGCAAAGCTGATCTTGGCAAAGTTTTAAAGAAGCCAAGCAATCAAAGGACCCTGCTTGTAGAGACTTGTAAAGAAATGTAGACAAGGAGATTTTCTTCTTCCTTTCCTTGATGGTAAAAATAAAGAAGAAATGATGAAGAAGTGCTTCTGAAGAAGTAGGGGAGGTGACTCCCATATGCAGTTATGACAGGTTGTAGAAATTATAGAATGTGTGCTATTTATTTTAAGTGCTAAAAAAATGCTACTCTTCCTTGAGTATTTCCCTGCCAAAGTTTATAGAAGAGTGTCTCAGGTAACTGTGAAAGCTGATTTTAGATTAAACATGAGACTATAATGGAACAGAGAAGTTTATAGAAGACATCTTAGGATGTTTAGGAAATACACGAAAGAAGAGTCTGGCCTCTGAAAGAAGACCTGAATTATAGCACTTGAGAGAAAATGTGTCAGCAGAAAGAGGAGCTGGGTTGTCAAGAAGGAAGAGTAATTAATTAAGCACAAGAGGAGAAAGATACTGGCCATTGCAAGGGATTGGAGCCTTCAGTAAAATGGGTTGAGTAGGAGTCAAAGGAAACCAAGGAAGAGGAAGAATTAGGTTCACACCAATGCTTTCTGTAAATGCTCCTGGGTGTAAATATCAATGACAGCAAGAAAATTTAAAGGACAATGTGTCGTGTTGTCCCCCCCTCCCCGCCAAGGGATAAAAGTTGAGATTATCTATTAGCAGTCATCAATAGCCCTTGGAGGAATTAATTTCTGGCGTGGCCTTTCAGGATTAATGGTAGGAACAAAATTTTGACTTTAAGAGAGCTAGAACAGCTTGAGAAAAAAGACTCTCGATGCATTTGGTGGCCGTAGAGGTGACTACTTGAAAACCTGTGTTATTCCTCTTTGCTTGCAAATTTGTAGTAGTATGACATATAGCAAGATTTAAAGTCTGAGAATGTAGTTCAATGGAAAAAAAAAAGAAAGAAGAAATACAAGCTGTATTAACAATAAACAGTTTGAACAGTTTGTTGAGGATATTAGCGATACTAGCTCTTGGCTTCTTGTGACAGCTTCAACTACTCTGAGAGCACAAAAACATTTGTAAGAACCCTGGCCTGATTAGTTTTAGTATATCTGTCTGGAGATTTGACGGGGGTGTGTGTGTGTGTGTGTGTGTCCTTCTAGATGCACACTGGAGTAAGATAAAGCAATTTAAGAACCTCTGGATTTGGTCACAGTGAAGCACATTTGTGTTTCTTCATCTTTTTAATATGTTTAGTCTGAGGAAAGATAGCATTCTTTGTTACAGGAAACTGCAATAGTTCAAAGTTTAGTTTAGTTTTAATCCTGAAAAAAACCCTATGCTCTAAATTCTCCCAGTTACTGAACCTGCTACATATGTAATTTACAACAGCTGATGCAGGAACTGAGGAACTGGGACCCTGGGTGGTCCCAGTGCCACCGGGCAGTCAGGGGTCTGTGAATTCTGCATGATGGGACGCACAGGGGCTTTTGCACATCTCATGATCCAGCCAGCCTGGGATGCTGAAAGGCTGGGGAGTCCTGTGAGATGCCCTGTGATGTGCTCTTCATCTGAAGGCTGAGCTGACAGGGAGCCATGCACGTTTCCAGTGACTGTCACTTTGGTCTGCACGTGATAATTTTGATGCTAGCACTTCAGGTCTCATGATAACAGTTGAGCTTTGACTTCTGTTTTGGTCATCATAGCACACCTCTAAAGATAGCTGAATGGTTTAAAATCGGCCAGCAGAGATTATACTATGGAAACGTGCTGTTATTCTGTAAATCCAAAAGTCAACTAGGAATCCTTTTGTAGGCTAATCAGTTTAATGCCTTTCCCAAAGGCTAGAAAATATTGGCACCACTGGGATTGTTTTATAAGCTATGAGCTTTACAGTTGGGAAGACAGTAGCATCTGTTTAGTTTGATCCTGCTTCTAGAAAAGAAATCAAATGGTTGGGTGGGGAGCAGGGACAGACTTGTGACTGTTGGTCACACATTCTGGTACGAGTTCACTGTAATTTTCCAATGTCTTTTCTTGATCAGCTTTTTTCTTGTTCTTTTGAATATGTAGTAGCTCTGTTGGATCAGTTGTTTTTCAAAGCTGAGGGCAAAGCTTGCTCAGTTTGTTTATTTAACTTTCAACATTTTAAGGAATAATCTCATTTTTGCTGCAGGCATGGAACTGTTGAACATAGTTATTGATTAATTATTCTAATTGTGGTTCCTTAAATATATATATGGAAATGTTAGAATTATGCACCATTTATTTTCTTTTGAGAAAGGAGGTTGGGAATACTTTGCATTGTCAGGCAGAGTGATTATGTTCTGTTTTGTATTTTGTAAGTAACAACATTTTGCTTAAAAATCAATTCAATAATGCTGACCTCAGGTTTGAAATGAAAGTTCAACTGGCTCCTGACTGCACAGTGATGACATTTTTAATTGTAATACACTTATTTCATTCTTCTTTTTTTTCACTGTCATAATCCCATGTTAGCTTGGGTACAAGCGGTGTTTGCAGAGAGACAGGCCACCACAGCAAAATGGCCGTCACCAGTTACGTATTCCATCAGGAGGCAAAACCCAGGCCAGAAAGAGTTGTAACAAAACATGGGGCGATTGGAAAGAGGAGTATTAGTAAAACAGACAAAGCACGAGAAGCTGGTGAGATATGGGAGTGACTGATTGTAAGTGGGAATGCAGGAGCTGGGTTTAGGAGACAATACTGCATTTTCATGTGTATATTAAACATTGAAACTTGATGTAAGAAGACATAGCCTTGAGCCCCCCAAAGATGATTTGTTCTCTGGTTCATTTTTATTTACAAATGTTGTATGTTAGTTGTGGATGCCTCATCTCTGGAAGTGTTTAAGGCCAGGCTGGATGGGGCTTTGAGCAACCTGGTCTAGTGGGAGGTGTCTTTGCCCATGGCAGGGGGGTTGGAACTCGATGATCTTTAAGGTCGCTTCCAACTCTAACCATTCTATGATTCTGTGATTTTTTTTGAGGTAGCTGACTGGTTATTTAATGAAGTCGCAAAGCATGCTTCACAGTGATGGAGGCTAATTCCAAGAGTCTGTCTTGGCTTATGGCGTCCACTTGCTGTCCCCACATTGCCACCAGCACTGGGAACTGGGGACACAGTGAGCAGCCTGCAAAAGAAAGGAGGGATGCTACATTAAGTCTGGGTTTCTCAAAGGAACTTAAGGAAAATAAGTGAGAAATTAATTTTCCTTCAGCTTTTTTTGAGAATCCTGTCATTTTCAAGCCGTTAATTAGCTAGTTGAACAGATGTATTCCTCTTAATTTGAAGAAAAAGTGCATTCCCAAATGCAAGTAACATCTCTGTTGTGTGAAGTGTAAGACCTTGGAAATGCACTGAGGAACTCAGTTTGTCATCCTGCTTCCCTTCCCAGCCATGAACGTGCCTCTGATTTTGAATGAGAAGGGAATATTGGGGTGTTCCAATCAGGGCATGGAACTAGCCCTCTTTTTCTTCTTCCTAGTCAGCTGTGATTACTACCACCCTGTCGTGTCAGCTAGCTTTTTCTCCGATTCCTAATACCTCCTGTTTTCACAAAGTAATATAGTGTAATTAGAGCAGGTCAGAAGGATCTAAAACCTTTGAAACTGGAATTTGCTGGTTCATTGAAATTAACATATTTGAGAGAGGAACTTCACCTTTACATAAAAAGTTGAGAACCAAGGGAAGTAGAAATCAGTCATTTCATTTTTACTTTGCCGTGAAGATTCTTGGTTTTCCATTTAGATGTGATATTGAAAAATTTCATTTTGATACAGTGAGTCGGTCATTTCACACTCTGCCTTCTATATTCTTTCATTGGATGAGTGCCCACTGCTTCAAATTGGGTCAGTTTACCCTTGTGAAATTGCTGTATAACATGCTGCAATATGACTGACTTCTTGAAGCTGCAGATTGATGCCTTTTATTCTTTTTAAGAAAGAAATAAAACAGTCTGAGAGCAGTCAGGACAGAATTCTTGCACTGTAGTGGCTACTCTGTGCCTTATATTTGTAGCTGGGCAGCTCGTACCACTTTTGTGAGAAACTGAAATGATTCAGTCATTTATCTCGCTCCTCTTTCCCAGTTCTGGTAAAAAGAAAAGTGGTGCTTGAAGATAGTTGCTTAAAAGGGGGAAAAAATTCTGATAAAAGCAGCATCAAATTGGCACGGTCATTCTGAGTCTGGATGTTAGAACCAGCAAACTGTAGCACAGCAGCTTAGAAACAGCATTTTTCCATAGCCCATCTTAGAGTAATGAATAGAGTCCACTGCAAAATTGGTTGTTGGTGAAATGATTATAGAAACACCATTTTGACCATGTAAGCCATGACAGGCAAGAACTCATAAGTACACCAGTCAGATCCCACTTTACCCAAGCTGGAATCTTCCAAGAGGAATGTTTGCCGTGCAAACATTCCTCTTGGAAGGAATGGTTTCTTTAAATTTAAATAGGTTTATAGAAATTTAAATATAATTTAAATTATATTTAGATAATTTAAAATAGGTTTATAGAAACCAGAAGGGGTGAGCATAGGTACGGATGAAATACTGTGGGATCCGGTTTTGGGGGCTCTTTATATCATCAAGGAACAGTGATGTTTCTTGTGCATCTTTTTTCCCTCTCACCGTGGCCAGGTTCACTGTGGAAAGTGGACAGGTTCCCAGGACCATTTAGGCATTTTACCAAAATAATTTGCCTTCTGTTGCAAGAGGTTAGGATTCTGATAATAATCTGCATTCTTTCCAGTTTTATTCCTGTGGTCCATTGTGATGTTTTGAGCATTTGGTGGCTTTTCTTCTGTTAAAGATCTGTTTTGTGGCTCATAATGCCATGAACATGGGAAAAGGGGGACGTGTAGTTGATATTGTTGTGTAGTGTTTGGGGCTGAAAGCTTGCTGCACTATTGCAGGCAACAAAACTTGATGATCTATATATCTCCTTTCCATTTTTTGCTGAGGGATTTTTCATTTTGTGAGAGTGCTTCTAGGGGATTTTTTTTTTTAGCAATGAAGTCACTATGGAAGAATGATCTGCAAAGAGAGACACAAATTGGAAAGGGTCAAACATACATTGCAGCAGCATGTTCCCAATGTGGGAAAGGACCTGGAGGGTCTGGAAAGAGAGCTGTGGGGCACTAGCATTTCATATTCGTAAGGAGTGCTAGACCTAAGACCACACAGAAATGCCTGACTGAGCTATTTTAAGCGTCTAGGGGAAAAAGTTACACTGGGAGATATAGAGACAAGGGAGTCAATTAGTGTCGAATCTGTAGAGTAACTTACCAAAATAGTTAACTGTCAGAGAATGTACATTGACATTGGATATAAGATGGAAACTGTAGCAATGACAACTGGCCAGAAAGCTGCCAGGCAAACTCAGCTGTTTTGTTGCATCACTGGTTGTGTAATAAAGCAATTACAGATTTTTGAGTGACTGGTGCAAGCAACATAAGTTATTTCTCTGAAGAACCTTATTCTGGAACAGATATGAGATGGGTTGGACAGGCTGACCCATTGCAGTGATTCTTATATTCTGCTATTATTCTTCTACAAGTGTAATAAAATGTTACTTTCTCAGCCCCCACATTATGCTTCTAGTGAGATTAATTACCGGCTCTGCCACTGCATAATTCGCTATAGTTTTGTGCAGTAACTGTGTATAGGTTTGGAAAGCACTAGCTCAAAGCCTCAGTTTTGTATTTCAAAATCTATAAAGGTTAGACGATGTCCAGAAGGCAGATAGGCTGTAGGTGTCATTCTGGAGTGTGTCCAATGAAACCACTGTAGTCCTGTGCTGGTGGGATGACATTGCAGATGTCAATGCTGAAAACCAATGTAGATTATTGGAACTGTAGCATAATATGGTAGTTTGGGTACAGATAAATACCTTTTCGATGGCCAATAGCATCCTGGCTTGTATTAAAAGTAATATGGTCATTACTTTTATGACCTAGAGAAGTGATTGTCCTCCAGTATTCAACACTGGTGAGGACCCACCTCAAATACTCTGTTCAGTTATGGGCCCCTCACTGCAGGAGGAACATTGAAGTGCTGGAGCATGTCCAAAGAAGGGCAATGAGCAGTGAGGTGAGCGGTCTGTAGAACAAGTCTTCTGAGGAGTGGCTGAGGGAACAGGATTTCTTTTGTTAGGGAACTGGGGACGTTTAGCCTGGCAAAAAGAAGGCTCAGGGGAGACCATATCGCTCTCTACAACTACCTGAAAGGAGATTGTAGCAAGGTTGGGGCCAGTCTCTTCTCCCAGGTAACAGGTGATAGGCTGAGAGAAAATGGCTTCAAGTTGCACCAGGGGAGGTTTAGATAGGATATTGGGAAAAATTTCTTCACTGAAAGAGTTGTCAAGTGTTGGAACAGGCTGCCCAGGGAAGTGGTTGAGTTGCCATTCCTGGAGGTATTTAAAAGATGGGTTGATGTGGTGCTGAGGGACATGATTTAGTGGTAACTTGGCTGGACTTGATGATCTTAAAGGTCTCTTCCAGCCAAAAGAATTACACAATTCTACAATTCTTTTCTAGCTAAAATATTATCTTTGTTTTGCTGACTGTGAAATGGATGACTTAACTGAATAGCAGTCTGTGCAATATGCAAGTAATTTTTTTATCAGTTTATCTCCTCCAGATTGAGAACAAGGGAGAGCACACAAAGAAAACCAGTGTGTCTAGTCAATGGTGGGTACCACCAATACAGAAATGCTGTGGTTTAGTGTCAGTAGGCCACCAGCTCTCAAGCTTCACTTCATGGGGCTTATAAGAGAGTTGGATGGGGATTAGAGCCTGCAGAGTTCCCATATTCATCTTTGTAAGTTGTTGATATTGGCACTGAGCAAAACCGGGACAGTCTTCAGCCTGCAAAGATTGTCAATAGCAAATTATATTTATCTAACAGCTGAAAAAACAATGTTAAACTACCCTGGGTTCATGTCCACTCCAAGTTACAGCTGTCAGCAGCAGGGCATTTTGCTATTTTGAGTGAGGCTGTAGCATGGAAAATTGCTCTTGCCCCACAGTTTAGTAGCATCATTGGGTTTTCTTCCAGGCAGTGTTTGCATCAGCTCTGAGACACAGTTTGGCATCTGCTTGGCCTTTCAATAGTTGGCTTTTCAATAACCATTATAAAATGTGGTCTAGTGCAAAGATATTTCACTTGAAGCAGTTTGGCAGCATTCCCAGTGATCCCAGAGGGAAGAGCAGCTAGGACTTGTTCTCCAGCTCTGAGCCAGCTGTCCACTGAGCTGACCATGGGTGTAGCTGTGTGTACTTTGGCTCTGCTCCACAACTAGGAAGTGAAGACATGGACTAAGCTGTCCTTGGCTGCCTGCAGGCCTTTGGAACAGAGCTGCATAATTTGAAGTGGTGTACCAGGAGCTCAAGAGTCATACCACAGTGCTGTATCAGGGCTGGTGGTGGCTGGATGAAGATGAACACAATGACAATTCTTTGCAGTAGAGCCATCTACCTTGCAGGTTGTGGAAGTAAACACAGGGGAGAGCAATCACACTTCGGCAAATTTTAGACATGTTCAGCAGAGACATCTACATTTGCGTTCGCCATCCTAGGTTCGCCATCCTAATGGTTCTCCTGAGCCCTGAGAGGAGTCTTCTGACAGTGTAGAAGCTGACACACGTCAGCACAGTCCCCCTTATAAGGGTGGTCAGCAGCACCTTCTTGGTCCTCTAAAGTCAGAACAAGCAAATGGCGATGGTGTCCCATGCAAGATCTCATGGGCATTGAGGAGACCCATCCTGTGCTTTTTCACTTCTTTTTGCCAGTCAGCTGCCACTGACCCACCGTGACTGTTGAAGTACGATGAAAGCATGTAACGTTTTTTCCAAAAATGTACTTTAAAACATTAAAAAAAAAGGTTAAAACATTAAAATTAACATGGTCTTCTCCCCCTTTGGTGGAAATTATATACAAATAGAACCCATATACTAATTGTCACAGTCTCCCTCTGTCTGGAAACAAAAGATACCTCTTTCCTTTAGGGACCCATTATTTTCTCCAAAGAAGTGATTGAACCTCATTCTAGTTTAAGTTATACAATAGATATTTACTGAGTATGATAAGCAGGAAACTTAAAATGTGTATCAAGTCTTAAAAATAAAAAAGCCCCTCATTACTTTATAACAAGTCATGAGATATCCTTCAATCACCTAAAGAAAAGTAGCATAAGGAAAAATGTACAGCCATCAGGTACTGAGGAAGAAGATAGGATTAAAAAAATGTACTTCCAAAAGCAATTAATTCTGTCTGATCTATCAAGAGGGTTTTTCAAGTTGAGCATTGGGATTCATAAACAGCAAAGGTTAATGAGAATGAAAGTTAGATGAATGTAAATAACTGCAGGTGCAATGGGCACAAACCACTCTATATTTACAGTGTCAAAGTCAAGCCAGACCCAACTGATAACTTTCTATGGTAACTGATCTAGAAAAAAAATCAGAAAAATAAAAATGAAGAAAAAAATTCTAGAAAAATAAAATAGGATGAACCTAATCCATTTGTGTTTTCAGTAGGACACTTGAAGTGGTGTCACATGGAGAATTACTGTTTAAGTTCAGGAGGAAGAGAGTTTTCAGCAGTAGCGATTCAGTTGCACTCGGAGTAGAAGCATCAGGCTCCAGGGCAGTTCCTACCTGAACTTTGCAATGTATTTTAACTCACGTGCTTTGGCACAGGTTAGGATTGCACAAATTAGAGCATGAGCTAAGCTTGAGGAAACATTGCCAATGCAAAGGATAATCAGGATAATAAGCAGATGAACAGAAAGACTCATAATTTTTTTTCTGTAAGTTGAGAACTTGCTGATCACAGCATGACCCATCAGATGCCAATATAATCCAGCTGTGACAAAGGCACATTTGTTTCTAATCTGTATCAGGTGATGTTTCCAGCAGAGATGAGGAATTACTTTACTACAACATGGTTTATTTACCTGAGCAAGAAAACTAGGAGCGGATATGCTTGCTGTCTATAAATAGATCAATGGTAGAAACAAGTGAAGGAAAATAACTGTCTAAGCCCAGGGAGAGTTTTGGTGCAAGAAGAAAAGTGTTCAAACTGAACATGAATAAATTTAACCTGAAAATTGGAAAGAAAGACAAAAAAAAGGAAGGAAACCATTTGTGGAGTGTGATTCTGTCATAGCCTTCCAGAGAGAATAGTCTGAACAAAGTACCTAGCCAATGTTAATCTGGACCAAGTTATAAATAGGATTGTGTCATATATATGCCCATGGCTACAGGGAGTTGAACCTCATGCCCCTGAGGCACTTCTTAATTTTATAATCCATTTTTCCTAATCCCTGGCAGACTGTAGACACAAGATCATAATGCCTTTCCAGTAAAGTATTTTTTGTATTTCCGTGAAAAAATTCTGAAGTGTGAATTGTTCTTACACAGTAACATGACTCATCACAGTCTTGTGGAATATTGTATCATTTAAGAAAGCATTTCTAGTGCCTTGCTTAGAATGTTTCATACTTTTATGTGAACTTCTTTGTTGGGTTCACAGGGGAAACATAGCAGTTGATTAGTCATCATCCTGGGAGACTGGCAATTAGCAGGACTAACTCCTGCTCTACAATAGATCCGGCTTGTGGGAGGACTCTACTTTCACTCCCATTTTTCTCCTGCACCACAGTCATCCTTGAAAGGAGGGATTATGGAGGCAGCACTCTCAGAGTAGCAATAAACTTCTCTTTATATGTTTCTATTAAGTATATTTAATTAAACTATGCTAAACTATATACATTAAATTGGAAAGGACCAATTAAAGACTTAAAGGGTGTGGTTCATCTCACTTTACTTTAGATGTTTGTGTTGTACACACATCTGAACTAATTAGTTTATGCTCCCTGTGTGCTCAGTGAAGAGACTTTAAAGCATAATAATTCTAACCAATGTTACCCATCTACATTACGGAATTTCCTGTTTCTCTCCATGGAATATAAAAGAAACGTGGAGGAAACAGTTCAGTCCTTTTTATGCAGCGGGTTGTGAACTTCAGGAATTTATTGCTATGGCAGATTCTGGAAGCATGGTGTACCAGCAGACTCAAAAAGGGAACAGGCAGATACGTGAACAGTGGGTCCATAAGCAGATACTAAAAAAAATAGGCAGGAATGTACTCCCTAATATATCCAGCAGAACAGTGTGGATGTGTGGAAAGTAGGAGGCTAGGTCTCATCAACTGACTGGGCTTATTTGCACTCTTAAAATAGCACCATGTTATTGCTGTCACAGGATATGTTGTGCTGTGCTGGATGGGCTGTTGATCTGATCCAACAGAGCATCCCTTTTTTCCTTATCCCTGTATTACCAAATGTGCCCAGTGGCTCATTTGGTAATAAACATCTGATGCATCTAGTGCACTTGACTATAAATCATATCCTAATGCTCTTGAATTATTTTATGTTTCAAAATATGTACATAAAATCCCCACTGTTTCTTCGGTATTTCTTTACAACCTCACAGCTTTCTTCTATCTTGCTAGCATAAGGAAAAGTGGGTTTTGATTGCTGTAGGTGGAGCCTTACTTTTTTCCAAGTGCTGATTTCTACAGAGATTTTCCCTTCTTCCCAATAAGACAGTAAGAACTTGCGTATGTGTCTCCTGCAGAGTATCGTGGCTCTTCTATAAGAGTTCATGTATAAAAGAGCTTCCAGTGAAAAAGTTGAGTTAATGTGATGCAATCTTTTCTACTTACTTCTCTTTCCTCTTCCTTTCCTTCCTTCCTCCCTTCATCTCAGCAAAATACCTAGCTCTTCAAACTCTTCACACCCTGATTCAGGCCAGCAATTGGTTTTTCATTGGTGTTTGGGCAACCAGTTAATTATTGAACTGCCAACTGCTCTGCTTCCTGTAGCATCAATTGAACCATGATTCCTTGTAAACTGTGTAATCTGTGAATTTCTTAAGATCGAAAGCATTATCCTGATTTAATGTATCCTGATTTAACTCCATTTTTTCAAAGATGTCCTTTGTACTACATACTTGTTGAGGGTTGTGTTGGCATAGCTGTGGCTAATAAAAACCTTTTTCGCTAGGACAGAATGGCTGGATGGCTCTCTCACTACCTTATGCACCATATGGGATCTCTCAAAATGAAAGATTATTTTCCCATTTGATTTTGTTAAAAAAGACAAAGGTTTTCATGCTTTTGTAGCATTAGGATGTTTAAGGGTGCATCTACAGTAGCATTACAATACAAGTCAGGAGTGAGTGTGCAATGTGTATCTCCTAATTGCCTCCATTTGCTGTACTTTGGTACAGCAGGTTTGTAGGTTTGTAGCCTCAAGTGGTTTTGGAGTACCCAGCTGGATTGGTTTTGGATGAAGAGAACCTGGGAACTGCTCTGTAGAAGCACATCTGGTGTAATCCAACTGCTAATCAGCTTCTGGTCCATGGGTTGTTGTAGATACTGGGTCATCAGCTCTGCTTTTTGCTGGAGTAGATGTGGGTACTATGGCTGGAAATCAACCAGGTACATATTATAATTATATTAGGCATAAAAGGTACACTTAATCTCCTTTTCCATCTAACAAGCCCAGAATATATGTAAGCCATCTGGCTGCTTACCTGAGTTTGTACTGGTCTAAAAATTCAAGACTGTATTTTGAAAAAAAATCAGTCAGTGGATTTTCTGCTCTTCCTGTCCTCCTGTATTTAAGCCTGAGATGTCTCTGATCAGACTGTTGCTTAGGTGTGGGGCTGCAACAAATACTCAGCTAGTCTACAAAAACCTCTGTGGCTCTGGAAGTATTTGGTGGATGTCTTCATGGAAATCTGTTGAAAGTTTTTGCTATACCTGTGTAGCTCTTTGGCCAATTACTTTGAGATGAGGCATTTCTCCAAACTCTTTAGTTTGAACTGCCCTCCTTTAAAACAGGCAATATTTAAATGGTGGGCATCTGTCTCAATGTTAGATGTTGACCTAATTACCATAACTGTATGTGGCCTCCTGACAACTGCTAATGTACCTATCCTTCTAGTAACTGTGAAGCAGAGCAGCGTTACTTACTGGCATATCTACAGCTGGACATGGGAGGATGAAATGGTGCCATATATGAACTTGCATTTCTGTTGTTCTAGTACATTTTGATCTTAAAACTGGAATTTCTCCCAGAATAAGTTTTCTTTAAATTATTGAAGACATTATTGTACTTTGATATTGGTTATTTACATATTACATTGTACTGGCAGAATTTCAAAGATGTGATTATACAGAAACAAGTGCCAATCCCAGACAAATTGCTTAAAAAGTGTATCTGAAGCTGTGAGTTAACTGCTGTGTTAAGTTTTTAATTTGTCCTTATGTTTCTGTATCTATATTTAAAATGGCCAAGGGAAAAAATAAAGTTTTTAGCCAAATCTGGAATCAGTAGGAAAAAGAAAAGGTGGTTATGCAGACATTTGATTTTTTATATTCATAGTCCAATGGCTCTCATTCATGTATACAAATATCTTCACATCACTGGCTTTATATTTTGTTCTAGGGAATTTGAAGTTTACTATTGCACTTTGAAATAGGAGATAAAAGATAAATTCAATTTCCCTTTGTGCCAGTTTCTTCAACTCGGACAGTATTTTTTTAAAGACTTCACTCTGCAGCAGTGTTAGCCAAAGTGGTTTCTTTTGTAAAGAAAGCCCAATAACAAAGTTGCTGTCTCTTCTTCAAGAGACAACTATTTTGTCTCCAAAAGAGAATGTGAACAGAGTACTGGCGAAGAGCTGGTTAAGGAAAACTGGAACATGCATTCCTTTAGAAAATCACATGCTGGGCCTCCAGAAGTGCTCATTAGCCTGCCAGAGTAAAGTCTAAACCTAACTCTGCTAAGTATGTTTAAAATTGTCCAATTGACACAATATTTATCAATAGCTCAGTCTGTTAATATGATGCTAATTCTAGTCAGGAAATGTCTAGTACTATGGTGGTGAGAGCACAGAAGGTGAAACAAAGATTGCTGAAAGAAGAGTAGTTAATTAGCCTTTACAACTGTATGTATTAACCAACACATGCCCTTTTCTGTGTGGCTTAGACTAAACAATTACCTTGACATCGCTCTTCCTTTTCTTTTGCTGCTTTCTATTTTTTTAAATTTTCTTTTTATCTCTCTACGGATTGGATAAAAGCTGCTTTAGGTCTTTTACTGTGATTTCTTTTCTTGATTGCTAAGGCTGAGATTGCAGTACACTGATGTAGTAAACCCCCTCTATTCCATATTGCATCGTATAAAAATACAGGATATACTTTCAAAAAGGAAACAACTGTAACTGGTATTTTTATATCAACTTTACTAACATTTAGCTTCTCAGCAACAACGTTAAAAGATTTATTCAATACTGACTACTAGTCAGCCAAACTAGTTGGATGAAACCCAGACTTTACAGATAATCAACAATATGAAGATTGCATCTATGAAGTAAGAATTAGATACTTAATTTTTAATGCTTTTTGTTTGTTGCAGTTTTCTGCTCTACAAGATTCCAACTATTAGCTCAAATGGTGCTTTTCACTATGTTTGCAGACTACAAGAATAAAGCAGGAAAACTTTTATTTGTACGCTTTTGAGTTAACACTCATCTCTGTAGTAGATCCATTTTATATCTACCATTAAACATGCATTTAGAATCAGACATAAAGGGAGTTACTCATATCTCTGAAGTGTATTTTCATGGTTTCAGCAGGCTTTGGATGAGGTTTTAAATGTCTTCCCCAAATCAAAGGAGATATAAATTTAATCCAGTTTAATCTATGAGTACAGTATAGCCAAAAGCTTGTTGAAGAGACTGGATAAATACACATAAATCATCCTTACCCCTGAAGAAATGCAAACATTAAAAGAAATTTTCCCTGATAAAATTGGATGCCCCATTTTTGTCCCTCCATCTCTTGATTGAAGTCATCATTCTATTATTTAAATCTTTAAATATGTGGTACCTTGACAGTTTCTCTTCCCCCAGTGAATCTCATTTCCCCCATTGTTCCCTTAACTTCATCTTCTTCTGGGTTCTGATTTGAACAGTTGTACTTCATCTTCCTGATGGCTGCTGAGGAGTAAGGAGATTCCTCAAAATGAAGGTATCTGACCAAAGTCTGCCTCCTCCAGTGACTGTATCCCCACTGATGAAATGTGCCTTTGCTGAGTAACCAGTTCTAATTCCTTCTGCAGTTTCCTAGATTTATGTTTCATAGCCTAACATCATGGAAGCAATAACATTAAGGAAGAATTATGGCTAGTACTAACCATTGTATTAATTAAAACTTATCAGTTGGCCTTATGTTATCCTGTGCTGTTGCAAGGATAGGCAGGCAACTGAGGCATCAAGATGTTGGTTGAGTCATTATGAGTTATGAGTTCATTCTGTTCTACTTGCCTTGTCCTTCTACGTGGTCCTATGATTCACTGTGTCAGTCTTTCAGGGGTTGTTGCTGGTATAAGACTTACGGAGTGCAAAAGTCTAGCGTAGATCCTCTTGGTTTCCCTGATTCTTTCCATGGTTTTGTTACTCTTCCATAGTAGATGTCCTTCTCACAGTCATAACTTTATGCAATCACAAGGCTACCTCTGGAAAAGTCACTAGGGCAAAAAAAGTTGCACACAGGGACAGGTCTGTACCATTTGAGAAGCGTGGACTATCCTGCCTTGCCTCCAGCTGTCAGTCCAAAAGACACAGGTGTCTCACAGGTCTTGTATTGTGTCTGCTCATGCAGGTGTCTCAATAGTCTGGAACTTTCCAAATGGTACTAAATGTCTCTGTTTAAGCACCGGAACCATAGGCCACGAGTGGGCATTACCACTTCTGACATCTAGCGCTATGTGTCAGGATCTGGAACTACTTTCTTCTTAAGTGTGGGAATCAGTTGCTTAAGCAGTTGCTGCCGTTCATGTCATGCCCATGACATTTGCACTGGCTCACAGTTTTAACACAAGATTCATAGATGACCCATACTTTTCTGTAGTAGCAGGTCTAGGTTAGGCAGGATCTCTCTCAGACCTAAGCTGACTTTAGTGCTGGGATTCTGTTGCTTATAAGTAGGTCTGTTTAATACCATTTGGATAGAACTATACCACCACAGGCTTTAAGCAAAAGGGGTGGAAAAGAAACAAGTCAGGCAATAGTTCCTTCCTCCCCTGATCATTGAGCAGTTTTGCAGCTAAAATAGACTTATGATCACTCGAAGCAGATCCCAGTAAGTGACGTCTGCTGGGTCAAGATCAAGTGTGTGTGCGTCCTGTAGCTTGGTACTTGCAATAGCAATAATGTATTTACTGGTCTCTACTTCCCATTTTCAGTAGTGTACAAACTGTGAGCTATTACTCCTGAATCCAGCAATGATGCTGTAAATCTTCCTATGGCTTCTATAGGTCAGGACCAAGAAGTGGTTCTTCATGGAGCTGTTGGCTCCTCCTTGCCTTGTACAACCTCCTCATAAGCTGTATAGATCTGGGGGTAGTCCACAGCTCTTTCTTCTAGGGTGTAGCTATTCCTCAACTTGCTCATCATTTAATGCTCTTCTGTTTGGTACAAATTATAAGATATAAAAGTAAAAGTAGGATTACAACTACAGGATGTGGAACCATGTTCAGAATTCCTGCAGCTGAAGGGGACCACACCAGAGGGATTGCCATCAAGAATGATATCTTGCCTTCTCTGTTGCACTTTTTTGTAATTTGTTTGCTATTGCAGTGCCCTGTAATCATTGCTTTTGTGGCTTGTTTTACAACCAACTAGACCTCAGATGTTACAGTTGAATGCTTTATTATTTGCAACAATTGTGCAAAAGATACTCCAAAAGTTACCGGATTAAAGTTAATTTAGTATACCGTTTCAGTGATTTTTGCAACTTGAGTGTTACTTGTAAAGATGTATATTTGAAATCACATTCTTCAGTCATTTCTACAATACATGCACAAACCAGAACATTTCAGGCAGGTTGTACACAATGAGATAGTTTGTAGTGGTTGCTTTATATTGGGTATGCATACGGACACAGCTGGGTCTCACATAAACAGTTGCAGACTGATTAGAAAAAGAAGGAAGAATTCCATATTCACATCTGGTCAAATTGTAATCTAAAGAGTTGCCTGAAAATTGAAACCTGGTACCTTCACATATGTATTGCTTATCCTGATCAGCTGCTTTTTGCATCCATCTAGAGCGCTGACTGGAACTTTCCATCGTATTGCATAGCCCCTTGTCACTGATGTACAGCTCTAATCTCAGAAAGATAAATAGTGAAGATTATAGCAGAATAAACTCAGGTTAGCCTGTTGTCAGTGACTGAGCTAGATTTGGGCATGAGCAACCCAAATGTTTGGCTTTAAAAAAAATATCTTTATGGAGGTCACCTCAAGTAAGTTGCCTTCTTTCTGAGTTGCATTCATCTATGTTATAGCACAGAGCTCTCATTCAATAATTTTGTTTTGACCTTGCTTAGTGATGCTCAGCTTTGCCCTGTGCACACATGAGTCTTGTTGTATGCCAGTTTGACAACCTGAAGTTTTTGCAGTTATTAAACAATGTTTCTTACTCCTTATCATTATTTTTGTTTGATCCTACTGCATTTGAGGATGCTGTGGTGCTTGATTGCTTACAGCTGGTAATATATTGGCTGCATATACATTATCTGAATTTATAATTCCTGTGCCAACTCTGTAGGACCAAGCACCTCCATAATTCTCACTGATAACCTCTACTGGTGGACATTTCTCTGGATTTCTTC
Organism: Nycticryphes semicollaris; assembly: GCA_013400055.1. Taxonomy (NCBI): domain Eukaryota; kingdom Metazoa; phylum Chordata; class Aves; order Charadriiformes; family Rostratulidae; genus Nycticryphes; species Nycticryphes semicollaris. The sequence goes on from VXBJ01006930.1 coordinate 307,543, forward strand.
TTTGCTGTTGCTGCCCAGTTGCTCTTGTTTCTTACAGAGGAACTCAGGATGAGAAAAGCTATCCACCAGCACATTCATCCAGAAATACCTTCTGAAGCCATTTGGTGGGTAGTGCCCAGTCAAACCACCACTGCTGTGATTTTCATTATCTTGTAGTGATGTACCTGGGCACTGAGCGGTTACTGTTGTGTTGTGATAAAGGACCTGTCAATTTATAGTTGCAACCATGGAGCAGGTATCTTTGGCTGCTGAAAAGGGGTCTAGTTTATGTAGTAGAAATGTTTACTACAGCACTCATTAAAAAATGCTGTACCCATTGTTTAATGTCTTCTCCCAGAGGATGTTACTTTATGTCGTTGTAGCCTCTTCAAAGTGACTTTTCTTGTGAACAAATCGGGTAAGATCCCCATGGTATTCTCTGGGCACCTCCTGTTATTGCAGTTGATTCTTCTGCTAAGCCCACACTATCGGTATTCTTAAATATGCTGAGATTGGTAATTATGCCTTTCACCCACTTTGTAATTTCTGGATCACCATGTTAAGTGTCCTAGAAGCATTACAAGCTTCTCTTCATACACAATGAACTGGCTGACATTTCTTGTTTTTGTGATAACGTGGGCTCTAACGCTCCTGGAGGGGTAACAAAGTTCAAATAAAGTGGCCATGCTGGAACAGCATCCCCAGTGTGGCTACCTATGCCAGCCTTTTTTGAATGCTTAAGAGGTCTGGTTTTGTCCTCATCTCCACTCCCATTGCTGCACCTTCTTTAACAACTTGGTTAAAGGCTTAATCATATCTGCAAACATGGATATAAAATCCTGGGGAAAAATAAACAAACTCAGGAGATATCTGAGCTCATGCAGACTTGCAGAGCAAGGAGCTTCCTATATTGCTTGCTCTCGATAAGGTGATTAGTCTGCTTCTAAATATTTTACTCTCTCCTGTACCAACTGACCTGTTCATGACTTCATTTAGAATTGTGCTCCCAAAGTTATGGCCTATTAATTAACTCTTTTAGCCCTTTTTGAGTCTGGTTGTAGGTTAATACCTATCTGTTCATGAAATTACATGGATTTGATCAGCCTCTGATATTTTTTCCTGTATTTGGATATAAGAATATTCTGTAAAGCTGGAGCATAGTGAAATCCTTGGGTGATGGGTGCATGTAATGAGATACTGTTGCCCCACAAATGTAGGGAGAAATTCTTCCCAGCCTTGCCCTGATAACAAGATCACAAAGACAGCATTTGCAGCATATGCTGAATCTGTTATGCCACTCTGGCATTTTGCTACAACAGGTGTGCTTTATGGTGTAACAGAATTCATTGCTCAAAAATCAACCATTAGCTAGTAAATTTTGCTGTCTGCTTTTATGATAAGCCAGATTGGAGCATCAGGAATGCCTGATCTTCATGCAATTATTTGTTGCTCCAACGAGCTTTTCTCTGTGGTCTGGGAATATTTTTACTGCTTCTGTGGTTGATAGTCAGGACTCATAAACACTTTGGCATGAATAGTCCTGCAATCTATTTTCTTTTGGGACTGTCATTGGGGAAAAGTCTCTACCCAATCATTTCTAGGTGAACTTCTGGGGCTTTTAGAGCAGCATATTAATGTACCTCAGGATTAATATCTGACTGCCAGTCTGTCAGCCTTTCCCAACTCTACAAACACAGATTTGCCAAGTCCAGTATCAGCTGATTTTCTTGTAATATGGTATGACAGGGGCTTCTTGCTGTCCTTCTCCTGGGAAACTCTCAGCATTAAGTTGCACACAAAGTGTTCCAGTACATCTCCATGAGCAGATACATACTTAACTTGGGTCAATTGATAAAAATGTCCCCACCCATTGCAGGACTAGGGTTGGACTAGATGAATTTTACAAGTCCTTTCTAAACCAAACCATTCTATGATGATTCTGTGAATTTATTTTGAATATGCTGGTATGCTTAGAGTAAGGTTTGGGGTTAATTATTAGCACCAGAGCATAGGGCTTCTACTCTGGGTGCTTTAAATGCAAGAATAGTGGTGATAAGTAACCTGAGTTCTTTATTCTATGATTTTCACCCAAAACTAGAGGTTGTCTTCAATTCTATTCCGAGCTGAGTTGCTGGTTTAGCTAGTTATATTTGGCCAAGCAAGCTGAAATATTTTTATTACTTCCTTGTCCATTGGGCACACATATTGATGATGGGCTTTAGTTTTGTTTGTTTTTAATAGTCTTTTGCTAAGAAATTTTTTCTCTGGAACACATTGTTTTAATTTTACATTATTGGTCTCTTTTGTTTGTTTAGCTTCTGCTAACTGCTCTGAATCTTTCCAAAGCAATTCCCTTCATGTGCTTCCACTAAACCATCAAAAATACATTCTTTCTCCCTCTGAAACATCTGGCTTAACATAGTTCCACAGTATGCAGAACAAGCCTTTCCGAGTGCTATACTGAAGGGTTGAATATGCATAGATGAGTATTTGCCTTACCTCTGTGTATCTACCAGAGAACCAGGTGACTGATGTTCGCCACCTCTTCCAGAATTTTTGCCTTAGCACATGGGAAAGTCACGAGTTCAGTGGCTTTTGGCTTCTGCAGCTCTGTTCTGTACTTTGAGCGCTTCCTGCAGGCAGTTTTCTACTCCTTTCTCATTTTTTTTTTTTTGTTTCCCTCTCCATCCACTTTGTACAAACTTTCATGAGACCAAAGGTTTGAAGCCATAATGGATGTTTTTTTGACAGTACTATTACAAATACCGCCTTTTCCATTTTTTAAGGATCTATTTAATCTCAGTTCTCTGACTGGGCATTATTTTATCAGTTTTATATATCCTATATATATAGTGGATATATGAGTTTTATAAGAATTACATATGCTTAACTTTTTTGCTCACAACTGTTTCTAGCACCATGTTTCTTTCTTTACAAGCAGAGTGTGACTTCGGATCCATTAATGTTCCTTTTGCTTTTTGGGCTAATAATATGTTCAGTTGCCACAACCTTTACCACTGTTCCCATGAAGGGTTTTTCTAAAGTCATGGGGTTTTTTTTCATCCTCTTCATTTCAACTCCTGCAAAGTTATTGTTATCGTCCTGGTTTGTGCAGTTTACTACACTTTGTGCAGTTCTATGCAGTTGCTTTTGTGGATTACAACTAAGTTCTTCCTGTCTTTTTCCCTTGTATCTTTTTTGTGGTATTTTGTGTACTTGAGTAAGTCAACAGGCTTGGAGCCTGAGCTGTCCTCAAAGAGGTTCATGCTCTGGTAGAGGGCTTCACAGGCCAATCTCAGTTCTGGAACTTTCATATGTTTATATAGCTCCAGCACTCCGAAAACAATTTTGATAGCAATGATTATATCTTGGTCTTCCCCTAAATACTGCCTGAGCATTGTGTCCCAGATTCCAATCTGTCAAGCCTTTTATCAGGGACTATTTTAGCTCCCTTCAGTACTGCAAGATTGTCTCTCAGCTTTAAATCACTCTGTACTTTTATCTTCTTTTTGTACTCTCTTTAAGAATCTCTCATATCTTTAATATTCACATGGGTCACAACATTCCTTGAACTATTTTTGTGCAGTTCCATAATTAATCTTTTCTGTCAGAGGTAATGGAAAATGATTAAACACATCAAGTGTCTCAGAAGCACTTGTTGTCAGAAATAAAGCTATTTTTATCTTGTCTCCCATTGCTTCTCAAAGTCAAATGCCGCTTAATTCTTTTCCAGATGACCTTTATTTTTTCAGAGACTGTTGCGACTCGGGAGACTTCAAACTGCTTTCCCTGCCCAGTCGCCTCTTGGTGCTTCAGTTTATTTGGACAGGATATCGACTGCAGTGGTTGTGCCAGCCTGCCCCTGGGGGAAGTGGGAGGGAACAGACACTTTTCACCTCACTCTCATCTGGGCATTAAAAATGGCTTGAGTGAATTATGGCCTAGAAGCTTTCCCCTAGAAGCTTTCCCCTTTTCCTTCTTGCTGCCTTTGGCTTAGCTTCATGCTTTCAGGTTACCTTCTTTTTATTCTCATGCTAACAAAGCTCCTCTGTTTTGCCTGTGATGGGAGAATTTTAATTTTTTTAATCTAGCTGCTATGTCTTCAGACAAGTATTTAATGCTGTCTTTAGTGGTTTTTCTGTAGAGGTGAGTACCACACCAAACAGGGGCATCGTTCTGGAGTTAAGATGGTGCTCTACGAGTTAAGGTGTCTGGTTTCAGTTTTCTTTTACGCATGTCATAATATCTCTGCTCCCAATTCTTAAAAGAGGAATGGTATTGCTTCCTGCCTTATGTATGGCAGGTGCAAATTCATTCATGTTCATGCGACACCAGCATGTTACAGTGACCAACACAGTGTGAAAAAATACTGACTAAATTGTACTGAGAAAAGAATTGAAACAAATAAGTGCACTTCACGTGTGTGATAAGTACTTAAAACTGTAATTGTGCCAAATTTTACATTAAATGGTTATAAACTGAAAAATGTTCACTTGGTATTCTATGTACCATTTATAAGCATAATTCCAGTCCTGACATTGGGCAAAAATACCAAATTCATTAAATAAGTAATCTTTGGTAATGTTGGCCAACAGACTGAAAAGAAAACTTGAAAAATACATATCTGGGAAGGGATTATTGAGGAAAAACAGTTACTGCACAACTGTTATGTTATCTATAGCAAAATCCTATGCTTTATACATGAAGATATTATACTACCAGTTTTGAAATGTGGGAAGAACCTTAAGCAATTTTTAAATACCTGTAGCTGTTATTCAGTGTTAAGAATATAATTTGCTTGTGAAAGAGAATGTTTGCCCAAAGACTTCATGGGTAAAATCTACTTGACTTTGGATTGAAGGGTGAAATATTACATGAAATGTGACATCCTTTGTTACAGCTTGTGATTAAAATACTTGCTTCTGATGAAGGGGGAAGGGGAAAAACACATATTTTTCCACTTTTCAGTACAAAGCACATTCTGGGTAATAATATACTAGACTTTCTCAAGTCATTCCAATAATTATATCAATTTCATAAGGGCTTTTGATGTAGGACCGAATAATGACGTTTTTGTTGGAGGTACATTGGCCTGGTTTCTAGTGGTCAAAAAGCTTTTGCAGATCTTTTCCAACTAACTCTTCCCTTTGTATTGCTAAATGAGTTTCAATAACACTTTCCTATTCAGTTTCATTACCATGCAAATAGAGAGTTAATGCAGAATAATTCATCTGAGCGTGGAGAGCAGGTTATTTGTGCAGTTTATTTGTGAAATGAATGGTATTATTATTGCTTGAGAAGACACACAACTTGAAATTGAGACAACTTGTTCTAGAGGAATGAACTCAAATTATGGAATCATGATGTTCCCAATTATAATTCTTGATTTGCTCTTGTGAAGGTTATGCATCATGATAGATGTAAGTACTGAGAACTCACAGAATGATGCATATCAGTGCCAGATGTAGGAAGGTCTTAATGATCTTGGACAGGAATTTAGAAGGGTAGTCAGGCAAACAAATGTCTGTGTATTACTAAATTGACTTTGTCTTTAATGATTCTTGGACTATGTACATCTGTCCTGCAACAGAGTAGGACATGACTGTGTCAGATTGCCTGTGTGGAATTATTTCTGCTCTCAATGCAGGAATTTGGACTTTGTAAGGCTAGCCCATACTGTGGCATTGCAGGGAGCTTTTCTGCCTTGGGGTCTAACGCTTCATCAAGGTTCAATTTTGGCATTATTGACTTTGGCTCACACAGGGATCTCTTGAAGATTGAACTAACATGACCAATATCAGAGTTTCACAAGTTGAATGTAGTTAGAGTGTGGTATGAATAGGTATATTAGGTGAGAAAGTCAGGGGAAGAGGAATGTATCAGCTTGAAAACGGGACTCTGCTGGAACCTGAAACCTGAAGTACAGACTTTGCTTAGCTTACCTAAGGACAGGCTACATCTTGAGACCTTTTTAATTTTCATGGTTATAAAAAATCTTCATGATTTTCATGGTGATATAAACATTTTGAGGGTAAGGTAAATGCTGTTTAAGTTAGACCTCCTCAGCGCTCTACAAAACCAAGGACATGGAGTCACCGTGCTGTGTGTCAGTAAAAGCACTAACGTGTAGATTGCCCTGATCTTAATCCTAGTAAGTTTTCAACTAAAAATAGGTAGCAATAGGTAAGTCACTGAGATGAGGAAGTAAGATTTCAGATAAAGATGAAGAAACTGGTGGTAGGTTCGCTTCCAGTTGTGTTCTGTATATGGGAGGCTAAACTCAGATTATAGTTAACTGACATCTAGGAGGTTTCTGTTGTCCCAGCAAAGATGTAGTGTCATTTGAGCATATTCCACCTGGCTTCCAGTTGCTGCTCCAGAAGAGCAAGGTCTCCCTTTAGGTCTACCAGCCTCATTCAGGTAAAACATTGCAAAAATATTTAGGCACCTACATTAAATCTCACTGCTAATCCATAGAGTTATTGGGACCTAGGTAGTTGTTCTGAGTGCGATGATACAGCTGCTGCACTGTGCTGAGGAATCACTCACTGGACTCTGGCAAGCAGGTTGATTTGGAGTGGGTCTCATTACCTCAGTGTAAGTAGTGCCATGTGAGACTTCCCAGGCTATTTGGGATCTCTGCATGGAAAGTGGCAGACGTGACATAGGCCTGTATCTTTGTGGCGTGGCAACTAGATACAAGTGTTCAGGCAGCTGAGTGGAGTCTGAGATCTCCATTGCCTGTAGTGGGAGCTTGGGCATCCAGCTCACATGTGGACAGTATAGTGGACAGGTGTATTTAGCTCATAATGAGTCTCACCACAGAACTAGGATTCATTTGCCTGAAAATAGATGCAGGTGCAAATTATCATTTTACACATCCTATAATGTCCCAGGTGTTTCTGCAGGGCTGAGAGATGTGACTTAGGATATGGGAGACTCACAGCTTTCTGAAATTTCAGTGAGATACTGGGATACTCTGAATTCTCTAAAACTGCATTAGACACTAAATTTTAGGCAAATGAATTCTGCCCCAGATTTCCATAGAGACTCTCTGCTCTGCCACTGGCTTCTTTCAGCTTTATTTCTATGTGGTTTTGAACTACTTCATTAATCTATGTCCACGTAGCCTGGGGACTTTGGTGCACTATTTTCAATGTTCATCTGGGGTTTTTTTGGTTTTTGTTTTTTATGGCAACAGCATAATTCCACTTCGTGCACACTGCAGGGAACAGACATTTAAGTGGGCTGCTTCTTGCTTGCATTCATCTGTCTGTAGAACGTGTCTTGTCTAAATTAAATAAATAGGTTTTGCCTGTCATGACTTCCTTGCTTCGTGATAGAATCAAGCATACTAAAATGCTGGAGGATCTCTCACCTTTGACAAGAGCAGGGAGGGACGAGAGTTATGAGGCAAGTACTCCATCGTCCTTAAGGTGCTCTGTGGGTGGGCAGCAGATGACAGAGATTAAATTGTGTGTTTGCTTGTGCATGGTGGTATCTTAACATTTGAGACAGGAAATCTGGAGATGAGTCAGTTCCAACTGACGAATAATATATGGCACCTTTATGAGGGAACATTTGGGTGTGCCAATTTCAGTTGCAAGTGGTGGCACATTTGTTCTCAACAGTATTTTTAAAATCATAGTCGAAGTGTTGGGTGTGTAGTGTTTTAGTCATGGTGTGTAATGTCTTTTGATCTTTCATCAGCATAATGGAGTTTCAGCATGAAGTAAAATTAAGTCTGTGCTTAGGTCAGCTCTTATTTTTGACACGAGACTTTAAAATGTTACTATATTTAGTTTCTCACTAGCATCAAAATCCATTGTATTAATATAGATATGGTAGGACTGCACCACATCTTTTTGGGCTATCGATGCATTATAAATGAGAGTGTGTATGTTGATGTTTGCAACTGAGAGATTGATTCAGACACATGCACGTAGGTGTGTACAGTGATTCGGAGTTTCCTACATTGTTCTTTTCAAAAGTGTGTGGGTCTAGTCTACTCTAGTCTACTCTAGTCTAGTCTAGTCAGATCACGGAATCATGGAATTGTCGGAGTTGGAAGGCACCTCTAGAGATCATCTGACTACATCGCTCTGCTAAAAGCAGTATTGCCTGGAACACATTACTCAGGACTACATCCAAGTGGGTCTTGAAGGTCTCTAGACAAGGGGACTCCACACCCTTCCTGGTCAGCCTGTTCCAAGGCTCTGTCACCCTTACCGTAAAAAGGTTTTTCTTCATATTTGAATGGAACTTCCCATGTTCCAGCTTGTGCCCATTGCCCCTTGTCCTGTCACTGGGAACCACTGAAAAGAGTCCATCTCCTTCCTCCTTCAACCTACCCTTCAGATACTTATAAGCCTTAATAAGGTCTCCCCTCAGTTTTCTCCAGGCTAAAGAGTCCCAGCTCTGCCAACCTTTCCTCATCAGGGAGATGCTCTAATCCCTTAATGATCTTTGTTCCCCTGCGCTGGACTGTTTCCAGTAGTTCCCTGTCTCTCTTGACCTGGGGAGCCCAGAACTGGATGCAGTGTTCCAGTTGTGGCCTCACCAGTGCAGAGTAGAGAGGGAGAATGACCTCCCTTGGCCTACTGGCCACACTCTTCCCTGTGCAGCCCAGGTTTCCATTTGCCGTCTTGGCAACAAGGGCACATTGCTGGTTCACGGATAGTTTACTATCTACCAGGACCCCCAGATCCTTCTCAAAAGTGCACAGACTTTATATATACCCCATGATGACTCAAAGGCAGCAGTTTCTCTTTGGGGGCAGCTGAAATGAGCCTTGATTATTGATCCTACCTTCAGTTGTCCTTCACTTTCAATTGTTTTTCTCCCAGCAGTGAGAATTAAAATTCTGCAAGAACAGTAGAATGATGGAATTCATTATTTTTCCTGGGTAATTAACAGTGTCTCTGTAAAAAATGATTAATAATATTAATTGCTTAATATTCCTAGTGCTGGCAACTGGAAATCACTGTGGTTCAAAGCTTGAATGGTGAGAGTGTGTGAAAATGAAATGGTGAACAGCAGCCATCAATACATTAATGATAAAATTTGCCAACATACCAACTGGCGTGGAGTGGAATCATAAGGTTTTCTATATGGCTTATATTCCAGGGAGGACTAAAAATGTGGCTGACATTTTGATTAATAATCTGTTATATATATTCATCACAACTCTGACTTTATATGGCAAGAATAGAGATTAATGTCATCACGGCACATATGAACAAATACTAGCTGATAAGACTTAAAATGCGAATGTAAACTGGGTGTAGTTATTAGGTAAGCTTTAATCTAATGAATAGATCTCATTTTTTTTACCTTTTTATCAATGACCTAGAAAAATGCATTACAATTTCTACTAATGTGCAAATGAGAAAAAGGTGGGACATTGATTCACAGGGCAGTCAAAATTCTCTGATAAGCTAGATGCAATGAAGAAATATGTTTTAGATGGTGAAGGGCTCTGGAGATATATAGTAGTTTAGATAAGCATATGCTCACAGCGTAATACTATGGCCACATAAGCAGAAATAGTGTATTAAATTGTCTCTGGTTTTACTGCTGGTGAGACTACCACTGGCATATTATACCCAATTCTGCTTCTGCAGTTCAAGACAGATGATGACAAATTGGAAGAGAATCAGAGAAGAGCAGTGAGGATGGTTTGATGCCATGCCTGAAGATAATACAAGGCTCCAGGAACTTCATCTATTTAGCTTTCAAAGGGAACATCAAGAGACTGGTTAAACTGACTTTGTAAGATCACAAGAAAGAAATTTGGTAGAAAAGGTCTCCTCGCAATAACAGATAAAATTATACTGAGACAAGTGGTTGAAATGTGATGCAAGACGTAAATGGCAAATTTTAATAAAACAAATTAAATTGAATTATTGGAATAAGTATTCAGGAGCGGCAGCAAATTGTTTTTCACTAGACTTTTTAAAATGCAGATTGGTAGTTTTTTCTTATATTGTGTGTTCTGGTTCAAAGAGGAGTAAGTTCAAGGATGTTTCTTTGTCTCATATTGTCTGAGAGATTTGGGCAAGAATAGACTGTTGTTCTTCATGTATTTGTGAATCTCCAGATAAAGTGATATTCCTATAATGAAAACATGCTTTGAAACATGTTTAGTTAAATTAATTTTCATTTTTGTAAATGCTCGAAGTATGTCTGAACTTGATAATAAAAGTTAATACAGATGTATAGCTGACTACCAAAAGTGTGTTCACTACCTGGAATAGTATCTCATGGAAAACGGAGGTACTATTTTCTCAAACCAACTAGTGATTTCTAGTTGATATATGATAGTAATATTAACATAATATGAGTTGTGAAATACTGATGAATGAATAACGCTGAGCCTTCAAAAACAAGGCTGAGCCATATTTATGTGGTTACTGTGTGACGCTGGACATCAGTACTTGAGGTTAATTGTGTTACTTAAAATGGAAATTCATGTGCATTAATTACAGTCTTTCTTTTCAACAGGCCCATGCTAAAGTCTGGCACCTCTACAATGACCATTTTCGTCCGACTCAAAAAGGAAAAGTGTCCATTGCCCTTAGCTCCCACTGGATAAAACCACAACGTGTGACTGAAAAAAACATAAACGAATGTCAAAAATCCCTTGATTTTGTGCTCGGCTGGTTTGCTAAGCCCATATTTATTGATGGTGACTACCCAGAGAGCATGAGGAGCAACCTCTCGTCTCTGTTGCCTGAATTCAGTGAAGTTGAGAAGAAATATATCAAGGGAACAGCAGACTTTTTTGCACTTTCTTTTGGAGCTACCCTGAGTTTCCAGCTCTTGGACTCCCACATGAAATTCCAGCAGTTGGAATCAATAAGCCTGAGGCAGCTCCTTTACTGGATAAGCAGAGAATATAACAACCCCCAGATATTCATTGTGGAGAACAGCTGGTTTGTTTCTGGTAGCACCAAGAGGGATGATGCCAAATATATTTACTATCTCAAAAAGTTCATTATGGAAACTTTAAAAGGTAGGACTGAGGTTGTATTACTACGTGCTTGACGAAATCGTAATGCAAGATACTGTGCAGAGACTTGTTAAAGAACCAGGCTGAAAACTAATTTTGGTCTTTAACATTCATCTTGGCACTTGTGAAATGAGAAGTCAAATCCCTTTCCTAAGTTTGTTCTCTTGAAGACCCTAAATATCTGGTGAGCTTGATGCTGCTGTCTTTGAAGTTAGTAGGAAAATTTCTACTGTTGTTGGTGAGAGGAAGTGCAAAACATCTATCGTCTATACTTTCAATAGTCTTATGGACTAAGACTGTGTTATTTATTAATAGTATTATTGTAGCTGTTTGTTCAGATGAGATAGCCATTGTGTTACACTGCCATTTTCATACAGGGGGTGGGCAAAAATGGCTTGGATTTTATTCTCAGCACTCATCAAGATGCACAAGAGTCCCACATTTGTCTCATCTGCTATTCCAGAAATCTAATTATTGCAAATAAATTAAAAGGTGAATAAATCCATGATACAGTGCATCCAAACTGGGGAGAATGGAGTGCAAAACAAGTTACTAACTATTGCAAGTACAGTATTTCTACTCTATGTGAAGTCAGATAAACACCTCATCTTCCTGAAGGGGTCATGTTCCTCTTACCCATATTTCTGCTTAGTTTGTAAATTGTGGGACATACATACATGCATCTGCCTTTTAATCACAGCTGATTGGAAATAATCTCAATTTACAGAGGTTTTTTTTATTTTATTTTAATGTGCCACTCAGTAAATAATAGCAATAGCAACAGCACCACTGTGTCAGTCTTGTCATATTAACTTATGAGTACTAGCACTTGGCTAAACTTTTTACAGAAAAAAAAAGAAAAAAGCAGAGACAGACTGGACTTGCAGAAGGGACTTTGGCATCATTACGATGAAAATTATTGCACCCAAATCTTGTGTCATTAGAATTTGCGAAATCCAGTGTGAACACCAAAGTTCTCTGTGCAGTATCTAGGGGAATTTAGTTGAAAAAAAATATACAAAGGACATCATGTTGGCGGTGAGCAGTCTTGTTGGACAACATTAAAGACCAAAGACAAATGTTACCTCTCTGGCACTGCAGTCTATCCAGCGCAGTAAAGCACTGTAATGTAGAGATTCCTGAGCTATTTACCATGAGATTCACTTTAGCCCTCATGGGACAGTAAAAGGGCATTGGGGCTATAGAACTGAGAATCAAGGAGAATTAATCTGGACTCAGGGCCACATAAATGTGCTTTTGTGACTTCCTAGACTTGGCCTCTATTTTTGACTGTTTGTGTGTGTGCAATGATTCAGATAAAACTGCTTATTTCTATATCTGTGTTAAGTGCAGCCCTGTTGGAGCAAGCTTATAGAGTTAAAAAAATTGGTGTTGAGGGCCTGGTGTCCACACTGTGTGTGTTCCTGAAGTCCTTTTCTGGGTTAATTTCACCCCAAAGGAACTCAGGTCATGCATCCTGAGACCACTCTGTTGTGAACCAAAGTGTGATAAGGAGAGAGATTTGCTCAGAATTTCAATTGAAGTGCTGATGCAGATGTCTGTTCTGATACTGCATGCTGTAGACAAGCTCCATACATTTTTTATTTTTTATATTTTACTTTGGCTCTGTATAAGGATCACTTCATGTGGGATTCACAACCCTAAATCCTTTTACTGTTTATTATTATTAAGCTTTCCTCCACCCATCCATTCCCCACTGCCCCAAAATACCATTTAGGGTTGAATAGAGTAAACAGAGCTGTAATATAAGGTAGTTAAATATTAATTAAAGCTGCTAATTGGTTGGAAATGTTTTCTCACTTTGAGGGGGTATCTAACCACTTACTCTAGGGTCATATTCATTTCCCTACCCTGTCTCTGGTGCAACAAATAAATTGATATAATGGAGCATGTTGACCAGAAGAGCATGCAAGCTCCTCTGTGCCATGTTGTTGACTCATTGAGGGGTTAGGTCATGATCTGGGGGGTTAGAAGCTCTGAATTCAGAGTGTCTTAATGAGAAAGGGAACAGTCAGGCCCCTGACAGTTCTGTCAGAGTTCTGGCCTGAAGAGTAGGACACTTCTAGGCTGTGGAGGATTACTCAGGTCAGGAGTTACTTCTAGTAGGTAGTAGGGATAAGGCCATACAGTTTCGGAAGCAAGGATAGTTTAGGTTTTAGCCAGTCTGACTCGCACACCAACAGACATAAAAAAGAGGGGAGACAGACAAAGGAAAAAGAAGAAAAACGAAAAGACAGTACTTTTAATTGTGGTTTTTCTGTTCCATGCAATTCAAGTGGGATACTGTGTTTGAGACTTGCAAACCTTTTAGAACTTCCTAAAATTTTTCAAGTTGCTTCATTCATAGATGACATTTAAAAGTAAATGCATTTTTAAAGAAGGATTTGAGGAGGAATTTTATGAGGTGCTCAAGAAGTGTGGAAGTGCCATGTGATGACTTACAGAAGGGGCGAGATGTTGTTCAAAGAGGAATTCTGGTGGAGATCCGTTCACAAAGTGGACCTGTATTGGCTTTTACTCTGCTGGTATGGCAGATGTCATCATGGATGCATGCAGAGGTTAGAAAAATACTGGCATTTGTCAAACATAAAAGTATGATGTCTGTAGGAGGAGAAATATTCCATTTCCTTAGACATTTTCTCATGACCTCTGACAGAGACTGGGACAAATTCATTGTGTATTGAACCACAGTTCATGTAATTGATTCAAACGGGGTTACAATCAGGAATCCACGTGGTCTTTCCTAACTGATTGTAAATGAGGTACATTAATAAAACCAGGAAATTAAGATCTCGATATTCTTGTTGCCTGAAATAACACTTCCAGTGTTACTAGGCTGGAAAATATTACGTACAGTAAGTACCTAGTTTGGGTTGACAGAAGATGGTGAGTAATAAAGGTAAACTCTTTTGGCTACAGAACCAAACTTGAGTGCAAAAGAGCATTTAAGAATGTGCTTAAATGTGTTGCTGTATTAGGGTGGGTCTAATTATGTAATTAAAATAAGCATACTCCTTTGTGCTTTCCTGAACCTGAGCCTTGCCCAGGAACATTTTGCTAAACCTCGGTGTGTAATACAACTAAAAGTGGGTATCATTTGGAATCTTAAAATAAAACTGTAATGCTGACAATGCTAGCAGATGCCAGTAGACCCTGATATTGACCTACAAAATGTGTTGTGATTTTTGAAAGTCGAACAGTTGACCCAGAATATACACATATTTTTAGAAACCTTTAAATATTTAAGCTGGAAAATGCTATGCAATAAAAGATGTAAAGTCTTAGAATCATCAACTAAAGAGGATCTTCCTGCATCTCACTTCTGCTTAAAATCTGTGGTAATAAAAATTCATCAGCACACCAAAAGCATTGTCAGGGTTTTCTCAGTATGTATTTGTAATGGAGGGGAAGGAGAGGAAAGAAACCAATGAATATAATGTGTGTTTGCCTACAGGGTGGTGCTGCATCGATGGCACATAAGCTGCCCTGGAGTGTGTGAGCTCTGTGGCTGCAAACAGTTGAAACCTAGTGTGTGCTGCTCTGAGGCCAAGGCTTGGCATGCCTAATTAGCAGCACGTCTCAAACCACCGCTGCACTGCTGCTCTTTCTAAAGCTGGCTTGTTTAAAGGTATCTGCACTGTCTTGTGCAGTGCATCACCCATGCCCTGCCAGCTCCCTGAGTACAGTTGATATATCTTCCCTGGAAAGGGCTTTGAGGCAGCCCTGAATCATAGAATCCTTTAGGTTGAAAAGTGCCTTCAAGATCATTGAGTCCTACTGTAAAACTAACAATGCCAAGTCCACCACTAAAATTGCCTGTCCTAATGCATTGTTCATACATATGAATACCACAAACATTGCTGATATGGTGTAATCTACAGAGGAAAATGAGCACTGTGATTGATAACCTTGCTTTTGCTCTTCCCCCAGCCATCCGGTACGATGGAGTTCATGTGTTTGGCTACACAGTCTGGTCCCTCCTGGATGGCTTTGAATGGCACAGGGGATACAGCATTCGACGTGGATTGTTTTATGTTGATTTTCAAAGCCACGACAAGAAGTTGATGCCCAAATCTTCTGTCTTGTTCTATCAAAAGCTGATAGAAAAAAATGGTTTCCCGCCTTTGCCTGAAAACCAGCCCACAGAAGGAGTTTTTCCCTGTGGCTTTGCTTGGGGAATTGTTGACAACTATGTTCAGGTGAGTCTGATGATAAAGCCAACAGGCTGTCCAGCCAGATCACTGCACAAGTTCATATTGATAAATTTGCTGGGTAGAGTGTTTTTGCCGATATATATTACCACAGTGCTGCATGGGGATGGGTACTACAAGGCTTTTGTGCCAAACGCTTTCTTTCAGTCTTTACTAGACTTTCTGCATGTGACCAAGGAGATCCAGTCAGATTGAGATACGATAAATTGAAATATGATAAATATTTTAGAAAAACACACAGTAATTGAAAGGGGTCTGATGCTCAGCTTCCCTGGACATGTTATATGGTCAGTTACTGGAAGTCAGTACACGTTGAATAGAAGTTGATTAGATCTGCTAAAGTGTATTTCCAAAGGTCTACAAAATGGGAAATACTACTGTTTTTTCATGTCGATAATTTTAATGGTAAAATATTTGTCTACTGTGTTACTACATGATTTAGAAAACTTCATGAAAACTCTTAGAACACCAGTGGCATGTTTCTATATCTTAATGCATATATATCTTGGTACTGTTTTTTGAGGGCTTCTGTGTGAAAAAAAAGTAAAAGGTATTAGGTTTAGATGAAATTTCTTTGTCATTTTGTGTAGTACTGTGTCTGACAGATGCCTTTAGTGCCCCTGGATAGCACCTGGTTAGATTGTGGATCCAGTTCATTGTATGCAGTCTTTATTTCAACTAAATCTGATACTTTGGGAGAAGCTTTCAAATTTTAAGACCTCATAGCATGTGTAAAAATTGTAGCTTAGTTATGGTCTCTGTAACAGCTTGGCTCTGTAATTCTCAGATGCTGTTTTGGCTTGCAGGGCTTCTTCTCTAACCACAGTAAAGAGGTGTAGTTAAATTCAGTGCTGAGGCTTGATCTAAGAACAGAATTTTTAAATTATATTTTCTACAAAACCAGAATCTTTCTTAAGGCTAGAGTATAGGCGGGTTGTTTGTTTTTTCTCACTCCAAAAGTAAGTTCTCACTTTGTTCTTTTGAAAAATACTGCAGCCTCCTTACCTGGTACACCTATTTCCAAGAAGATTCAAGTTATTGTCCTCCTAGCTCCTAGATAAATTAGGGATTGGAAATGCAATTGCTGCCTTTGAGATCGATAACAGCTATAAAGTTGCAGAGTCAGTCAGCCTAAGTCAGTTAAAAAATCCCTCCCATCCCCAAAACCTTCAAAGCAGAATATTTTCATTTCAAGAGGCCGTTCAAACATTTTGTACTGTAAGGCTTAGGTACTGTGATTTGTAGATGCATCACAGTGGAAAAACTCTTTTGACAGCATTCCCACAGTATTAGTGGCAATGCATGCTTTAGTAATCTACAAGGGACAATTCTCCAGAAAAGCAATTTCCCTCAGACATACGGTTTTTTATTACTTTCTTCTATAAGCACAGTACTGACCTCTCCGGAGAAAACAGCAACTGATTTTCAGCAGCTTCTTTATACAGTCTGCAGACCTCAGCTACAAGTTGAACACTGGTTGTAGGCTGACACCTGCTTTTCAAACAGAGGGCAGGACAAGGAAATCCAAACCCAGGGGGAACCTTAGACCAGAGTTAAAAAAAAAACAACCCAAAAAAACCCCAAAACCCACCAAACCAAACCAAAAACCCAGGGACAAAAGGACAGACACCAGGGACTGGTATCTTGTAGTTTGGATATTTCTTGTAAGAGTTACAGTAGAATATGAATGAGGAGATTTTACATTGTGCATTATTTTAAGTAATTCACTCTTCCATTTTCTAGTCCTTACTGTGTTTACGATATTCATTAATGAATGGAAGTAAAATTCTGTGGGACCCTAAGAAGCTCATATTCTACTGTGTCAAGTGTCATACAGGCAATTCTGACATCTGAAGCCCTAAAGACTTACGGGAAATGCATTTATTGTTGGAGTGATACATAGTGAGTTTATGTAGAGGACTGAAAAAAAAAATTGATTCAGACATCTACAGCTTGCTGAAATAACTTGGAAATGGGTTCACTATGAGTTAAATAAAACAGGACATCTTTAGCAGGAAGGAAAAATTTTGCTTGTCAACTGAATTCTTGCTAAAAATCAAGTGCAGAGCATTACTTGTCTTTCATTACAGTCAGCAAAAGAAAACACAGAAATTATGTTGCATTCGTTATTTCTTTTACTGTGTTCAGGGAGTGGTCTTCAAAGTGCAGCTACTGGGTAATTTAGAACAGTCTGTCTCTCTGTAGGTCCTTAGGTATAGCTTCTTAATCTTGAAAGAAAAACATTTTTTAAATTACTGTAGTCTGCTGAAGGTGTACTCTCTGGAGATCTGGCAGAGGCTTAGTGCCTTATCCCTGAGCAACCCTGTGTTTCCCATATGGACTGGCACAATCTGGAGAAGATATAAACATGGTGACCATTAGCATAACCTTGTTTGGAAAGTAGGATGAAAATCATATATAGATTTGATACTTTTCTGGTGTCCCATGTTACCAGAAGATTAATTCATTGGTATGAGCCAGAGATGTTACCGTATCAGAGATGCGAGAGAGGTGCTAAATGCAATACAATATTCTTTCATTAAGTTGTGCCAGATCGTTATGATGCTCCCACCTACCTAGAACAAACATCTCGAGTCTGGTGTGTTTCTTATTCTACCTAGGTAGACACAACACCTGCCCAGTTTCTTGACTCTAACGTTTACGTGTGGGACGTTCACCAGACGAAGAAGCTTATTAAAGTGGATGGAGTTTTCGCCTCTAGACGCAAGCACCACTGTGTGGACTTTGCTGCTATCAGGCTCCAGATCTCTCTTCTGCAGGAAATGCATGTCACACACTTCCATTTTTCACTGAAATGGTCTTTGATCCTTCCTTTAGGTAACCTTTCTCTAGTCAACCACACACTTGTACATTATTATCAGTGTTTTGCTAGTGAACTTCTCAGAGCTAACATAACTCCTGTTGTTGCTTTATGGCAACCTATGGCCGAGAACCAAGAGCTTCCAGTTTCCCTTGCCAAATACGGAGCTTGGGAAAACCCAGAAACCATTCAAGCTTTTGTTGAGTATGCTAAATTCTGCTTTACAAGTCTTGGGGGCCAAGTCAAATTTTGGATCACAATGAATGAACCTCCTGTGAAAAACTTGACATACACTGCAGGGCATAACCTCTTGAAAGCCCATGCAAAAGCGTGGCATCTTTATGACCAAGAATTCAGGAGATCTCAGAAGGGCAAAATATCTATAGCTCTGCAAGGTGACTGGGTAGAACCAGCTTGTCCTTTTTCCAGGAATGACCAAGAAGTGGCTGACAGAATTTTAGAGTTTGACATTGGCTGGCTTGCAGAGCCCATCTTTGGAAATGGTGACTACCCACAAGTGATGAGAGCATGGCTTCACCGAAGAAACAGTGTTGATCTGTATAATTTCCACTTGCCTTATTTCTCAGAAGATGAAAAGAAATTAATCCAGGGCTCATTTGATTTTTTTGCCTTGAGTCACTACACTACTACCCTTGTGGGCTGGGAGAAAGAAGATGCACTAAAATATGACCACTATCTTGAAGTTCAAATGATCAATGACATCACATGGTTGCACTCCCCCACCAGAGCTGCAGTAGTGCCCTGGGGACTGCGTAAATTGCTGAAGTGGGTTAAATCAAAGTATGGTGATGTCCCAATTTATGTTACGGCCAATGGAATTGATGATGACCAGAGTATGGTGTATGATAAGCTCAGAGTGTATTACATACAGAATTACATCAATGAAGCTTTAAAAGGTAAGGAACTATAGGTGGTTTATATGTTACAAATCCCAGTATTAATATACACTGTGTGCCAGAGTATATTTAACTTTAAAAAAAGAAATTCTATGTAGAATACTCTGTAAATTAGATGTTATTACAGCATAATGGATAGTTTTTCCTTTGATTTATGATTGATTGGTGTTACTATCAGGAAGACTGACCTTGCACATATTCTACATAAGACAGCAGAACTTTTTTGTGGATTCAGAAAAATTAAATGGATGTTATGTGAAGAGCTCCACAGGTATTTAGTCAGATTTTCTTCTTAGTGCACTTCTACTGTTGTTTTCCTTTGTTACTTCTCTCTCCTGATGTGCCTCAGGGCTGGGTATGAGTTCTGTTCCTTGTCTGTCTCTGTATCTCATCCAACAGTATCTTATCCACCAGTGATCTTCATAATAATTCAGCTATCTACCTCATTATGCCATTTCCTGGAATCTTTCCTGCTCTTCAGAACCCAAACCAGTCTTTGCCTCTCTCTCTCTCTCTCTCAAAGATTCATAAATTATAAGGTGAAAAGGAGGCATTTTGAGTCATCCTGTCATACAAGACACACTGTTATTTAAGGGAAGCACAAGACCTGCATGAGGTAATTTTTACCGATGAGGAATTTTCTGCATCTCACTGTGAGCTGTTGCAGTGGGTAATTATTTATACTTTTAAATACGAGTGTGTGTATAGATATGTATAAATTTTACTTCTGGTATTAGTGGCACTTCAGGACATGCTCTAGTGCCTGAGATGTAGGGGTTTTTAGTGTGTGTATGGTTGGACATGCTCTAGTGCCTGAGATGTAGGGTTTTTTAGCGTGTATATGGTTGGACTTGATGATCTCAGACGTCCTTTCCAACGGTGAAGATTCTGTGATTCTGTAATTTCTTTAGCTTCAGCTTTAAGCCATTTTGTTGTCCATTTCCATGTATTTTACCTGTGTAAGTATTCACAGACAGAAAACAAGCTCTCTCTCATTTACCTCTTTGATAAGTACTAGCACAAACAAAGGTCTTTGTGACCCTTACTATAAAACATCATTTGGAACCTTTCAACTATTAAACTTTTTCCCCTTTGCCAGCATTCTCCTTGAGAGGAGTAAACCCAGACACACTGTTCCTGTCACAGCCATACCTATATCACAGGCAGGTATAATGTAACCTCTTACCCTTTTACTCCTCGTTTATACATCTAGGCAGCCCATTAGCCCTTTTGGCCATGACAGCAGGTTTGTTACATGCATTCTGTGGCTATCTACTGAGATTTCAAACTCAAAGATTCCTGCCCCTGCAAGTGGAACTTGTTCTGCTGAAGTATGAGTTGCTTGTTCTTTGACATCACGTTTGATCGTGTTTAAATGCCAGTTCTTTGCTTCTACAAAGATTGATACGCTAGTTAACTTATAAGCCTAATTTTTGTGTTATTTGCAAACTTTGTGATAAATAGTTTTACTTTTCTTTCATGTCACTGATATATTTAAGGTCATTAAATATCTTAGTGCTTAAAGCCAATCTCCATGACCACAGTCAAAGTACACCTCCTATGACACTTACTTACCTGCAATTACATTTCTAGACTTCCTAGATCTGGCTAAGACCAGTTGAAATCTGTTTATTATAGGCCTCCCTTGACCTTGTAACATTCTATTTTCTTGATTCAAATGCCATGTAATACCAAGTCAGTTGCCTTGTGAAGTTCTAAGTATATTACAGCAAACATCATTACTTTTATTCATCTGCTGATCTCATAAAAAAGATGTCAAGTTAGTTTGACAGGATTTATTTTTCATAAAGCTAAGGTGATTGGCATTAATCATATATATCTCCTGTAATTCTTATTTATCAAGCCTTACATAATTTATTCCACTCTCTTGCTTGGTAGTGAAGAATGGCTGGCAGTTACATAATTTGCTAGGTCATCCTGTCCACTCTGTTAAATATTGACTTTAACTTCCTCCTCTGTAAATTCCACTTCTTTCACGAATTACGGAACATCAATATTAAGTGCCCAAGACTTCCTTCTCCAGCATTTTCAAGCACAGGCTGAGTATTTTCTGCATCTGTAGTTAAGAAACATGTCTTGGCTGTATTCGGGCTTATGGTTTCAATTTGCTTTTTCTGTATTGCTGCTCTCCTTCCTACCACTTTAGACCCTACTAGTTTTTGGCACTTTGGTTTTCAAAACATGTATGGATATGGGCTTTTCTCCTGGTTCCCATTAGGCAGAGTACCTGCATATCCCCCTGTTTTGTACAGAACTGTCATTCTTACTGATCTAGTACCAGTTTTACCTAATAATTTCCTTCTCTCCTCTTCTATCCAGCCTGGAAATAGCTCCTATGTTTTTCAACTTAGCTATCATATGTAAGCCATATTTTCCTTGTTTTCTACCTTCTTTGTCCCTGCTAATTAGCCTTTACCAGTACTTGGCCTCAAGTTCACTCTCACATTTTGGACGCCATATACTCCTCTACAGCGTTTGGTCTGCCAGTAATACCAGCTTTTTCATTCTCTTTTCTTCTTCTACTCTGATATTGTGCTTTTGTTCATCTTGTCCTAGAGAGGAGGACAAGCTTTAGAGAGGAAGCAAGCTTTTAACCTTGGCATCATGACTGATTCAGGTTTCTCCAAAACTTGCAGTTTTTTTGCAAGACCTGTGCAGTAACTGAGATGAATTACAAATTTTGTGTCCTTACCTCAGTACTGCTGACAAGGAATGAGAGAGGATTTGGTACGTGTGTGCTCTCGCCTTAAACCTCCTATTCTGCCTTCTTCCAGCTGGTTTCAGGGACTGCATGTGGTGTGGCAGCATTTGTGTGTGTAATGTTGCTCACCTGCATTGTTCCAGGGGAACCAACAGGTTTGTGCAGACAAAGGTTTTCAGAATATGGTACGGGACCCTTTGGACTGAGGATATATTTTGAAGTGCTTTGTACACCAAGTACATCTTTGCCAATTGCAAACAAAGAACAGCAGTAACCATTTATGTAACCCCATTAAATCCACATGCAGTTTTACAAACACAAACTAATTATCCTAGGTAGTAGCTCTGTAAAAGGGCAGGTAAACAGTATTTCATTTTACACATGGAAAGTAGGTTAGAGGTACTAAATGTCTTGCATGTGGCTGCAGAAAGAGTTATTTCCAGATGCATATGAAAATTCAGTAATCATTAGCTTTCAGTCCTGAATTCATTAGCTAGAAGGTGTTGCTTTAATTGGTTAAAAATACTGATTTTGAGAGATAAAGTGTTACAGTTTGCCTTTACTACCATAGATTGATTGGTTTTGTCAGGCGGGACTGATGGCGAAAGGTTAGTGCTCCAGCTGCTGGACCTTTTCCAGTAGCCAAGTTAGCAGTATTTATTGTGGACGTGTTCTCAATAAAGGCTAATACAGGTCATCTTGGATCAGAAACTTGGGTCAATAACAAGAGAGGACTTTGATCTGCATTACCTTTCCGCTTGCACTGGTGATATCCCATTACATGACCTTAGCATGGGCACATCTTTTCCTGATGTCACTGCCTTTGCCTAGTGAGAAGCGCAGCCTTGTGTCCTGTGTTCCTTGGCTGTCCCCATCAGGAGGTGCTCTGCAAGGCAGAAAGGAGCAATCTGCAGAAATCCAGGTGCAGGAAACCCAAAACCTGTGTTCTTTCATACATGAAAGAGAGCGCCATCTTTTCACGATAAGCTGATCATTAAACACAGGCATGCACTCATGGCTGTGTTTACCAAGCGCAAGGAAATAAATTGCAGGATACTTTCAGGTCACATTCTCTGGCAATGGCTGGCAGATTCTTACTTTTTATGAGAAACACTTCATCAATGTATGTGTACCTTACCTTATTTTGGGGAAGAGAGGTGCAGATGTGGGTTTAACACCCCCCCTGTCCCTGATTTATGTACTGGCATATGATACTGCTGTTGAATGCCAAAATGGCATTTATTAATTTCTTCAAATTTTGTTTTGTTTCACAGCTTACACAATGGATAACGTTAACCTGCAAGGATATTTTGTCTATTCTTTTAATGACAAGACTGCTCCTAAATATGGTCTCTACAGTTACGTTGCAAATCAATATGAACCAAAGCCTTCTATGAAACATTACAGAGAAATAATTGACAATAATGGTTTTCCTGGTCCCAAGACTACTGAGTTGTTGTGCCCAGAAGAGATTGCCTCGTGTCCTGAATGCCACTTCTTCCGAACTAGAAAATCATTATTAGCCTTTATCTCTTTCATATTTGTTGCTTTTATTGTTACGATATTCTTCATTACTTACTACTCCAGGAGGGTAGAAAGAAGGTATAAATAGACCTGCCTCTCTGAATTTATCACTCACTGGTCTTTCTCTTGCATCTCCTTGGGAAATCTGAAATAAGAGAGCATAATGTTGTGATTGCTTCAGCACTAGGAAGGCATTTACATTGCCTGATACTGCAGGACATTGACACTGAGAAGAGATTGTAGCATATGGCTTCCAGAATTTGTTTTCTCTGGTTGAGTACATTTGGTTTATGACCAGTCCTTAATTCCCATGGTTGGAGTTATCTCACAACTTTCCCTGGGGCTTTTTATTGAGCAGATGCTCTCCCCTCCTTGGTTGTCCCTCACTGAGTTGGACAGGTGCAGGTATGTATGGAAGACATGGAGTAGTGGAAGAGCCTGAATGTCAAATTCTCCAAGAGAAGACTGGGGACAAATAAAATGGTTTACTTTTCCAAGTCAGAGTTTAATGTTAGTGTTGCTTGATTAGAGCCAGAACCTGACTGGAGGAGGGAATGTGACTGAGCAGAGATGGAGGAGAATTGCACAAAGCAGCACTGAGGAAAATGACACCCCCTTTCCTAAAGCAGACACAGGGGGAAGACCAGGGGGACACTGGTCTGTGCTGCTGGGAGCTCTCAATAAATCAGTTAACTACTACTCAGATTGCTGACGGATGTTATCTGACTTCAGGATGTAATTGTGGAACTTCAGCTAAAGGAACTGTGTCTTTCTCCGTGGGGAAAGCAGCAGGTACGTCCAGGGATGGCAGGGGTCATACCATCTGATGGGAAGAGATGGAAAGTGTGAAAGGGCTTCCCTTTGGCTTGCTCAGCAAAAAAGCATAGAGCAGGAACTGGGATGTCTTTGCTGTCTCAGTAGTCAGAAAGCTGCCTGCCTGACACTGTGCCCATAGATGTGGCAGGGCTGGGGCACCCCATTGTACACAGCTGGCACTCAGCTGCTGCCCAGTGACTTACCTGCTGGAATCTTGTGGGTAATTCAGTAAGATGCTCTCTACATGACATTTGTGTTGTGTTTGGAGACTTGTAGGTCCCAGAATTTTGGTGTAATAATCCAGCACTTTATTGCTGCTTTTGCCAGCATCTGATTTGTTGGAGCTGTTGGTCTGAGCATCTTCCAGGTCGGCTGGAGGGTCTCCTTTGAGCAACTGTCTCAGTGGCAGCATTTCATCCCAAAGTATTACTGAACGTTTGCAGCCCTCTCATTTGTCTCTCAGCAGGATAAATTAGCAAAATATTAGCAACATTGTTTATTATTAGGAAAAGAGAGAATGGAAAAAACTCCTCTGTGCTATTTTGCCGGCTTTATGAATCACTGCATTAGGAGTGTCCTCAGTATAAAGCAGTGAGGTCATTTTTCTCCGCTTTTTAACTCTAGGCCTGCATCGCCTTCAGCTGTAATTGTATTTTTATTGCTCTGTGAATAATGCCATTCACTGGGAAGAATATTTTAAAGGAAATGTGCTCTGTGTTAATTAAGAATTATTTATCCACTAAAGCTGATTATGCTGTGTTAAATGTGATGTTTATCTACTAGATGACTAGTAGATGACTAAACAACCTCCCAGGGTTCCTTTCAACCTGAATGCTCTGTGATTCTGCACTGTAAATTAAACTTGCATAGGAAATATGATTTTCATTTGTAATTTAAGCTTATATTTTTTCTTAAATAATCTATAGAAATAGAAAAGGATTAGTGTGTTATCATGAAGATTAATGTATTTGTCGTCCAGTTCCAGTCTTAAAATGCTCTATCTTTGCACTAATGTATATTTTGGTATTGAGATTAAGGTGAAAAATGCAAGGTAAGTGATGAAGTATTAAAAATATATATATAAGAATTATTTATAGCCTGGTGGGACTTGCTGAAGAAGAGCAAATTTTAAACTGCTGTATATTTATGCATTGGTGCCTGGCTCGCCCAAAATGTGTGAAATGCCAAATGGCTTTCTCCATGGCATGGCAATGAATTATCTTGCAATCCATTACCCCAGTAGTCAGAGGCCTTCACAGTGCAGAATCAAAAGTGACATTCATTTAATACAAGCTGTAGCCAGGCCGTGCCTAACTTGTATGCTATGTGGGTGTGTGTATGTATGTTATAATTATTTTGTTGTTGGCAAAACAAAAGGAGTTTGGAGCTGATCTTTCTCAGCAGCTGGGCATACATGTGTGCCTCCCCTGGGTTTGTGGGGGTTCAGGGGGCGTGGGCAGGGCATGTCCAGAAGAGGACGGGTGCCACGCTGGTAGGCGCCGTCTTGTCCTTACACTTCACTCGTCATTAACAGTCCAGTGAGTGGCTGCCCTGTGCTATTTAATGTCCCAGCCACAGCACAATGTGTGAAACAGCAGCCCGAGCACAGAGGAGATACTGCCGGCTCTTCCCGTAGAGGCTGGGTGATATGTAACCACCGACAGGCAGATGGCACCAGCTGGATATCTAATTTGTAGGTAAATTGGGATTTGTTGCTATGAAAGCTGTATGATCCATACATATGCATCCACTCATGGTGCTGTGGCCCATAGGAATAACGTGGCCTTTGGTGTAGTTCCCTTCAGAAGATTTTCTAAATATCACTGCAGAGCGGTGGCTGGCTGGAGCTGGGCACAGTGGTTGCCAAAGTCCTCTCCGAAGCAGCCTGCCTGCGGTGCTGCCTGTGCACAGAGATGCGTAGCTCTCGGTGATGGAATTGTGTAATGATGGGCCTGGGAAAATACAGGCTGGTCTGATAGAGATAATGGTATGGTTTTGCCTTGGGAATCTGCTTCATTTGACGTAATCAGGGGCCAGCGTGAGTTTGTTGTCAGTCTTCTTGAAAAAAACCCACCTTCCACTAAGAACAAAAAAGCCCTTGAATAGGCAAAGATTAGATACCTGTCCAAGGTGAATTGCGGTGTGCTCATGCAAACTGATGTGGTAATCACCTCCTGCCATCAGGCTGTGGGGCTGTGGGGCACCTCTTCGCTTCGATACCCACATGTGAGAGATGATCTGGCACTTCCCCGTCACCATCTCTGCATCCAGAGCAGAAATGCTGACAGCAGCAAGGACTTTGAGCTGAGGGGACTCCATACTCAGGCTGCAAAGACAGCTCGGCGGAGGATGGTATTTTATTTTCTGAAGAGCAACTGGAGTCTGCATGTGATGGATGTTAACATGCAGTATCTTATGTAGACTGCTTTCTTGATTTTAACGTTTTTTTTCCAGAATGAGATGTTGCCAGTTTATTCAATGCTCCACATTAAACATGGTATAAAATACAAAATTCTATTTTTATTAAAAATATTTTTGTGATGTGAGTGCAAAGCTTCTGGTTTATTTCTTGAAACGATTGTGCAGAGTGACTGTGGGAAGGATGTCTTTGCTAAATGAAAGTTAGATTGTTTTTATAACAATCTCAGAATTGAAATAAAGATACTGTACATAACAAATTGTAACACAATCTTACTGTTTAATCTGCCCCATCTGTCTGAAGTACAGAGTACCTTAGGAGAGGCTCTTATGATAAATCTGCAAGGAATTTGTGTTGCTCTTTGTTTTTCCAGTGCCACATAAATAGCTGTCACTTTTGTTGGAGTTTGCTGGGGCCTGTGTCTACATAGAGGTTTTTCCAACAGACCTAGGGCTTTGAGTCTTGGATATTTGAATTTTTTGTTGGATGGTTCTTTTAGAGTGACTATTGCTATTTAAAAGCCCTGTGGAAGTAACTGAAGCATCAGAAGAGTGTTTTGTTGTAGTAGCTTGTTTCATAGTAACGCTGCAGTAAGTGTAATAGTTCCTCTCTTCCAGCAGAGTTGCTCACAGACTTGAGGGACTTTGTCAGCACAGTTGTGGCCCTAAGCAGTCAGTCTGTGGCATCTTTGTTAAACATCCTAAGGAAAATAAATGTCAAGGTTAAAGAAAGTAGGAGCAGAAAGGGACAAGATAAAGGAATGGGACAGTGGCCATACAAGTGTCAGCATGTTTAAACACACAACTTTTCTCCTTGTGTTGTATCCATTTGCTTTTGAGTTAGTTAGAAAACTTTTTTTTTTCATTTGTTTGTTCATTCTACTGGCAATAACCCCTGAGGTGAAAATGCCCTTACACAGGGTGAAGAAATCAGCTTCAGGTGCTAGATTTCAGCTTCAGCTGAGAAGGTTCAGTCTTGTTCCTTCTTCACTCATGCAAAGCTGAGAAGAGGAGGTGAGGGAAAGAAACGGGAAATCTCTTCCCGTCTTTGATGTGCCCCTCAGGGATTGCCAAACCGCTCTGCCAGCTGTCACAAGGCTTTGGCTGGTGCTGGCCAGTTAAGCCCACCCTTTTTAAGAGATTGGAAAAAGAAGGAATAACGAGGTGAGGTGAAAGTGGCAGGATCCAATGTATCAGAGGCTTCTGGTTTGTTTTGAGTGGAACAGAAACACTACTGTTCTGAGAAAATTAAGATCATTAAGAAACCAGAAGGTTGAAATAACAGCAGCCTACAGCCAAGACACTTGTGGGTGCTGACATTTTGTTGGCTATTATTTTCTGATGCTTCTTGTGTTTGTGAAGGAGTGGCAAAAGGGCCAGCAAGGCAGAGGGAAGCCAGGGAAAATACTAAAGAGGCAGGGCAGAAAAGCTACAGACACAAGCAGATGCATGAGTTCCTCACCATGGGAGCTGAGGGAACACTCCCCTGCCATGGGAATGGGCTGCAGGATTTTGAATATTCTTTGTTAAAAAAATAAAATGCAAAAAAAAAAGAGGATCTAATGGGTGAAATTCCTACCTTATTTGTCCCTTAATAGATGTATCTCCTACATGATGAATTTTACTGTCAAAAGCCGCCTTCTTGTTGGAAGACTTACTTGCAAGTGTGGAGTTTTTCCTCCTGTTCCCCCGCAGCTCCTGCTCGGACCATGGCCATTGTTAGCCAGTCCCAGTCCTCCTGAGCTCCCCAAATGTGTTTCTGGTGCAAGTCCTGGGAGACCCATAGGGGTCTGAGGAGCAGGAGAGGTGGTCACTGTCACCAGGATGCTGGTCAAAGCAGTAGGAGTGGCGGTGGTGATGTTTTCTCAACACTGCAAATTCACACCAAGTTGGATTAGTTTATTTCTTTTCTATTAGTGAAAAGAATTTCTTCCTCACAAAGAGAGTAACACACAAGACTTTTGGGGGTTGTTTCAGCAGGGGGGGATGAGATATAACTCTGGTGAGATTTAACATCCCCCTAACTTGGGATTTACAATGTACTTCTCACTGACTTTTTGTGGGGAAGGAGAGGGCTTGGGCAGCACCTTCTTAGCCCATTTGGCTGTCAGGAGCCAGAGGAGCCTCCAGGCTGGAGTTTCTTCCCAGGGCTGTGCCTTGCTGGGGTGCGCATCCTAGACGGAGCGATGCCGAGCTGCAGGCGCCTCCTGGGTGGGGATGTGCGGAGGGGCCTCTGGAGAAAAAGCAGTGCTGATGGCATATCCTGGTGGGATGCTGGCTGAAATGGCAGCTTGGCTCTCTGCAACGAGCTGGCTATTGCCTTGCTGCCTTCTGCGCTCAGGACTCTGTTAAAAGGCCTTGGGGCAGCACTGTAAACCAGCAGGGCCGCACAAACACAACACCTGATGGAAGATATCTGTTTTTCCTCCCGCTGGATAGAACCACGATTTGGACGACTGTTTAGTTCAAGAGGTGTAATAGTATAAACTACCTGCGCTGTAAAGTTTTACGAGGTGACAAGGTTTTGTAGTCTGGCAATAGCACAGTTGAACTGGAGGACATTGGATGCCCCGCCAGGAAAAGAAGGCGAGCAAGCCATCAAGGAGGGCTTCCCAGCAGGCTGTAGCCTCCCCAGTCAGCACAGAAGGTGCCCGGAGGGATGTGAGGTTGCCATTCCTCCAGCCTGGGACAGATGTGATCCAGGAACTTATTGCTCCATGAAGAATGAAGGAGGGCCAGCACCAGCTCTCTCACCACCTCCTCTTCCC
Source organism: Nycticryphes semicollaris (assembly GCA_013400055.1). Taxonomy (NCBI): domain Eukaryota; kingdom Metazoa; phylum Chordata; class Aves; order Charadriiformes; family Rostratulidae; genus Nycticryphes; species Nycticryphes semicollaris. Next base: position 336,751 of record VXBJ01006930.1, read on the forward strand.
TCTTCAGGCAGCCCAACTTATTTACAGTTGGGCTATGAATTGGAGAGCTAAATACCAAGGTATGACATAGGTATGCCAGGGCGTTAAGTTTATTTAGAGACAAAATGCTCTTTATAGGTCTTACGGATTTTTGTTGATGGTTATTAGTTTGCAGCAACCCTTCTGCTCCCTCTCTCCACCGAATGGGTCTTCCTTCCAAGAGTTGAGAAAATAAATGCTGATTAAGTCATCTGCCAGCATTGCAATTGTCTGTCCTAGCACTAGCTGAGCCTTTAAGTCCACTTCTGATGGAAGTTTGTGATTTTTATACACATTTGTAACTCATTTATCTGCCATATTGCTGCAGGATCCATGAGCGGATATTGCACCTTGCAGTGGGAGGCAGTGAGGTCCTGCACTTGGCAGCACGTGGTTGCCCCTGCTTGGTATTCACAGTGATGTTCTTCCAGCCGGTGATATATTATTATTGGGCTGGAAGAAAAATAATGCAGCCAAGCTCTTACTATTTTCTCCCTTTATCTGTTTGGTCATATTAATGTGGGATAATCATTATATAAATGCACAGGAGATGCAGTCAAGGACACATTCATTTTTAAAGTCCTCCAATGCTCTTGTACTTCAGTCATTCATCTTCTGTCTTTAATTACAGCAAGTGATCTCAGAGGCACTTAAAAGATTAAATTACTCAATTATTTGAAAAATCCAAATGCAATAACTGTATCTCTTTTCTGATAAATACTAGTGATTGCTGGAAAAGGTTGCCCAAGGCAAGAAATACTGTGAGGCCAATGAGGCCATATTGTAACATTTTGGCTTAGCCCAGTGATACCCATTTAATTTTTCATTATTTGCAACCATTATTTTTATTTGCGTTGATATTAACCACAAACTTTTCCTTCCCTGTCCTGGTGGTTTCAGCAGTGGAGGTGAATGCCACTGCTCAGCTGTAACAAGTGTCTTGGCACCTCTCTTGAGTGCGAGAACCACACAAGACTACTGGGTGATAACCCCATCTTAAAAAGACATAAGGCCTTGGTTGGGCATAGGCATGGCTGGGTGGTAAAGCCTGTTCAAGGCCATGCTTGTGGATGGGGTTTTGTCTGGTGTTTGGGAAGCAACTGCGAATAAAATAGATGCGGTGGCTCACAGTGTTGAGGTGGGTTTGTTGCTGGTGGGTCTAGGTGTGCACTGGTGCTGTGCCAGTGGGCAGTCCAGTCTGGTTCAGGCTCTGCAGCCTCCTGGGAAGTGGGAAATGTGGCTTGCCAAAAGCCAGCTCTGAAATGGGGCTTTTACTGTCCCACAGCCCCAGCAAGGAACTGTTGGTGTGTTGGTGTTATGTTGGCATGGCTGCCAATCTGCGACAACGCAGCTGCAGCAGCAGAGCTTGTTGTTCCCCATCAGCAGCCCTTTTGCTCACCAGAGATCCCTAAATACAATCACTGAAGGTTGGGGAGTTTTCCTTAAATCGGTTTTTCTACCTCCTTTGCAAAGCAACAGACATGATGAGCCCAACGCTGCGAGCCTGGGTAAGGGGTGCAGACTGGTGTGATTCTTTCTCCCTCCCAGGAGGAACGTGACTTTTCAGGGAAAGAGAAATCCAGGCTAAAGAGCTGAAATTCAGTACTTTCTCTTCATAGGCCCAGTTATGAGTTTCTGTCCCACCAGGAGCCAGCTGACACTGGGCAGAACACCAGAGTAGCCATGAACCCATGGGTGATCTGCACTTAGAGCCATGGTGGGATCCTTGCTCACACTGGGTAGGCAGCAGTGTAGCACATGGATGGGTGTTTGGTGTTGATAAACAAACTCCCTGCTTTCACCTATGCCCATGGCAAGTCTCTAAACTGAAAGATTCTGCTGGGGAAAAAGAAGGACCTGCTGCCTGTGGTCAAGACAGATGAGCAGTGATGCTTCTGCTCCTACTGCCATGAAGTAGTTCAGCCTGGCTGGAGTTGGCAAGGTGCAACGGAGTGGCTGAGACGACTAAGGTCAGGCTGCACACTGGCACCCAGCATCTGTCGCACACGCATGGCTGGGCACTGCTGGCCAGCAAGCACCTCTGAGAGGGTTACTGTGGTTTCCACCTTTATTTAGTTTTGGAAAAAAAAAAAAAAGTAATTTGATACGTTAATTTGATACGTATCCTAAAGGAAAAGGAGTCGTTCCAGCAAGGAGTGGGCCAGGCATGGTCTGGGGAGGGACAGATGGCTGTGTGGCTAATTTGCTCCCATAAACCGCAAGCTGTTGCAAATCCTCACTGTAGCAAGTGCTGGCTATGTGTTTTAGCCATGTATCTTGTCTCTGAGCTGCTCCGAGCAGGTGAAAGCAGAGCCTGCAGTTTTAGGCCGAGTTCCCCCAGTGCCTTTTGCAGAATCAGGTATTTTGATTAAGAAATAACCCGTAATTCTCTAGCTGACTGACAGGGGAGCTCCATGCAGCTGCTCTGGCCAAGCAGGGCAGTCAGTCTCCTGCTGGAACAGAAGCTCTTGCCGCAGAACCATGTATTTTCTCATTAAAGCACAGAAAACCAGGCCCTCATCCTGTCTCCTTGCAAAGTGCTGCCAGTGAACCACGAGCTGCAGTTTAATTCCCTGCTCAAGGTGAAGAGCAGCTCAGTGCATTCAAACATCTCCCATTAGCCTCCCTGTCTTGCTGGACATAAACCCACTAGGAGAAGATTGAAGCCTCTGACTTGTCATTGCGGTGGGGCTAAGGAGCACCTGTGTGGTGGCACAGGCTCTTGGTTATTTAATTCCTTACTTGGAGGACAGAAGCAGAAATGATCTCTCTTCACCCCAGAATTTTGTCCCTAGTGTGGGTCTTGGGAGGTTTGTAGACTTGAGCCCTTGCAGGATGGCAGCCTGACTCCCCTCTGTTGCAGCTGGGACTGGGACCACTGCCCACTATCACCCTGCCCTGAAAGCTGAGCCTGGTGGCCTCCCATGCAGCCTGGGCTAGACGAACAGAGTGTGGACTGGAGCCCTGGAATCATAGAATTATAGTTGGAAGAGACCTTTAAGATCCTCAAGTCCAACCATTAACCTAACTGCCAAATTACCACTAAACCATGTCCCTAAGCACCACTTCTCTATGTCTTTTAAATGCCTCCAAGGATAGTGACTCAGCCACTTCCCTGGGCAGCCCATTCCCGTGCTTGATAACCCCTTCGGTGTAAAAATTTTTCTTAATATCCAATCTAAACCTCACCTGGTGCAACTCGAGGCCATTGTCTTAGTACCTGTTACATGGGAAGAGACCAACCCCCACTTGCTACAACCTCCTTTCAGGTAGTTGTAGAGAGTGATAAGGTCTCCCCTGAGCCTTCTTTTCTCCAGGCTAAATATCCTCAGTTCCCTAAAACAATCTCAGTTCCCTCAGCCATTCCTCATAAAACTTCTTTAGACCCCTCACCAGCTTTGTTGCCCTACTCTGAAAGTGCTCCATTCCTGGACTGAGCAGGAGAGAGGACATGTTGGGCTACCTGTGAGATGTCACTTGTAAGACAGCGGGATAGAGATCCTCATTTCAGAGTCAAAGGGGTGGAAGGAGATAAAAGTCCAGGTTACTTTTTCTGCCAGAGATGCTAACCTTCATGAGAGGCGTAAAGTCTCTGGTGTCTGGGTCGTGTTGTGGATGAGGGAAGGTATCTGGGAGTGTGTGAGACCTCGCCAACATGTGCCTATAAAAGACAGGCAAATAGTTAAGAGCAGTGTTGTAATGTTTTCCCTGTCATTTACTCATTAACCCAGACACACTGCCCTGCTCTGTGTTAGCCCTCGAGTGTCACATACCTGTGTGTTTGCTGAGCTGTTTCTTGCACACTGAAGTGGGACAGTCTATAGTCACACAGTGTTAGCTCAGTGTTTAGGGATCTGCTCTGCATCCATTGCTGCTTTGGAGGAAAATGTTAGCTTGCTAAATCCCCAAGGAACTGTGAGGGGGTCATGCCTGTTGCATGCTGCTTTCTGTCTGGCTGTCTGGCAAGGTCTGTGTTCACTATCCAGCTCTTCCATCTCACTACTGAGCTGGAGCAGCAGCGTCAGTTTTCATCCCCTCCTATTTGATTTGCAGGCTCCGGCAGTCTTCTGGGTATTTCTTCCACCATTTTCATCCCACAGGCATTTCAGTATGCTCAGCCTGTGCTCCTGTTTAACAGCTACCTGCCACCTCTTAGGCATGCCACAATCCTCCAAGGCTCACAACAATTTTGCAAAGTGCATCAAACAGACGGATGCCTTGCAGGTGACTCCTGCAAAGTGGTGTAGAGAGTATGGGTGCCCAAGAATACAGTGTCATAAAGACTGCATATACCAGGAGCTGAAACAACCAGTGCTATTAGGCTTAAGATGGTCTGTATGTCCTGGCATTGCTGCAGGTGGGCGGGAGGGAGAGATGGGAATGAGAGTGTATCATATACTATATTTTTTTGCAAAAAAAGGGTGGATTTACACAGCAGATCACCTCTGCCATGGCAGAGAAGGGAGAAAAGGGCTTCCTTTCAGTCAAAAGTTTAATACTGAGCTTTCCCTGAATGGTGTGACATAAAGGCTTATCCTCTGCTGGATGGTCTCTCACAGATGACTGCCTGCTCAGCATCCTGTTTTCTGAGACTCTACATCTTTTGATAAGTCAAGAGAGTTGGGGAGGTACAGGTCCATCCAAAAGGACATTTATTTCATCTGAAGATAAGTGTAAGATCACAGGAATCGCTATCCTGCTCTATCACCATCACTATTTTTTGCAGTGGCTCGATAGATTTGAGATGGCTGAAGTCTGATATTGTGAATCCAACATTCAGCATCCCAGCTCCACAGCCACTTTTGTGAATCTAGGCTTAAATGATTATTGAGAATGTAAATGCAGAAACATGGCTGAATTCAGTGGGGCCTAAACACTGCTGAGGACCTGATTTTACCTTTCTCAAGCCAGCCATCCTAGCTTAATGGCTTCTTTGGAAAACACGATCTTTGCCATGAAGCTCTTGTATACTTAAAAACACTATAGGATAAGCATAATGGACAACAATATCCTTTTGAGCCTAAAATCATTATTGAAGTCCCATATCACAACAGCTTAGTGCACAGCACATGGCAGTAAAGCAAGCAAGGACTTAAATATACTGTGTTTCTTGTGCCAATGGATGAAATAAGTGCACAAAGAAAACGTGATTCTTTAGTGTATGCAAATTTATTCAACTCTGCAATTATTTATTTACAAGTAATGACTGATACCAACAGATGAGGTAAAAATATGAGGTATTGATATGAGTATAACATTTAAAAATGCAATTATCATAATGTATTCTCAATGGCAATGTAACAATACAAAATACTGTGGTAGCTGAATGGCAGACATGGAACAATGTGCATTTTAAAGAAATCTTATTTCATTGTTACATGGCTTAGAGTTGCCGGAAGCACATAACAGGGCTTCTGCAAGGGTAGGAGGACAATCCTGCCTTGCTAATGGTGGCAGGTGGCACAGAGCCCCTTCCAGCTGAGCAATGACTTGTCAGACAGGATAAACCTACTGTCCAGGTTTTTCCATCATTTCCTTAAGAAATTATTTACTGTCAGACAATTGCTGTTTCCAGGGCCAGAAATTCTGCTTCCGTTAATACTGAAGCACTATTGCATTCAATTATGCAAACTAACATAGCGGAAGTGCTCTAATTGCTGGTGTTTTGTAAAAAAGCTGGCACGAAACCTGCTGCCATGGCTACAGACATTTGGGGAGGAAGTGCCACTTTCTGGGATGGCAGTACTGCTGGAACACGAGGACTGGCTGTGTCCCACCAGCTCACAAGCCACCCCTTGTTCCCAGGAAGGCTGGATGTGGGCAGCGGTGGTTTCTTGTGGCTGGCTGGTGACTGCCAGACCTCAATATGGCCACGTAAGGGTTTGAGTGCTCTTCTCTGTCTTTAAGACTTAAAAAACATGCAATAGTTGCACGTGGCAACTACTGTTGGCCATAAACTTGAGGCAGGAGCCCATGGGCAGCCAACCTCCCTGACTCTATGAGTTGTGCAACACCACATTAATGACATGGAAAGGCAGGTCACGAGAGGAAAAGACAACAGTGACTTTTTCGGCGTCCTGCCGCTCCATGCCATGACCAGGCTAAGTCACCCTGACCCGGTCCACCTGGAGCTCCTACCAGCTTGATTCCTTGGATTACAGGGCTGTCCCCCACCAGCACCACCCTTATGCCTATGCGTGACAGCACTTGGGACCGTGCTCTAGCAGCAAACAAGGACCGCCTTACAGTCCACCCCACAGACCCCATACCTGGGGCCGATTCAAAGCACTGGCAGTGCCACTGCACGAAAAGACTTCTCCATTTACTCTGTAGCTTCATGTAGGACATGTATCCTGCTTAATTGACCTCATATGAAATCTTAGTAGATTTTGTTGGAAGGACTGAGCTAAAACACTGGCTATGAATGACTCAGCTGGTTTATGCAGCAATAAATAAAGTCGAAGTGAACAAACGCGATTAATGAAGAACAGTATTAACAGGCTTGTACATTCTTATTGAATCATAGCTGTAATACAATTTTTGGTCTTAGGTTAGTTAAAAGCAAAATAGAACCCTGCCTTAAAGGTAATGTTGACAAATTATTATTACTACTTTTAAAGCATTGTTCCATTAGCAAAATAATAGGTCCCTGAAAATGAAATGATATAATAGGCTTAAATGGCTCCCACTCCTCATAGTCAGGGGCTAATCCTCCTCCCCGTAATGCCTAGAGAGGCAGGATCATGCAGATCAGTGCAATATAATATGAAAATGTTGTTACTATAAAAGCAATCTTTCCAAGCATATTCTGTATTTAGTCTTTTACATCTCCAATGTGTGTTTAAAAGCTTTAAAAAAAAGTTTAGTTATTTGTATAGTAAGAGTATTAAAAGGCATGGTATTCGTCTGCACATCCTTGTGTCCACTGGATGTGGAAAATCTGCTTTGGAGTTTCTTAACTATTAGCCATATCTACGGGAGAAGGAAAGAACACCACAGAAACTCTTACTAGACAAAATGCTAAAATAAAAAAGATTTACAGCTTAATAACTTTCTGGTCTGATTCCAGACACCTCAGTTCAGACAGTGTTACCTTGTACTCTCCAAGAATGAGCAGTTACTATGAGCACTGCACATAATGAGGTTCTCTAGTGGCAGATATACCATTCATTAAGGCAACAGGTAAGTTTTCAACACCTTGTACACAAACATTCTGCAGCTGAATAGAAATGGCCTTCAAAATGTCTATCTCAGTTACATTTCCATGTATTTCATTTGGTGAAACTGATCCACTCCTCATTATTTTTAAATATACAGCAGCTTCCCTCCTCCTTAGCTCTTTTAATTCTTCCTATATCTATTTCTAGGTACCTTCTCCCAGCATACACAAACACCAAACGTATTTGACAACAGACATTTCTGATATGACATGGATTATGCCCAGTAGCCCTGTGACAATAGCAAACACAGCTTATGTAGTAGTGACACACTAAGAAACAAGTGACAGATTCATTGAAGGTCTGACTGATGCAATTGATTTGCACTGAGTTATATACAAAATAATTAATTTATACATATACATATATATAGATATAATATAGATAATATATACATACTTTACATAATTTATTTACAATTAAAATATGCTTCTTAGAAGCCTTTAAATACCAGAGTTTTGTAATGCACAATTAATGGCAATAGTCTGATTTTAAAGTCATGTTAAAAGCTCTCATGAGAAATGTTTACTTCAATAATTGAAATTAATACAGAAGGGATGTGGTGGGGAGACATGAAGTCTCCAGAATAAAAGAACTTTCCTATAAAATTCCTGTTTCACCTTTGTACTGACCCAGGTCTGGTCAGATTTCTGCAGCTGAAGTAAGATCTTTGCTTTCAGCTTCACTGTTCCCTGGCAGACCCCGATTTATGCTTCCAGGCTCCCAGGAACACTTCCTCAGATTTTTGTTTCTGGTCCCTCGGCAATCAGAGGCTGAAATGAGTTTCTGATCCTGGCAACTTCTGCTGCACACAGATGTCCAAAGCCTTTGTTGTACCACTCTGGGGAATGTCCTCTGAAGAAATGGAAAGAGAATTATTGAGAAACCCAAATACTCCAGAAATGTGCCCCGTGGGAATGAGCTTGTCATGCTTCCTACTCCCTGCTGCCCACGGCGGTGGTGGTGACTTCAAATACTTCTCATTGTAAGCGTACTCTGAAGTTCTCCCTTGCAATAATCAAATAAGCAGATTTTATTTCTATGATCACATCATAACAGCGGCAGACACTGAGAGGAGAAATGAGGTTGGTGGATAGAAAAGACTGCAGAAAGACTCCAAAGCAGCAAAGCTACATTGACCATGTCACAGATTCACGTGAAGAGGCTTTTTTGGTTTTTTTTATTTTTTTTTTAATAGAATCATAGAATGGTTACAGTTGGAAGGGACCTTAAAGATTATCAAGTTCCAACCCCCCTGCTATGGGCAGAGACACCTCCCACTAGACCAGGTTGCTCAAAGCCCCATCCAGCCTGGCCTTAGGCTGGAGCATCCACAACTTCTCGGGCAACTTGTTCCAGTGCCTCACCACCCTCCCAGTAAAGAATTTCTTTCTAGCATCTAATCTAAATCTCCCCTCTTTCAGTTTAAAACCATTATCCCTTGTCCTGTCACTACACTTCCTGACAAAGTGTCACTCATTTTTTTAGAGTATTTTTGACTACTGCTTTAGAAAAATCACAGAATCAATCTCCTCTGTTTCCAACATCTCCCCTCCCTGAGCTGGAAATTTTTGCCCTGCTGAACGGACATCTGCTTTTTGCAGGTGGGATACTTACTTTAGATCAATTCTGCAGATGTGGGTCAATCTGGCTTTTCCTGAGCCGCAAGGCTCTATCAAGTACTGAGAGTCCATCACAACGGCTCGCACAGCTCCCATAAGAGGAGCCTCTTCATGCTCCACAGAGATGGCAACCAGTATGCACATTCCCTTTGGCAAATCTGTCCTCCATGTCCTGCAGCAACACATTCCAGACGAAATCACTTTAGTAACAAAACTTTTGGGCACATGAGTAAGAACCAGAATTAAAGACACAGCGTGCTTGTCTGCCTACCCTTGTTGTTGCCTGAAGTGTCACTGGACTGTTCTAGGAGTCCCTGGAGGAGTTTTGTGTTCCTCAGTTGGGAGTCTTACCATGATGTGGAATGGCCACCCATCTACGTTATTGCATGCTCCAGATGGAGAAGTTTTGCTCCTCCACATGAACATTTTTTTAACCATTATGTATTACAGGGTATGATACAGCCTTTTGCAGACAGACAGTTTTGGAAAAGAGATAAGCTGAGCAAAAGCCATCTATCAAAGTCTGAAATGTTTCATTGCACCCATGCAGACTTACAGAACAACAAATGCAGAAATCCTCACTGCTACCCACACTGACTTCTGAAACTCCCAGAACATGTTTCCAGGGCATCCTTTCATTTTTTCCCCCTCTCCCAAGTTTCATTCCTCTCTTACATGCTGTAGAAGTTTTCCACCAAGTTCAGGAGTCATAGACTTTAAGATATTTTTCTTGTCCTATAAGTATTCTCTACATATTATGGTGTCACATATCTTTCTCCTCTGCTCTTTCCTATGCTGTGGGAAGAACTGAGAAATTCCCACTGTGTTGTGTAATGTGCATCATCTTGCCATGGACTGTCTGAGACAGGGATTATGCTACCTTGGGAAGTATCATGTTTTAGCAGGTAAGCTGCTTTCAAGGACTGCTGAAGTTTGAACTTCAGCAGATAATTTTAACATTCTGCATTTTTCCTATATGAAATGGAGCTGTTATTCAAGGCAGTGTAGGAAGATACCGACTTAAGGAGATTTTACATGTGTCTGTACATTAATTAAAATGATGAGCTACCTTGGCAGATGAAAGTCATGGAGAGTACAAAATCACACCTCAGATCGACTGTCAAATGCTGAACCAGCTACTGTGAATGCCTGCACAGTGATGAGACGTGACTATCGCATTTTGGTAACTACATGGCACTTACTTGGGTCATTTGTGAAGTGGAAAACTATGTACCCAGGGACCACAGAAGACTTATGATTCATCTTCCCAGTTATATGGATTTAGACCAGTTTCTGTATAACTCTAAATATCTTACAGCAGTAAAACCAGGCATGGCGCCTAACTCACAGAGATGCTGTGCTACTTAACATTAAACATTCGAGGAATCTATAATGAAAAGCAATGCCTGTGCAGGGCAGTGGAGAGTTGCATCAAATCCCAGGCATGTGAAACATTACCCCTATCCTCTTACCATTAGAGCCTTCCCAAGGGATCCTAATCCCCTTGTTATGACTGTCAGATTGAAAAAAAAGAAAATGAAAAAAAAAAGAAAAAACAGAACAACTAAGTTTATAATTTCACAGCCAAAAGTTTGCTTGGGAAGGAGAAAATTGTGATCTGTTAGAACGTATTTATTCATGTCCCCAGAGGTGAATTATAATTTCACTGTTCACTTCCCACCAATCATAAGGTATCAAATTGACTGCGATATCGCTGGCTAACCTTGCTCTAGACTTAATGATATAAATCAAAAGAGATAAACAACAGAGTCTGACAGATCTGCCTGATGGCTGTTTTCAGCCCTTAAAAACCCACTAGGACTCAGTTTTATGATATGTATTTCAGTCCTTGGGGGTCATTCTGCCTGGGTTAGTGAAAAGAATGAGAACTCAATGGCAAGATTTTTCTTTAACTGATGTGACTGCACAGCAGGTCTTTAAAGAACATAAAACACCATGAAACCCAATAGTGAACTAAGTGCCAAATAAGAGGACAGAATTATGGTCATCAAAACCTCCCTGCTGCTCCCAGACAATCTTCTTGGTGCTGTCAGAGGGCCAAATTTATCACTGGTTTAACTCAGTAACATTATTTAAGAAAATTAATTAGAAAATATTTAATTTTGCCCAGTGTACTGTGGGAAGGCAAAGGAAAGAGAGTAATGGGAAAACTGGTGTTTTAACATTATAAAGAACTTTGAGAAAATATTTTTTAAATCTTCCCCTAAGAGTTCCAATAATTCTTCCTTTAGATGGACAGTGCATGTTATCATTCTCTAAGAGAATACTGAAGTTGATAAAAGGGATGGACTATTATATTTTATTTGGCTCATCTTCTTTCTTCAATCTTTGTTCCCTTTATTATAATTCTGACTCACTGGACTACTTCCTTTGTCAAAACTGCTTAGTATTTCTGTGGCACATCATTTCAATCAAAGAAAGCAGAGACCAAGAATGGGAATGCATAAAACCATCCTGAAATAAGTAACTGTAGGAATGACCCTGTAAGTGAATTATGTCAGCAGCTCCACAATAGCTCCTACCAAGCAAAGGGCCAGGGTTTCAAAGGCAGAGGGTACATAAGAGGAATATTTTTATCTGTTCTGTACAGGCAGATAGACAATGGCAGAACTGGGACTGAATTTGGAATACTGATACACAGCTATACATTTATTTGAGAGATATCACCCACTGGAAGAGAGTCAGAATACATATCTACTGCCCCTTTCTGTTCATTTCCACACTAGGATTTTTATGGGTTAGCATTTCTTGGTCTACAAAAACTCCAACTACAAATCTAAAATAACAACTTATATAGACACCATGTAACAATGTTAGCTTAAAAGCATCACTATCTTCTCTACTAAGCATTTGGCTCTTAAACATCAAACATTCCCCAGAGAGCAGCAAAAGCAGTGTAAAAAACAATTGGGTTCTATTTGCACTGTTTTGACAACAAACAAAGCGAAGAGGGAACAGCAGCTATTATCAGGCATCTGTTCTAAGGAAGAAATGATATTTATGGCCTCAGGAGTATGCACTGCTCAAATTACATCAGAGAGAAGGTCAGCATGCTCTAGGTGTACAATTTTAATTCAGTTTCAGAAATCAACACTGCTGCCCAGAAGCAGAGTTCTTGAGGCACAATTATACAGATGCGAAGGTTGAGATAAGACCAGATCTTCCTTGTAGGCACCACAGGAAGCATAGGGACTGGAGAACTGTCTGTAGCTTACCTTAGAACAACAAAGTCTCGGACAGGATGAGGAGCCATGCTGTTCAAAACATACTGGTAAACTTCTGTCTGCTTGTCCAGGCTCTCAACCACTTTCCACTGCAAGAAGTCCTCGTCCCAAAGGTGACGTTCTCTCAGCACTCGGTTCAGGACAACTGATGGGGGGGCTTCAACTTCCACCGAGGCTTTCCAAAGCCTTAGGGGGTTCCCATCCCCAACCTGGAGCAAAGTAACAAACCCCTATGATCTACGTATATGTGTTCACTGATGACAGAATCTTGGCATGGGTATCTGGTTTTAGCTTAAGAGAGTGCAGATTTCCCTGCTAACCATCACTACTATTGCTATCGCTGCTGCTCTTCTGTATGTGAGAACATATGCATAATAGTCTTGGAAAACTGAAGTGATACATTACTTCTGCTCTCACACCAGAATATATCTGGACCAGTTCCCATAGCACCAGTGGGGTTGTGTTGCTGTAGCTGTATTATTTCTGGTGTGACAGACATTTTTTCAGCCTCAAGTAGCCTGAAGGATATGTCTGTATGTAGAAGGAAAAACATGAAAGGAGAGACCAAAACCTTGGACTGTAATAAAGCTACCACCTTGGGCAATCTAATGCTTTAGCTGGGACTGAGGGTCAATTAACTCTCCTGGTTAATTGGTGACAGAGCAGAACACATGTTGATTCACTTATGTGTCAGATACACAGATGTTTGCTTCACAAGGAAAGTATTGGGAAACTGCCCTTCAAAGAATGAACACTCAAACTGCTTGCTAACTCGAGGCTCCTGATACACCTCCACAGCATGCAATACAGGGAATGGAAAAAGCTAGTCTATGTAAAAGATTAATATCCTAAATTCCATACATACATCATATCTGCATGGTTGTAGGGCTGTCATATTTCAGGTGGCAAACAAGTTAAATGTAAGCACTGGCTTTTGCAATCCCTGCTTTTGTAACCCCTCCCTAGGCTGGCATCCTCACATACCAACACCAGTGCTCCAGAAACCTCCAGCACATCCCACAGACCCAGGATTGCATCCCCAGAAACCCAACCCTCACCTTATTTTTTTTTATGTTGTTAAAATTCCTCCTCTTCAAAGCCCTCAGTCCTCCTGACAGTCCTCTCCCCCATCCTCCTGCGTGAGAGCCTCAGGAGCTCTGAATCCCTTCTGCAGTCTCACATGCCCTTGACCCCAAACCTGTGCGTGCCCCTGTTCACTCCTTCCCCTCTTTCACATCCCACTCCCATCACTTCCCAACCTCCTGCTGTCCCTCTCTGGAGACTTCACTCACTGAAGCTGGCTACAAACCAGAGAAACTGTCATTTCTTTGCGCTAACAAAGCTAAGGAAAACCTAAACCTGGACAAGTAAAGCAGTGGGCAACCTGAAGAGGTAGTTTTAATACCTATGTTCTGGCTGTGTTCTCCAAACTGCTGGCAAACAGGAGACGGTCAGAAACTTTTCCTGTCCCCCAGTCAAAGAGCTTAGATGGGCAATGTTACCTGTTGTTTAAAATCTCAGTTTTCTCTCTGGTTGTGGTGTTTGCTGTATCACTTACTTTATCCATTCTAGACCTTAGCTTGCTTCGTGTGCCTTTTCCTGAAACCTTATATTTGAATCATTATTATATTACATTTGTAACTGCTTTTAAGTAGTCTTTTAAAAAAACATAATTGTATGCCTCACCAGGCAGAAGGGTATGTATTTAGCCATGCAACAAGTCTGATGTTCCATAGCTAGGCTGTATTTTGATTTGATTTCTTTATTGCTTTTTCTGCATCTCCCCAAATTACCTTTTTGTAGGCAAGTTCTGTGTTCTCTATACTCGAACACGTGACCCATCCTTTGAATTTCTCTTTCGCTTCTTTCTGGAGATTCTGCATAAGACTTTCCAGGTACATCTGATAGTTCCCCCCTTCCTCATCCACTTGCTTCCCAAGCTCATCCAGGGTGGGAGAATGTACTTCTGCATCGACATAGGAGTTTCGTGACTGGGTGACCATCTCATGAGGAACCTGTGCCACAGAAGGTGGGGGAAACATAGAGGGAAGACCTCTGGCTGAGAACTTTTCCTTCAGGCAATGTATTTCTAGGCTAATGGACCATTCAGCATCCAATTGCAATGAACCTGTAAGCTATAAAATTGATACTATTTCTGTCTTTGCTTCTTACATTGCAAGATGAGAAATCAAAAGTGAATGAAATCAAATGAAATGAAACAGTCTCAGAATAGCACTCATGCGGAACCGCGTAAGACTGCATGTCAACACACCTGTGTTACTTCTCTAGCCCCCAGAACTGTTGCCTTGTGCTTCCATGAAAGGGAGATATGAGCATTATCTCTCTTCCACCTGCACTGAAAGATGCAGAGAGACTGCATCTCCCTATGCAATTTTAACTTTATTACACGACACACAGAAATAAAGTCTATCCGCTCTTCTTTTTGAGATTAATAAATTTGAACAGAGGTGCTAAAGGCATCATAATAATACAAAATGTTAAACCAGCAGGTTTTTATTTTAATCAGACTAAGATTTCCTAATCCAATAATTTGGGTTGAAAAATGCCCCAGAGTAATTACCCTGCATTTTAAATAGTTGCATCTTTGAATGTTAGAAGGGAACAGTCACAAAGAAATGAGACAAATAAACTTTAGATGGAGCAAGTTTACAAATAAGTGAGGCACCATCAATCTCTGAGCTAATACCAGACAGAAAATGTAAGCGTAAACATAAATACTTCAAAGGGTGCTGCAGTTATGTGGCCATGAATAATGCCGTTTGAGTCTCTCACTCACCTCAAAAAGCTTGTTGCATTCCATTATCATGTGAGCAAGTCCCTGAGTAGCTGCCAGGTTTTCACTGAGGTCCTTCTGATCTGGCTTCCCTGTTGCATATTTTTTCTGTATTACTCTGTAATTGAATTCAGTGTCTCAGGTAAAATGAGATGAATCTTTTTAATACAATAGCAAAGAGCAGCAGGATGTTCAGAACACCAGAGAGAAAAGCCTATCTTTAGTTTTTATTTACCACAAAAGATCATTGGGGCATTTTTAAAGGAAAAATATTTACATAAAATATTGTTGAGCCAAACATAAAAGCAGGAAAGGTTATGTGTGTCCTGCATTAGGTGTTGTACCTTTTGAAATGGATTTCTAACAGACAGGATGTACGGTGGTTTATCTTGTTACTGCTTAAAGCACTTGCTCATACACTTGTTATACAGGTACATGACCAAGGATCTCTGTATTCTGAGCCAGACGGGGGAAAAAAATTCAGCAGGGACATCAAGTTTGGACCACTAATGTTTAGGAGGGTCTATGCCCTGTTTACTCTATGCTCACCATGTTACACGCCATCTTAATATGGCCTGAAATAAACTCGGTTCCCCAAGTGGCAGAATGTACCTAGAAAATTCACAGTAAAAAACACACCCACTGAAAATCTAGGTATTAAAAACCTTTAAAACACGGTCAGTCTTTGACTTCAAACAGAGCAAAATCAGGCCCCTTTCCTTCATAGAAGCCAACACTACTTATGTAAAACTTAGTAGTGCTCTGTTGAAATTTTGCATGGAAAGCAGGCACTGCACATTCACAACAACCAGCCAGAAATGCCTGCTTGACTCATTAAAACACCTTCTGTGCATGTACAAGTGTGCTTCTGGCTCTGCAGCATGGGCTTTCCCCTCTCACTGAAGCCATGCCCTGTGTAACCTGTGCTGGAAAGCAGATGCTTTGGAAAATTTTATCCTGCATACCTTTAGAAACAAGGAGAGCATAATTTTGCATTAAGGATGTGACTATTTACGGTGTTTAGAAGAAATTTACCTTGGTGAGCTTTCTTTCTTCACTATATTGAGGTGGAAGAGGGAAGGGGCCAGACAGACAGCTATGTTCATAGGAGTCATCTGATTCTCCTCCACGGAGGTGACGTCGCTCAGGAAGCACAGCAGAGTCTGCAAAACTTCCCGGTTCTCATCAGACATCAGCATGATGGCTGCCTGCACCGCCTGCAGCCGCTGCTCCTTGGGGACATCTGAGGAAAAGCAAGGGACATTCAAGGGGGTCAATTGTAAGATCAGATAAGGAGCCAGGAACACAGTTAGCACAGGCATTCACACTCTGGGAAGGGCTTTCTGAAGAGGCAGATGACCGGGGATGAAGGGGCAAAGACCATCTGGTTGTTGGAGGACTATGGTATTTACTCCTCCATCAAGCACAGCTTGCCTAATCAGTGTGTCACATTTCTCCAGTTATTTGAAGGGATCTTCCCCCCAGAAGAGACTGAACTTCACTTAAAGTTTATGAAGGGAGAGTAGAACTCAGTACTCCTGTCTTTAAATGGTATTTTTCAGGTTTCTTTTTGCCCTTGGGAAGGCAGTTCAGAAGTCTTAGAAAAGCTTTGGGAAAATACTTATGCTTGTGTCCTACACCGTAAGAAGAGTTTAATGAAAGCGGTAATGGATATGCTTAAATAGCATCTCAGACAGATTAATTTCTGAAACTACCATAAGTTTTGTCAGTTTGGACTCAGAGCCCTCCTCTGGGTATTACATACACTCTATATAATCGAACGGAAGAAGAACAAAAGTAGATTTACAGTACAGGGAACAGCCAGCTTTTAAGCCCTGCCTGCTAGCCTTGTACAAGCACTTTATTTTAAAAGCTTTCAGACATGAGTGACAAACTGAACACAACCCAGTGCTTCCAATTTTCTAGAAGCGGCAAGGACAGGTCTTTCTGAGAAGCCAGGGGAGCCTTTGCTAAATCCATGCAACGTGTCGTTTCTCCCCACATAGTCTCCTAGAACTCCCTCACCAGTACTGTTGCACAGGTGGGTCTGATGCATAGAGAAGAAGACTGGCCATCTTTTCAATCATAGGTTAACATTTGGCAACTGAGAGTTTTGGGGAAATGGAGAAAGTTTCATCAATGCTCTTCCATATAGCCTACCACCCCAGTCCTCTGTGTTACAGCAAACCAAACCATTCTGAATATACGAAAAAGGTCCTGGATGTATGAAAACTCCTCAGTGAGTCCCAGAAAATCAGAAATCCCTTGCCAACGCACTAAGAGAGGAAACATCCTTCCTGACTTCACATTAGTAATTTGTTAAACAGGATGAAGGGGAAGAAAAACTCCCAGCTACAGATTTATTTAATTGCAGACATTATGAAATACAATTGGTATCCCAGCAATTTGTAACATTTTTCTTTCTGTGAAAGCAGTTTTGTCAGTAACGTCTAAAACAGAAAAATATATTTGTTGTTGGTTACATGGAAAAAAACCCACTGCTACTCATTCCTCCAAATGTTGGTCTCCAGTGTCTACAGAGCCCATCTTTTCTTGTTCCCACATTGGTTTACACAGACCCATCCTCAAGTCTTTCTGAAATCCTTTAAGTACTGGACCAGTTCAAGAAAACGTTTCCTAGCACTTTTTTTTGCCCTTCTGATCAGTGTAAAGAAGAGTTCTCCACTCTTCCCACTGCAGTTCCATGTAGGGTTACACAGTCAGCCTGTGCCCCTTTTTACAGCAATTTTTTGTTGGCTGCCAGTGATGTTTTACCATTTGGCCTCGTGGCTGCTGCGAATCCTAATGCCCGTTCCTGACTTGGAGATGGGGATTCCTTCTGGCTACAGACCAAATAGCAGCCAGGACACTGAGATCAGCAATGTCTTTCTTCCTTTATCAAGGGGATAGTTGGCGTCTTGCCTATGTCAAGATAGGACAATCCCAATTTTCATCAAGCAATAGTTTAAAGGCAATTCGTTTCTAAGGACATGTAGAACATATCCTTCTAGTGGATAATCTTCTCCTCGGCCACTTCACTGATAGAAAAAAACTTGTGACTGATTGCCATTTTATTAGCACTGGGAATTTCTGTTGCTTTTCTGAACAAGCTCACTGATGTGTGTGTAGACAGACAAGCCCTGCAACTTGTGAGCTGGAAAGAAGAAGGGGAAATGGTGGTCCAGAACCAAGCACCAATGGTTTCAGTTTACTTATGTCCCAAGACATCATGTATGACCAAATCCACCAAATCTATTTGCGATGCTGTCTCTCATGCAGGATCACTGCGTTTCTCTACCAGCTGCAGACACTGTGATGTTAAATACATTAGTGACTATGTGCCACAGACAGATTTTTACAGTAAACGGAGGCAAGGAAGTAACTTAGATTCTTTCGCACTGGGATTATACAGTGTTTAAAAATGGCTTTCTATTGTTTTGGCAGCTGAAACGTCTGCAAGTGAAAAGACTAGACATACTTCTCTTTAGTGCTTCCAATTATTTGGCTTAGGCTGGCTGGGTACACTTTTCTGTATCTGCCAGAGCACTGACTGGCCTTCATAATAGACATTGTCGGGAAAAAACACTAATTCCTCTGGCACTTCAGTGTTTTCCTCATTGTTTATTTCTCCCTCAGTCTGAAGAAGAGATACACGGTCATTTCCCGATTTACAGTGATTTTCATCATTCTGATGCATTTCAGTCTCAGATTTTCCTGAAGACTGCTTACGCTGAAATGAAAAGATGAAACTCTGTTTTTTGTCTTTATGAGATATTCACATAGAAGCTGAGGATGTAAACAAAGGCAGCTTGTTGTTTTCACGTAAGTTGTATTGACTATAATGAAAAGGCAAATAATCAAGTCACAGTAAAGAAGAGGACTGCACAGGTGCATGTTCTCATGGTCAAGTACCACTTCTCTATGCCTAGAAGACTCACTTCTATTGACATGTCTACATGAAATGTGCCCATAGCTTAAAGAAATCTGAGAAAAACATACGTCTTTGTGCTTTTTATGGCTATGGCAGCCTATCCTTCTGACATCTTTCTGATTGTAAGACTGATATTTTCAAAGCTTCTCCAGATTTGAACAGTGTCTTTCCATAAAATTTGCTGGTACTTTGACACTGAAACCTTTAGGTTGTTCTAAAAAATCTCTCAGTGAAAGATTTTGAGGGCAGTGAGGTTCTTTTACACACTCCAAAGACGAGCAGAAAGAATCACACCTTGTGTTAACATAACAAAAATATTTTGCAACATATTATTATACAATAAATAATATTATATAATTGCTTATAATAAAAATATTGGAACTTACATTGGTAGATGTGTAGAAAAGTCTCTCCTAGCTTACTTGTAAGGAGAGGTTCTGGCAAGTCCCTGAAAAATTGCTTTACCATGTCTGCCACATCATATGCAGACTGGTCTTCATAGCTGACGTTTTCTGGGGAGCTCTCATTCATCTGACGCAGGGCCTGGATTCGGGATTTCACTCCAGATTTTCGAAACAGACCCACCTGAAAAAGCACCGCGTTGAAATGAGTTTTAAAAAGAAAGTTGTTTAAAGAATATATATATTTAAAAAAAATAATAATCCATTGCAGGCAAATCAGATCATGGCCAAACCTTGGGTTGGTTATTTGACTCTAGTCAAGAACAAGAGAAACACGTGCAAATGTGATGTTCCTAAATTTCCCACAGTCTTGTAGGCCAGTGCCTGCTCTCGTGATGGGACTGTAAGAGTTAATTATGCTGCCGCTCTTCATCCCATCCTAGAGGGAGAGTTCAGAGTGCATGTGGTTTCCCTGCTGCCTGAAGAGTTTCAGCAAGATGCTCAGCTGATATAAATCAGCAGTGGCTTGCTTGGCTTGGGTGACTGTCCGTTGATTTACTCCAGCTGAGAATCCAGTTCCTCATGTTTATTTCGGTATGTATACTGAAGACTAACAAGAAAATATTATGCTCAGCTAAGTAATAAATGCTGTGGCAGAAGATTAGTATATCCTAGTAGAGCTTTAAAACCAAGACCAAATCTATTTTTACCGCTTTCTGCTATCTGCTTCCAACAGTTCCCCCAAATCCTACTGAAAACCCAAGTTCAAAAGCGGGGACCACACAGGGATGACATATGCAGTGTCACTAAGGTACATTTTTATCCTGTTTGCTTTCTGTTCTAAAGGAAGCAGTAATTTTTTAAATGATGCCTTCATGGCCCAACTGCCCTTTTACCGCCCTTCTCCCCAGTGGAATTCCCCCAGGGTGAATTCCTGAGCCTTAACCACATTTTTTATTCCCAAGTGAGTTTACAGTGTTTCACTTGGGAAGTGTTAGCACTGTTTTCCTTCAGTTTTGCAGGGGAAAAGATGAAATACTGAGAAAGACCTATGAAAAAGGCGCATTTCAGGTTTGGAATCATAGACTTCTGTTCCTCCAGGCCCGCTGTCTCACTGGTGGTCAGTTCAGCTTTCTATGTGGTGTAGTCCACCAACAAAAATGTGTACAGTCAAGGAAATAATGCCTTTTGGCTTTCTTCCCCTTACTTCTGCCAGCACAGAGTTCATGTAGCTCCCTCCCCTCCCTAGAACAACTCTCATGCTCAATTGTATGGTATTCAGGACTTTTGTTAATTCACACATTAATGACACTCATTACACAAATCACACACTCTGCAGCTCTGTGAGGGGATATATTTATTTACATGGAGATGAACTGCTATGTGAGACGGGCTATGAGCAGTCTTCTTATTGATGAATTTAGCATCACTCATGAGATAAATTTATGTGTATAAAGTAGAGAACTGGAGTATACCCTGTGTACATCCTGGTGCCCTGTATTTCTGTTCACAGGTGAAGCTCTGCTCTTTGTTCTGACAGGAGAATACAAAAAAGAGCATCTGGCTCTTTTAATCTAGCTTTCCCTTTCTTCTTTTTAAATCCCTTTTCCTCTTAAAAATGTTTGCTGAAGATACAGAAGGACACGTGCTAATTCTGTCAAGAAAAATACAGTTTTGGTATGTGGTAGATAAATGTGAGAGCAGAGGCTCAGTTCTCTGCTTTTGATGGAAAGTGTCCTTGCTGGTGTAAAGAACCTTTAAAAACTTCCAGCTAAGTCTTATTTGAGAGGTCAAACATCACATCTCACCTGTGCAATCTCCTGCTGCACATCATTCTGCTAGTCTCAATCTCTGTTTTTGTTTAATGATATTTATCCAAACGCTTATTTTCCTTTTTGTTTCATAATTAATCAATAGAGGATGAGATAGAAAAAGATGTTTTAGGCTCTGTTCTGCAATATTACAGACTCATTTTGCAAATAAAATGGGACTATAAATCCAGTGATTTATCAGATGTTGGTCTGGCCCAATCTCTGTTATCCTCATGCTGTGGATCATCTGCCCTGCAAGTAGCCATATGATGCATGACAGAAATAAAGGTGCAGTTGACAAAGGCGATGCAGTTTCTATTTCACAAGTTGAAACGGAGTAAAATATCCTACAAATTATGGTGAGGCTCCTCATACCATCTTAGGCATTTCAGTGCCAGGAGCCAGACCTTACAATGATTTAGAGCAACCTCAGCTTTATCAAGTGCATGCAGTAGAAGTTCTGATGCCTGTTCAGAACTCTAGACTGCCTTCTGCAGTGCACAGAACAGACATGTGGGCAAGGCAATGGGAGAGACTGACATTAGGAGACTTTGAATTAAATGGTAAGAAGTAGAGAACCTCTGAAAAGCAGAGAAGCTGAATTGCCTGGAGGGTTTTGGCTTAGGAAGATTTTTGGTGGAAAGATATTTTACAGATATTTTAAATTTCTATTCAGTATTTTCCCAATTCCACTCCAAGTGGAAACACAAGATGAGTTGAAATGGCCCTTCACTTACCTCTGATGCTTCCCAGCAAATAAACTCTCCCTCTCACAGCAGATAATTGTCTGAGATGGCCCGTGGGCACTCATTTGACTGCCTAAAATCCCTCAGAAGCTTTTTTAATTCTCTTTAACCTCCCTTTTACTTTTTCCCTCATTTACTTCCCTCTCTTTTCTCTTTCTTCCTATTGCTCTGCTTCTTTGCTGACAAGCCCACCCCTATACCCACATCTCCTGCTCCTCATACTTGGGCAAGTGCCTCCTCCAATCCCATCACCGCTCCAGTGATGCATCGCTGCATCACTTTTCTTCCTATACTGGGTTTCCCCGCTCAGAACACAAACCCAGATTACCACAGCAATAACCAGGCATGCTAGCTACTGAATATATTGCTTTACTGAACATATTGCTTTGAGTTGTCTCTAGGTATCTTCTATGAATACATTTCCAATAGGCTATTCTTCCCATCCCTCAACTCCCATGCTGTGTATGGTAGGCAGAACTCATCTCACCTCACTTTTGACATTCTGCAGTTAGACGACAAGATCTGACCACTACAGATACTCTTTATAGTCAACAGAGAAAAATGATAGGCAGGACTTGTGTCTCCTCACTGGCTGTAAAGGAAAATGGATGTGATTCATAGCTAGGCACCTAATTTTTTGACTTCCATTTTGTGGAAAATTACTGTCACCCAATAAAATAACCTGAACAGCAACCAGAATGGTGATCAGAAAACTGAAAGATTCAGAACTGACCACTTTGATCCTTTTCATGTGCTCAGAGCTAGGAAATCAGCAGTCTGTAAAAAGTGTAAAGAGTAAAAAGCTGGTTGCTCCTTTTCTAAAAGCAGTTATGGAAGAGGTCAATAATAGGAGAGGACTGAACTCCATCAGCCAGGGGTTTTCTCCCACTCCTATGTTCATAAAGATACATATGCTCATCCTTAGGGGAAGACGAGTTAAAATATGATTGCTGGGTCCCTGGTCTGTAGCTGAAGTGAATAAAAAATCTGAAATACTTTGAGGATGAGGGTCTCCCAGCTGGCTTGTTGCAGCTAAGAACACTATAAAAGGAAAAGCACCGTAATGGCTTTGGCATTGAACCCCTGCTGACCTAACTCTATCTGGATGTATCCGACTTTGTCAACAGAATACTTTGAATATTTTGCTGACTTTGCTCTCTATTCTTGGACTTTCATTTCTTTGCTAAGTAAATAAAACCTTTTGTACCATATCTTGTGAAATGGTGAACGCAGTTAACCCTCAATGGCAAGTCAAGCATAAGCAGTGCAGATATGGGTAAAAGCTAGGAGTCTTGAGCTCTGATTCAATAGACAAGAGGACCTTAGGCCATTCTTTGAAGTATGCTATTATATAAAAAACAGCAGGACTGCTATAGCAAGAAGAATTCAACAAAGTAGCTGAACACAAATGTCAAAATGGCAAACCATTAGTATTGGCACCAAGTCTCAAATCATCAGAGAGATCTGGCCCAACATGTGATATAGCAGTCTTCAAATAATTCTGGTACTAAGTATTAAAAGATTCAGCATTGCTTGCTTAGGGTGGCTTTTCAGAAAAAAAAAATTAACCGAGTCCCTGGAGTAAAGTTCATACCTGATCTAGACAGTTATTCCGTAAGTAGCGTAGTGCTTGCTGTATGCTCTGGGGAAGAGGCTGTCCCGTTCTCTGGACATGAACTATCAGAGGCACACCAAAGACGTTCTTGTCCTTGTAGTCAGGGACTTTCATTCTCTTCATGAACTTTGGCACAGACCTGAAAATTAACAGGAAGAGGCTGTATGAAAATAGCAGAGTACTTACACAGTCTATCTGGGTAACACTGCTGGCAGAAATTGATAACAGAGGGCACCTCTTTTTTTATAAAGATGGTGAAGTGTTTAATGCACAATACATGGGCACTTAACAATCTCCATAACTGATGGATTTCTTGACAGTTTATATAAGTTGATGGCCTCTCACTCTAAGATATAGCGTAACAATCTCTTCTAACAAAAAACTTCTACTGCACAGCTGTCATCCAGCTGAAGCCAACATAGTTTAAATCATACATTAGGGACTCAAAGGAATGGCACAGCAAGGCATAATGGAGAGGATAACTGAGAGAAATGGAGGTTGAGTTCTCTAACTTGCTGAGTGATTTTTATACTACCAGTTACAGGACTTAGTATTTCTATTGACTAAAAATTTACAGCAATAAATGATGGTGGGAAATCTCTATGTGCTAGATTCATCCCTGGTGTTGTATGATTCAACTTCAGTGAAGCTGGTGAGCTCCCTTTCTTCCAAAAATGATGGTGAAAACGAGAACAATCTGAATTCCCTTTGGGGGAGTCATGACTGCAGTGGAATTAAAAAAAAAAAAAGAAAAGGATGAATATGACCTGAATGTGACAAAGATTTTTCTCATCTGTGTGGGAAGGAGATACAATTTGGATTAAATGACCTACTGAAAGAGTACAGCATGTAACTTTACAGCTATTTAGAGTCCTACTCCTATAAAACCTTAGATACTGATCATACAAATTGAGGAAATATTTGTCAGAGGGAAAACTTCTGTATAAGCAGCAGGATCTAGAATTCTAGTATTCTAGTCTGCTTATCTGGAGTCAGTTAAGGTGAGATTAATTTCAGTTCAGATTTTGTCAGCTGCAGGGAGCTATGCCAAAGGAGAACTGCGATCTAGGGGTTCATCTTAGAATCACAGAATCATGGAATTTTAGCCCTCCAATGGAGATTTAGAAAGAGCCGGCAGTCTAGGCTGCCCCTGTACCCACTGTGGAATAAAGCATCTCTGGAGGGTGACCCAAACACTCAGCCTTGGATAGAATACGCTGCCTTTGGAGTTGCCTCTCTTCCACTGACCACACTGACGACAGACAGCCAGTCTGACTCGTTTAGATTAAAGTTAAAACTTTTTGGAGTGTTTAGTGTCAGTGAGGTGGATCTTATGGGTAGTTCCTTGTATCTGTTCTTCCATTTCTAAAGGCAAACTTGTCTTACCTAGCTCACAGCTGAATTTAGTGGGGTTTTGGAGAAGTGCGCTGAACATGAAAATCACAGTGTAAATGTCAAGTCATATTATTTTTGGACTCAGTGTCTCTGTGTATCAAGGAAAGTTTCTGTTATCCTTTTGATTATTTCTCAGATACTTACAATCTTTTATCTATGACCATTTTAATTCCAGTGTACCTGAGTCTGTGTCATCCACCAGGGTTTGTATACTATTAAACATGCAGAATTCTGTAGCCAGTTGCTACAGGAGGAGCCACCCTGTCAGCATTCACATCCCTCTGCCCTTCACTCCACTCTCTGAGTGACCAGGTAGCTGTCACAGCTGCTACAGCTACAAGCTCCCTCTAATGCATATCCAGGATTAGGATAAAGCTTACATCTTTTGATCTGCAGAGAAAAGTCCTGTTACTGTTCCAACCCTTCTTTTAAACCATCAACAAACCAATACATGAAGTACCAGCAGCAGCTGTTTCATTTCGAATCACAAAATGAATTTTGGGGAAGACTTACTGTAAACATGTCCTACTTTTAATCACTCTCTCCTACTCCTGTTTATTTTTCTGGAACTGGAGTGTTGTTAGAGAGGCCAGGGTTGTCTCTCTGTTAGAGCACAGGAATGAAGTCAGATCTCCAGGATCTATTTCTGACTCTGCCAATGAGTCACTAGGCAGCAACAGATTAAAGGGGATAGTTTCAAATTCTACACTTTAAGTCAATTTTTCCTCCTAATTGCATTTACTGAATTTACTATCAGAGTGACAGAATCAGGAGAAACTGTTTTCTTCTGAAAATATCTCTCTCCCAGTTATTGATGGTACTTACCAGGTCCAGCCATGTTTGTTAGACATGGAATACTTTTCCATGATGGCAGTAAGACGAAGCAGAGAGAATTTTTGTAGTAGATTCAGTTGGGCTGCTGACTGATTGCTGATGTGAAGTGATGCGATGGAGTGGCTCAGGCGATGAGAGATTTGGAAACTATGCCATCGCAATCGCCTTTAGCAAAAGAAACAATAGAAAAATCAGACAATTGCTTTAACTGGGCAGAAAAAGATGGTATACTGTGAGACAGGGCTGGGACAGTATACAAAACATTCATAAACATACACGCACACACGCTCGTGGTGTGTCAGCTGAAAGAAAATGTAGCTTGGAGGCAAACAAAACAATTTGCTTGATCTCTTTAATTTTGGAAATACCCAAAAGCTTAGATTCACAAGTGGGTGTGGGTCCTGTCCACGTACTCAGGGAAGCGGTGCTGTCTGCTATGCCCTTTAGCCCACACATTTCCAACAGCATGTGGGAGATCCGGATTCAAATGTTCTCTCCCTGACTCAGAATCATAGAATTTGTACTGGGATTTGATGCCTTGTCCCTCAGTTCCCAGGGGACCAGCCTGACCAACAAGGTATTTGGAGACAAGGTTCTCCAAATATCTCTATTATTAAATACTGAAGGATTTTTTGGAGAAGGGATTGAACCCTGTGTCTCCTTGGCAAGAGCCGTAACCACCAAGCTATTGAGCCACTCACATCTTCTCTTTACTCCAATATACTTTCTCTGTGTACTGGATATATTGGGAAAAACAAATAATTTCAGCTTCTTGTTTTGCTAAACATGAATTCTGGCTCAAATTCTAAAAACTTTGGCACTGCTTATTTACTCAGCAGTTTCCTCGAGTTCACTTGCTTGTGATGGTGGTGAGCAAGCAGGGGCAGCCATAAACCATGGCGTTGCAGAATCCTCTGTGAGGACATGACAAGACTAACAGCAGATGAGAAAATGCCAAGTTATTTTCTCTCTGCTTTTGTACTACAAAGCCACCCTACACACAGCAGTATGGATCCACAGATGCCTTTACCCAGGTCTATGCTTCCTTGGCTTAACAGGAGCTCATCACTCTGACTTAAAACAGGTCTGCAAACTATTGACAAAATCACACTTTTATTAAGAAGTTAATCATATACCATCATTTCTTTCAATCATGTAAGGAACTAAGGCAAGCTGGGGGAATTCTCTTTGAGCATAAAGGGACACATTTTTTGAAGGAGACCAGTGCATTAAAAAAGCGCACAAACCTACTGATGCATAAATACTGCAATGCGTAAGTTTGAAGACAAATTGAAAATACATCCCACAACATAAACCGGGTCCTACTATATAATGGATGGATCAAGAGATTAAAAAATGCTAGTTTGCTCTATTAAACCAATTCTCCATTGATTCCACATAGCAGGATGTCCCTTCTCCCAAAGTCTCACCTTTCTTCAGCAGGTCTATGTCCCCACAGGCTGAGTACGGTGCCCTGCTCCTTCTGACTCCCAGACTGAGAACTTCTGTTTCATTATATCATATTTCACAATCTATGTGAATTGCATACAAAATCTTGCTACCTACCTGCTTGGCCTTGTGAGAGACGCTCCCACACCAGAATCTCTCCTGTCCCTAACACCAGTGGCTTCTGATTCATTCAGGGATGTTCCATCTCTGTCCATGTCACTTGGTGTGGTCCGGCCATCAGAGACAGAGTTTCCTTCAAAATCAAGTGTGATCTGTGTGGGCGTCTGGAAAGGCAACGATGGAGATTCCCTGACTGACACATCATCAACTGGCAGATCTGGTAACACATTCTTTGACCAACCATCTACCACCTCCTGGAGTCCATTGACATGTTGCAAAATGTCATCTAAATGAGGAAAAAGAACATCCTTCTCTAAGTCCAAGAGGTCCCCAGTACTAGCATACAAGTGGGAACCTGGCACATTGTCATAAATACTAATTCTGCTCTCTTTAGGACAGCAAGCCATCAATCCGGACTCTTTTGGAGTAGAGCAGTTCTGCTTTCCCAAAGAGATGCTGCCTGTCCTCCAGTTTACACTGTTACTGTTATCGGTAGGGGAGAGGCTTTCAATAGAAAGTGCCTTTGGGAAGGTCCCTGGTTTGTGGTCCTTGGGAATATGCACAACCAAGTTCTCTTGGGAATGAAATTCATTTTTGCGGTTTTGGTCCACCACTTGGTGTAAGGCTGCTCCTGCTAGAACATCTAGGTCCTCCAGGTACATCCCACCTCTCTTGTTTGCTTCATGGCATTTGCGTTCCTTCAAACATGGTGTGCTCACCCCACTGCTGCTATTTTCAGACTGACTGCTGTCACTGCTGGATTTGGCAGAAAAGGAAAGTCCTCTTTTGACTGAATCTTGTCCTAAGTTTTGGAGATCGCCATTGACTATCTGTACACAGTGCATGTCTTTCAAGGACTTTGGCTCACACTGGAGAACAGGTCCACTTATCTCTAAAGGACCTGTCCTTCCTGAGCCTTTTAGTTTTCCATGCACACCTTTTGCTTTCAGTGTCTCCATGCGCTTTAGAAAGGTTCTTGCTTTGGTTCGTGCTGGTTTCTCATTCTTCAGGTTGTCCTTGGGGGACAGGACGGTGTTTATCGCAGTGGATTCTTGCAGCAGTGTGCTTTCTACATCATGCTGGCCAGAGCAGTTGCAGGTCTCCCTAGCAGCGCTGCTGGTGCCAGATTGACTCCTGTTGTCACTTCCCCCACTGCTCTCGCTGTGAATAGAGGAGACCTCAGGTTCACTCAAATCTGTAAGGACACTCTCGCTGCTTGTTGTATTTTTCATTTTAATGTCCCCAGAAGATCCATGTCTGTCTGACCGGTGAAGTAAAGCATCAATGTCGTCCACCCGAGACCATCGTCTGCTGGTTCTTTGGAAAGTCCATTTATTACTGATAGCACAGAGGTCTTCTTCATCTGAATCTTCACTCTGGAAAAAAGGAGGCGACACATGTTAAAAGTAGGTAGGTTTACTCATTATTTGAATAAACGTGATTGTGCTGATCCATGTGAGAACAGGTGGTAAGGTCTCTCTGAACGTACTTTATGAAAGATTGGTCATCCGTCCTTTCGTGACAGCCTCCTTCATTTAATTGTGAAGACTGACAGGAGCACCTTAACAAGTAAGGAATAAAAGTCTGTTCTGCTTTAGGGAGCTCATGAGTCCCATCAATACTTCTAGGCTTCTGTGGGGAGAAGAGTGTACCATGTACATTTCTTCAGTACACTTGCCTGCATATTGAATTGTGTAGGACTGATGCCCATAGCGACTGTTTAGTATAAACAGGGTTTTAAAAGGTCCAAGCACAGGGATCCTGACTTGCAGGGATAAAGTTAAGATGCACACGGTAAAGACTGGGAAGGAATCATAGAATCACAGAATTGTCCAGGTTGGAAGGGACCTTTAAGATCATCGAGTCCAATCACCAAACTAACATTGCCAAAACCATCACTAAACCATGTCCCTAATGCTCCCTAAGGAGCCAAGTACTACAGCAATATGAGTCATTTAAGAAACCAAGACAGCAAATATCCGGTGCTGCACTTAGTTTAGCAAGTGAGAACTAAGTAAACATCTATAAACTTCACAGACCAGGTACATCTAATAGGATTTATGTTTCAGGAACATAACTACAGATGAATAGTCACGATGCTTAAAATAACAATTAAAAAAATAATATTTGGAGGCATTGCTTAGGGTGGGTCTGAGTGCAGGCAAAGGAAGGCAACCATGGAGGTATGGGGAGGAGGAGCAGCCAGGCTCAGTCCTGGATGGGGTAGCATCTACAGCTGAAGTGAGCTTCCCTTCACTGGCAACCAATATCTTCATTGCCTTTTCCATCAGAGGCACCCCAAACTTGATGACTTCCAGTCTAACCCACTGTTTCTGGGCTCCCCTGACCCCTTTGGAGGTAGCAGCAGCCCCACAGCCATCCCTGGTCTCATTCCTCAGCCCAGGGCATGCAGAGTTGTGCTTATGTTTAGGCAGGTCCAGGAACTACCCTGCAATGCAGACAACATGCACCTTGAAAAAAAAAAAAAAATGGATAAAATTAGCTTTCCCTATGACATTTTTCTCATCTGTTTGCTCAAACAAAAAAGATACATCTTCAGCATGAAGCACGCAGTCAGTATCGAACTCGCTGTTCTCTAAGGATGCGAAGCCCACAGTTGCTAATGAGTATCCTTCCCTTGACTTTGAACAGAGTTTATACTGCATTATTCTTCTACATTTGTTTTAAAGCAGAACAAACTAACTTCACCTACATGACATCCAAACAGCCCTTCACATTCTTGGAAGCAGTACGAAGGCAGTAAAATATGACAGGCTGTCAGATTAAAATGAGGTGCTAAACCAGAAAGACTATTTTGGGACTGGAAAAATTCTCATTTTAAAAGTCTATTATTAGAAGTATTTTTCTATGAAATTTTGATGGTAAAGTTATCTCCCATCTCTGACTATATCTCGTCTGGTCTGTCTAATTGAAAAATGTAAAACAAATTGTACCAGAACCCCTAAAACCTTAAATAATGTGAAACCTCAAAAGATGAAGGTTGGGATCAGTAGTGTGCCATAAGCTTTTGCCGGTTTATCACTTCAAGTCAGCCAGATGTTTTAGATCATGTCCAAACCATAAAATAAAATATAGCTATGAAATTTTGGGTTTAGTCATTCCTGTTTTATCTGTTAACATTGAGGTGTGCAGTGCTCCTGCAGCTGATATTAGTTCACAGGAATGAATGGAGATCTTAGTTCTGCTGCTAGCTAGAGAAAAAATTAAGCAGCTAGTGAAGTGCCAGAAAAGGGGCTAGAAAAGGCTAAAACTGCTTTGGCCATTTTGTCTGCAGGGAAGAAATGGCTCTACCTTCACTTTAGCTCCACAGTTTGCTGCATGCATATGCAGAGCGAAGGACTGCACAGACTCAGGCACTTAAAAATCCATCTATTGTGGTCTTAGTAGTCCCACAAAGTGGATATTTTACAAACCGCAAGGGTATGTACTGCTAAATATTTAGTAGCGGTAATTATATCTACAAAGCATACCATTGCTGAAGCGTTGATGGCACCAGCCAATAGGATAAAAATATTTTTTTTTCATTTGTTGTGCATCCCAATATGCCAAAGGGACCTTAAAGAAGATTTTTGGCTGACACAGATCTCTGTAGCTGCAATGACATTACTGTAGGAACTGACAGGATTGAGCCTGAATTTTCTACAAGCTGGAATCGATTAAACTAGCCAAAGTGGTAGAGACATTGTGAAAAACACCAAATGGAGAGCACAGAGCAGGAGACAGAAATAAACATCAATTCAGTGGTGAATAGACTTTAAATCATTTTTAGAGGAAAATAAGTTTTGAGTTTTCCTTTTTTTTTTTTTTAGAAAGTAGAGATGAACAGAAATGGATATTGGTAATAAACAAGTTTTGCCTCTAACCACAACAAGGATAGGATTACAGTCTCCCCAAGAACCACTCAGAAAATACAGAGGGGTTTCACTGTCAAAATTTGCAGCTCAATAATAAAAAAAAGGTTTAGTTTAGTTTTTTTAATTGGTAATGAAACATGCTTGTGTTTCATCAGAACTAAAATCATACAAATGAAATATCTGGATACTGAAATGCTGCCATGGTGACTCACTCCAAATTTGTCTGCACTGTGAGTTCTGTGACATAATGTGCTTTTCTTTTGATGGAATCAGTAGAAATTCTGGAAGCCACGAACATCCTGAATGACCCACTGTTCTTTTTAGATACCAGAGTGCGCTGACAAATGAGACTGTCCTAAAAAAAATGCGGAAAGCACTTTGCCAACTGACATGTCACCAGCTATGGGGACAGTGGATCAAGAGTAGGTCTGAAAGCAACGATTCATCTTACACAGGCGAAGCAGGCATCTTGGAGCAGTGACTGTATACTTCTACTGACCTAGGGTGAAATCAAGTGCACAGCTTTGGACCATATTCAAAAGTCCATTTAATACCATTATGTTTGGGAAGATGAGATGGGGCAAGTTTCTTGAGGAGTGACTGATAACATTTGCCAAAGAGAAAGAGGTTTTGATTCACAGATTTGTCACAGTTGATTTAAAATAGCACAGCTTTTTGACTCAGGGTGTACTTGCCTGAGATACAGAGGGATGCTAACAAAAGGCAAAAAGTGGGTTTATTTGCAGTGGAATTCTGCCACATTTTTCCAGCTGGGGGCAGGAATTCTCATAAATCGACAGCTGCAAAAGGCAGTTAATCCAAAGGCTAATCTCTGTCAGTCCAAATCACTTACGGACATATTTGCAACACATACATGAGGATTTCTGTATGCATCTCAATGAAGCCAAGGGGAAGAGAGCCCACAGTGTGAATGTATGGGGTGGGAGAGCGGGTGGTGGGGAACACTCACCCTGTGCTGGCTTTCACAGTAACCTTGCCTGGCAGCTTGCTTGGATGTATTTTGGTGAATCACTCAAGCAGCTGCACTAGTCCTGTGCAAACCTGCTATACTGAACCCCCAAAGCAAGCTGATTTTGCATTTCATTGTTCAGATCACCACAGAGGCTATTAGGAAAGGCAGTCTCTACAGCAAAAAAAAAAGTTTACTTGGTTCAGTGTTAAATTCCAGCCCCAATTTCCAGATTTTACACTTGCATTTATGTTTCCATCAGCAGTCTCTCCTCCCTCCTCTTCTCTCCCCCACATCCTCTTCTACTTTTACATGCTCTGTATCTGTTGTCCCGAATCTCCTTCGTTCCCTCTTTATATTTTTCTATGCTCAACTTCTCCCTGGACTCACGTGAGTCTGGACCCAACTAGTTTCTGTCCCCTTGAAAGAGTACCAAGTCGGGCAGTCTCACTTCTGTAGCAATTCAATGGTCGTCAGCAAGGACAGCAGCTGAGAGCTTCAATCCACTCAGAACAGAAAGGAGTGGCAGCAAAAATTAAGTAAAAAAAAAAAAAAAGATAACAAGAAAAACTTCCTTTTTCTTTAACCAAACCAATGCCTAAAGAAACAAGCAAGCAAGGAAACATACAAACCTCACATCAAACCCCAAATACGTGTTGAAGAGAAGAAGGACGGGAACTAAACAGAACTTCCTGAGGACAATCAGCATTCACCTATCACCTTGATGTTGCTTTTTGTAATTCTGTCTCTTGTGCAGCCCCAGTATCTCGGCTTGAAAACAAGTACGCAGGCACATGGACACAAACCATACACTGCTCCAAGCAGGTCAATGACACAGTCAATCGAGTTCTGTTTTGCTGAAGGACTCAGTCTCTTCCTATAGTGCCTACCTGCCCAAATCATAAAGTTATCATGTAGTTGGAGGATTTTACTGTTCCTTCTCTCAGATGTGATGTGGGTGTTTGATGTGGAAAGTGTTGGCACTGATCAAAGACAAGAAAAACTCATCAGCTCTGAAGCAGTGAAGAGGTCCCCACAGCTTCAGTGAACGGACAAAATGCAAGCTAAAGATGCTACATAGACAGAGGACCAAGTGGGCATCTGCTGAAATCAGAGTATGTAGACATTAAAACCATTCTTTGTTCAAGTCCCCTCAAACAGTGAATAGACCATGAATAGACTGAATCTGCAAAGACACCAAAAAAGTAACTCTAGGAGGTACTTTTTAAATAGCATTAGACAAACAGTCTAAGGAAGGAAAAACAGACACCAAGATTTCTCAGAGTCAGCAACTAACATTGTACACCACTGAGGGGCTTGGGGGAATTTGTGACCAGAAAACCAAACGTTCAACAGTTAACACTGGATGAGTTACAAAACTCAAAATCAATAGGCAGTTTCTGTAGTCCTTGCTGAAGCCCTTTAAGCTCAAACAGTTCCCATGTTACACCGGAGCTTGTATGACGAACTTTATTTCCATATTCTTAACTGGGAATAAGTCAGTACGAGAAATAAAGAAAAGCTATTGTTTTCTTCTGAGCAGCTTCCATTTTTTCCAAGCAGGATTTTCCATTGTGCATTGGCAAGCAAGCCAGCGTAATGAAACCGCACTGTTTTCACCCATATATTTGCACGTACGTAAAGTTTTAGGAACTGCGTGTGCTCTTTTAACACACGCAGTATTGTTCCTGCTGTATTAGTCACAGTTTTTTTTCTATTTTACTTGTAATTTCAGGATTCAGTAATTCACATTATCATGCGTCCAGCTAATGCTGACACACATGTTCAAAGTCAAATGCACTTAACTTACTTTAAAGAGCGTTACTGACTGAAAGGTTAAATTGGGGAGGTGTTATCACAAAAGCCAGGGCAAAGCCAGCACACTTACCTTTTTTCTTTGGAAGTTCACATCGAGTTTCATTGAGGCGCACTTGTTCAGTGTGTTCAGTCGTCTACAAGGCAAAGCAAACGCAGTAGATTAGCAGCCTCTGATTAAAGGGCTTGACTTTTCATAAGTTCAAAAGCTTTTCTCTTATCTGCCTGTAGGGTGCCAACTGCATACAACAGGCTTCAGAAACGATACTGGTCGTATTATTCCAGGCTATAAGACCACTGCGTTGAAAGGGAATCTTAGCTTCCCATTACTTGATAGCCAGGTTTTATACATTGCTTTTTAATTCATAGACATTTAAGTACTTAGTAAAGGAAAGAGGTATAAGCAAACACCTGCGATGCTGGGAAGTGACAGGAGAAGAAGGAGGTAAGTTGCTTCTGCAGGACTGTAACATAATTGATCTAAAATGGGAATTTCAAAGCACCGGTGAAAGACTAAAGAAAAAATATGCAGCTCCTCATTTAAGGTGGTTAGCAACTCCTTTAAAAAATTGACATAAAGAAGAAGTTTTAGCAGTTAGATAAAGAGATCTCCACAGCCAATCTCCACTGTTCCTTTCCCATCCTGTGGATCTTACAGATTAATACACCCAATGTGTAACAAATCAAACATATTTGAAAAAATACTTTTAGTTATTTTTGATTGTGTTCATAATCATGTTTTCAGGGGCTCTGTAAGGCTTCTGCTCCTTAAACCCAAGGCTACCCCATGACGACAGTGGGTTGAAATGTTGACAATCTGATAAAGATGGAAATACGACAATCTGATAAAGATGGAAAGTGAAGGGGTGTGTGCCCATGTGCAGTAAGAGGACAAAACCCCATGCTCTTTCAATATAGAATCTACCATGCTAGTCATAACTGATTAGCTTTTATTTATACTTAAAGGTCCCGATCCATGAAACCATCCATCTTCTAAAAACAGAGGCTCAGAGTTAAATACATTTGATTTTGAAGAGTTTCTGGATTTAGGGCTGAATTTCAAAATAGAGGTAGGCAGAGTGAGAGAGCCATGTGCCTGCAACACTATTCTGTAGACTGCTGCATCTCCTGAGTCTTTGCAGTGAGGGCTGCCCTTGTTGCTTTTGGGTCCGAGGAAGAGGCTACAAATCTTCAGAACTGATAACATTTGAAATGTATGTGACAAGTTACAAGGACTCATGAAAAAAAAAAAAAAAAGTATCACATCAGTAATATAATCTCTCACATAGCTTAAGAACATTATGGCATTAGCATATTCCTCCCCGGGACTTCTAATATTAGAAATCCTTTCAAACTGCCACTGCCATTTAAGAACCAGCCCATCAACTGTGGATCTTTGTTAAAAAAAAATCCCTTGCGAAATATCACCTGCTCATTTGTAGATAAAATACTCCTCCTTAACTCAAGCCAATAAACCTGTTATGCCATATCAGAAAAGTCCTGTGCTCATCATATTAATGTGAGTATAATGCATGCAGAAGCACACCCTGCATGCATGATAGTAATGTTCTTGTAATAAATTTCAGATTTTGTGGCTTTTTAGCTACATCTTCAGCCTTCTGCCCAAAAATCCTCCTCCTTGGGAATTAGCTCTATTATTGCAAAGCTCCTCTTTTGCCCAAACATGGATTTTCTCAACTCAAAGTATCATTTCTTGGGATCCCAGGGCTAAATAATGTTCAGCACTTCTTTTGAATGTTTAAATTTGCATATTGATATTGATTCCAAATATACAGAGGAACAGACACATTTTCAAAGGACTCCCACTCAACTTGCTGTCTGTGAAGATGACTTCCTCTGAGAGGTGAACCAGATGTTTAGCTTGGAGACCTTGCAAAGGGAACAGTGTTCCATCCATTCACTCTGGTGCTATTTGCCTTTTAAAAACCGAGGAGCAAACCACACATTTTAGGAGCAGGAAGGTGAGGACGCGACAGCCCTTTGCCCTGTTCCATCCAGGTACTTCTGGATGCGTCCAGCCAACGGCAGAAGGGGCTGTGGTATTTCTATCAAAAAGGGCTGCTTCCTCAGCATGGAAAGTGCAGAAAGCACACAGTGAAACCAACAAGACCATCCAAAGCCATCTTTTTCCCCACTAACGACATTTTAGAGCAAGATTGTTTCAGCAGAGAACTGTGAAGTCAGCACTATAAAAGTCAGTATCATTACTTAAACTGGAAGCATGGGAAGCACAGCATTGTCCTGGCTGCTTTCTAACCTGGCTTTGCTATGAAGAACTCGTTTCATCAGAAACAAAACTACTTTTTACTGGGTGCCAGGGGCTCAACCACAGGTTTTAAATTCAATCATCTACAAAACATCCATATGCTTTCTGGGGCTCTTCCAGTGCAGTGGAAAGATTTGATAGTGAAATTAGAGAACTAATGATGATACTTGTGAGCTTGCCTGGTACTAACAACTCCAATCAAAGCCACTCTGTTTCAACTTCTTATGGCTTGCTGATGTGCCAGCAGTGGCAGAAAGCTTTTCTCATCTGCTTCAAGTTGTTAGATGACTGACAGCGAAGTACTTAACATTTTTTTTAAAAAATAAAAATATAAGTATCCGGCTACAAAAGGCTGTCACTAATGTCCCAGTCAAAGTGAGAGAAGCACTACACTTTCACATCACTGCTTAAAAATATGGGGAAAGGCCACTCGTTTGTAATCTTAACAAAACACAAAATCTAGACTTGAGAAAAAGGTAGGAAAAAACACATTAAATAAATGCAGAAGAAGGGGCTATATAAAAACCAAATCACCTCTGATGCATTTGAGTGGTTGTCTGGAAAGCTCTGCAATGTTCAGGGGAAGCCTGCAAAATATTTACTACAGTAAGTGCTTCACTAATGATAATTTAATTTCTTCTCCAGGCCATCACAGGTAAAAGATACCTCTATGGTTTAACACTTATCTCTCTGGTGGAACATCACCTCTATGTTAAAAAATGTCTCTTGATACAATACTTCCACACCAAAGGAGTGTTCATGTGCCCAGAAATGTCCAGTGCTATTTTAGATCCCCTAGAGTACCAAGCCTGGCCCTTCAGTTGCTGCAGGTGCTCTTGGTTCAGCCAGCCCATGGAGAAGTCTAAGATTATCTTTGGAGATCTGAGATGGCATTAGACACAGGTATTTAGGGCTCTGAATCCCAACTCTAGTGCTATATTTAGTAACCCTTAGGATGGAAGTTTTTCAGAAGCAAGAAATCTGACTTTTGCATCCTCTCAGCACTAAGCAGTGTTTATAAATAAATACAAGCTTGTAGCCCCACAGGATCTGATTAGCTGAAAAGCCTCGTGGCTGACCTGTTGTCCCGCTTGAAGAGTCATCCAGACAACAGGAAAACAACTTTAAAGCAACATGGGGCTCCGTGCACTCCCCTGGACTTGTTCTGCAGCTGCTTCCAAGCAGCTGGTAGGGAACGCAGCCAGGGGCACCAACCGGTCATGCAGGAGGAGGCACCATGGGGAGGGTTAGTGTGGATAGCATCTCCAACTTCTGCAGATCTACAAATATCCTGTCTTATGAATTATGACCAGGCAAACACATTGTATGGTTCTGTAAACTCCTGTCTGAGGGAAAGGATGACCCTATTTGTTTGTTTTATCATTATTCCTAGCCAAGTTTATGTGCTGCATACACATTCCACTAGCTGGCTATCTTCTGGTGCTGTGGAATTTGGGAAGAGGCCATCCGTCTCCTCATGCTGCTCTCTCCTGAGGTCTGAACACTTAACAAAGTTCCTCCCAGTACAGGCAGAGCTGGTGTGCGAAGCTGGCACTGGCATGTCCCTGCTCCACCAGCTTTGTGCATGAAAAGAATATACCGTTTTCCAGTTCTATCACTTTTTGGTCATGGCTGCAACTGATTGAGGTTCCTTATAGGCTATACACTCCCATGAGCTGAGTCAGCTCTCCCTGAGATCAGCAGGAGCCACTCTACTGACTTCAAAGCAGGACTTTCCTTACTGCATGTGGAGAGCTGGGCTTATCTCCTTACAGCACCTAGAACAATGTAACCCAGAAGACGGAACTCATGATGCAATCACTTCACAACTCTAATGGCTGGATGTCTCATGTACAGTGACCTTCAGATTATTTACAAGCTATCTAAGAGACATTAGGTATGGAAAAAGAGGCTGCTGGCTGCTTGGCACAGTTCAAATTTTAAGAGCTAGATTTAGGGGCCTACGTATCAGACAGTTACATACTTGTTCTTTATATTCTTAGTCACTGTATTTACGTGAATACAAAAAGTACAATATGGCTTAGCTTTTCCTTCTCACCCTCTTATCGCAGCAGCCACAAAAGTTCCCAGAGCAGAGTTGGTTGCTGCTATTTTGGAAACGACACAGAGATCCAACTATAAAATTTTCATGCCCAATTATTATTTTGGCAGGCTGACAGCGTTCGCCTGCAGATTGCATAGCAATTTTCTATTGTTCATCACTCAATAAAATCTGAGTGGAATCTCTTGATAGATATGCCTCTAACCCAAAGGCCTCAAATTTGGTCTTTGCTCTGCCAAATTTTCAAATGAGATTATAAACAGCAGGAGTGTTAGAATATCTCAAAAAGGTCACTGAAATCCTTTACAAGAGGGAGTCTTAGGCCTTCTGACTAAACTACTATCGGCTGCCTTAAAAACAGAAAAAGTTCCTCTGCATTTGTACCTCATGTTGTCTTGTATACTGAAATACCATACCAAAACATTATAAAATGAGGTTCAGAGTCTGATTTCAATCCACAAGAGCAAAGAGATTCACTGTTTATGCTAGAACCATTACCATTCAGAGCTAAACTCTGCTCAAACTGATTACCCACTCTGGCATTCCAGCTTTAAAATTACCCTCCAAATAAAAATGAGAACGTAATTTTGTTCAGTACTATGGGCTGAACGCAGTATTAATTAGTGTGAAGGCACAGCTTCAAGAGCAGTTTTAGGTGTCTGAAGAATGGAAGTTTGGCTTCCAACCTGGGAATCAGTCCATACAGAAATAACCACCAATATTTTTTCTAACTTTGTATTTCATAAAAGTACATAGCAGCCTGTGGCTCTCGTATGATATACTGGAGTGCACCTTGTAGTAGCAGCACTACAGAGGAAAGCAAGGGTAGAAAACCAGCCACAGTGGTCAGCCGAGCTGTGAGGAATTCCAGTGCACTGGAAAACTTGGAAGATGCCGGTTTGATAGCTACTGCAGCAACAAAGCTGGTACTGATCAGTTTCTTAAGCATGGGCATAGCAGTTCTTCCCACCAAGATGTACAGAACAGCAGTGGATCAAGTCCGCAGTTATTCCGCTCCCCAGCATTCTTGAGAGCAATCACTGAAGGATCTAAGTCTTTCCTACTCATTTGTCTCAGACACAAAGGCTACTACACAGAGAAAGAGAATATTCTGTTCCCCATAACCATAATAGACCATAAAAGAAACAATAGGTCTGACTTGCAGCAAGGGAGTTTTGGAAGAGCACTCTTGACAGCTATGCCCAGAAATTACCTGGATTCTCCAGGAAGGAGGGCATAGCCTGGGATGGAAAGATAGACTAGATGAACTCTCTTCCAGCCCTGTTTTCTATATTTCTCAGAAATCCTGTCACCCTCCATCACAGACTCATTAATCCCTGCAACGCACAGTACGATGTACAGCGGAACAGCATACATTCTCTGATGACTTTAGCCACAATTGCAGAAGGGGAAATAGAGCTTTGTCCAATTATCTTGATGTTGGTGTTGTGAAAGTTTCCATAACATGTAATAAAGCCTACTTGCTTAGGGGCCAGATGATCCTTTTGTCCTTGCTGAAGAGGAGAGGAGCAGAACCCAGCTTGAGCTGAGTACAGGAGAAAGATGAGGGGAACAATGTCTCTGCAATGTGGTTTTGCAAAACTGCCACAGAATTGCTGCTTCTTGAGTCCTGGGGGATAGCACTTGAGCAATGCAATACGGTATATTCATCACAGGCAGAGCATAAAAAGCTAGAAAAACAGCAAACACAAGCCCTCTGGGAGGAGCAAACCAGGGATTAGTCGTAGCAGTTGTAGTACTGTGGGGTTCTGGTCCCACTTCTGTTACTGGTGCCAAAAGGAGAGTACCAAGGGAATCACAGCAGCATGAAAACCATGTCCGCTGCCAGAGAAAGTACTCACTGAATTCTATGCAAGGAAGATTCATCTTTTCTGCTGTGCTCAGACTTCAGAGCTATTAATGTGCAACTCATACGTGATCCCTTCATTTAATCAAGGTTTGCTTGTAAGACTGCTAGTTCTTTCTTAAAAGGCAGGTGTTTCAAATCCATTGCATTTGGGTCTTCTCAAATCATGTGATGTTTTCTATGAGTGTAGCAAGTCCTACTCCAGGATTTTTGGTAAAGGAAATTAATTCAGAATGGTATCATAAATATAATTGCTTAATTTATGTGGACAACCCAATATTTATGCTGCTGCTTCTGCAGCTAATCTAACAATAACAAATAATCTCATGTTTTTAAATTATCAGAAAAGAAACTTAAGCTGTTATTTACCTGCAAAGAGGTTCTACAAGGTCCTTGTCAAGAAAATCATGATCTTTCTTTACTGCCGCAATGTCAATTGGAAACTGGGAGTCTATAAAAGGAGACACAATATTAAAATAGTTGCTTGCTATTAAAATGAAAACACAGTGTCTACATCTAAAATGCTTTGCATGTGCTTGCTCACAGAAATCTAGGATGACTAGCTTCACTCAGCTCTGGTTCCCTTTTCAGTTACTTCATATTTTTTTTTTCTGTTAAAAGTATATAGCTGAACATCCTGCGCACCAAAGAGACAGCAAGATCATTTTGGCTTTAATAAAATAATCAATTGCTAGCTGTTCTTTCTAGTGCTTTGCACAAATGAATGAGAACTGAGAATTACCAATACACTTTCCTTATTCACATGAACAACAAGGTTCGTTTGCCACTCTCATTGCAGAGACTTAATGAATTATTTACTAGATAGACTTTTCCCATGAAATGTTCTGTGCTTTTTGCTTTTAACACAACTCCCAGTAACAACTATTTCATAAACAGGGTTACTAGAGTAACAGAGACAAAAAAAAAAAACCGTAAGCTGAATTATAAACCCCAATACTAACTAAAAAGCCAATACTAACTAAAAAGCCAGACGAGTGTGCTGGAAGCTGACATTTGTAATGAAAAGTGACATGGCTGCAACACATTAGTGGGATCCATAATGGTGGGAGGGGTTCCAGCGCTGTGGCTGCTCTCCAGACTGCTCTGCCATGCTTAGGTACCGCAGCAGGACACTGGGATACAGGAACTGCAGCCAGCAGCTTCAGACACTAGTGCTTAACACTGCCATAAAAGATGCCTGTAAAAAGGACCTTGTTTTCCAAGATGCAGACTGTCTACAGTGCATATTGACTTTATGAGAACAGTGGGAGCCCAGCACAGGTTGTTTTTCAGAGGGAACATCCATCCAAGTTGGGCAGGCAGCAGACTCTCCTTTACATAGGGGAGTCAGTATCTGAGATACTCTGATTGCCAGGCAGACAGAAAAGTACTACCGGGCACCCAGGGACCGTGGTAGACATACATCTGTCTGCTCTGGCAGGCTTATTAGTCTTAGTTCCTTGCTGGGTTTAACAGACTGACCTGAATCCTGGGGAGCCACTTGAGCATCTCTGCATGGAGTATCCAAGCACCTCAGTGGCCCGTCAGGAGGCAGCACCTGAGCCTTAAGGGACCTCAGCTGGCCATCAGAGGCTGTGGAGTTGTCCTCATCCACCCCACGTGCGGGGATGGATGGTGTCCGAGCTGGCTCTCAGCAGAGCTGGCTCTGACCCACAAGGTTTCTTGGCCATCTCTCCATGCGCGGAGCTGTGCTGCCTCCAGACCCAAGCTGACCCTGGAAGGTGTCCAGCTGCATTTGGCAGAGCTGTGCTTTGGCTAATAAGCCCAAGAAGACCTGAGCTGGCTCTGTCTTTGGCAGAGAGAATTTGCAGTTTGGGAAAATGAGGATCAGATGCAGTTTCTCTCTCAGCATTGAGCTAGGGAGAGCAGGAAAACCTCAGTCTCAGTCCTCAAACTCCTCCTGAATGCTACAGCAGGGCAACTACTCACCCTGCCCTTGGGGACACTGCTTCTATGGGCACAAACTTTAAAGCTAGGATGGGGACATGATCGTTTGCTTTGAGTTAGCATAAAAATATTGGCTTTTCTTGCTTTGAAAATGTAAAACGCAGCTCAGATTTTCCACTTTTGGTAACTTTGCAGAGTTCTTAATCTTATTTTCAGTAAGATTAAAATTTTCAGTAACTTTCAGTGCTCTCAATCTTATTTTAGACATAGTCCAGGAAGTTAAAATAAAAGAGACCTATTAATTGGGGATTTTGTATTTGTTTTTGTTAATCTTTGAGACACAAACAATGTCCCTCTTCTTTTTTTTTTTTTTCTTCCCATGGCTATAAGGGCAAAAATCTTACTTTTCTTTAGGCACTGGTATGACTCCAGCAGCTGAGGCTTTGCGAAACAGCCAGCCATGGCCATAACTCAGTTAAATGTAGAGTTGGCTGACTGCAAGCTCTCCTGGCAAAGGCCCAGTGCACTTTCAGTACTGCACAAAGAGGCGAAAAACCTACTTACCCTCATAGAACTGAGCATATTGGGGAAATCCAGCTGCACGTAACCAGTCACACGCTTCCTTTGCTTCAATTTCTATGAAGAATGAGAAAAAAATTCACACTGTTATTTTGCATTAGAAGTTCCTTTACTTATAAGGAAACAACAAAAAGACTTGGTAGTGTGTTTGTTGCTTAAAAGTACTACCATCAATCTGAAGTGGTTCTTTATATCATCAGAAAATAAAATAAAGTCTCTTGAATAAATTCACCTGCTTCCACAGGACCCTAATGTTTGCAGAGCTGCTTGGTGACCAGGATGCAGTGTTAATCATCTCCATGCCGCAGGAGAAGTTGCTTATCCAGGTTTTGGTCCCTATGTCCTACCTTCCCCCCAAGGGTAAATTGCTGGAGATAGGTGAAGGTGAAGCAGTGTGGAAATGGGGTGACTGGGAACTTGCACTGTGTTTTCTCCTCCTCTGACACCTCTTGTGGAGAAAAATCCCACATGAAACCACCGAAAGCTCTGCCAGGAAAACCCCAACGCAAGTCTCATGTTACTGAAGGGACATTTGCATAGGTAGGATGCACCTTTCTACCTTAAGCCAGTTGAACTCCATTATGTAGACTCCCTCCACAGTCAATAGAGAGACAGTTAATTCCAAAGCATGATTCATTCTACCTTAAAATAGTGTCTAAAATAGGTGGGATAAATCAACTACTGACAATGCTTTTCTCTTGTGGCTGCTAACAGAGGGATGATAAATAGCTACAGGTATGTCTGTGCAGCTAAATAAAATAGATACAGGCAGCAGTTCAAGCACTGGACCCCAGACTGCTCACTCTTTAATTTTAATCCACTTCCAAGCTTGTTTTAGAGTGTTTCAATTATCTATCAAGACAAATCTTTTCTCAAGAAAGCTAGTACTAAGAAGTGAGGAGAGGAATCGGTCTGTGTCATCTTGTCCCTGCCTCTCCACTAATTAGAAGTATGGACACAGCTGATGCTGGACTAGGTTCCCCCTTTCAAACAGCTTTAATCGGGTAAGGTGTATCCTACCCCCATGGGAGAGAGGTGGGGGAATCATGAGCTGGACAAGGGACTGGTCCCTCTTTATTTTAGGGGTGACAGTAGGAACAGGTGACCATGAGGGAATGGAAGAAAATCATGTTCAAGAGGGGGACTACATAAGACCTGAAGCTTTTTACACAGGAGAGACAGACTGATTCCGTGGAATTACTAAAGCAGCAGTAAATAAATGTCAGCTCCACAAAAACAGCCTATAAATTTTGAAGTGTCTCCAGTGAAACAGACATGGTGCACTCTAACAATCAATCACACACACAGTTACGCACCCGACATCTGAGATGACCAATGCATGCCAACAGTATGGTACCTTGATTTTTACCAAGCTCCATGAGCTCATTTTATGGAATGCAGGATGCCAGGTCTAGCTTTGTCCAACACCCGTGCTGCTTGTGTGTGCAGCTGCTCCCAGAGCAACTGGAGGAACAACTGAAAATAGAGGTTCAGCCAGACAAATGTGGGTTTCTGGGAAAACTTGGGCAACATCTCCTTGCTGCCCAGATCAAGATCAGGGTCTACCACTTGAACAGTTTTGGT
This sequence comes from Nycticryphes semicollaris, assembly GCA_013400055.1. Taxonomy (NCBI): domain Eukaryota; kingdom Metazoa; phylum Chordata; class Aves; order Charadriiformes; family Rostratulidae; genus Nycticryphes; species Nycticryphes semicollaris. The sequence goes on from VXBJ01006930.1 coordinate 380,896, forward strand.
TTACAAGATCAAAGTCAAAACATGCATCTGCACCTCTCTTACTTTTGCAAAGTGCTAGAGAATGGAGTGCACAGGTGTTGAAGAAAGACATTTTAATTTGCTTATTATTCAACCTGAATGAACCAGTCGAGGGTTTTGGCACATTTGTTGTTGTAAATCTAAGCAGCCATAATAAAAAACCCTAAATATAAAACAAGCAAATCAGGCACAGTTGCTCTTATGCATGAAAAAAAAAAAAACCAACCAGTTGTAAATCTGTTCTGAAATGCATTTTTATAGATAGGAGATACTGGCATGATTTTTTCCCCCATGTAATTCTGTTCAAATCACTCATTATAACCACAACCACTTTACCCACTGAAGCTCACCATAAAATCTGCTTTGAATATACTCTACAGTAAGTGACCCACACACCTTTCTGCTCCTCTAAATACTGAATCATGCCAGCAAATTTTGTTGCAGAAATCAAAATTCAGAAGACAAGGTCTATATATCAAAAGCCAACTAGACAGCCAGTAACAACTCTGCAATGGCCGCAATCATTAGCAGTGCTGAAAAGGATTTACCACCAGGTCTTCATTTGCTTTGACATTAGTTCATGTCAAGGCCAAAAAAAAAGCAGTATGAAAGTACATTCAGTTCCTAACACTGTGCAAAAGAATGAGCAGATTACATAAAACGTGGCTCTCACTACTGCACATCTGTGTGCTGAAAGCACATCTTTATTATGTTCCAGTGAGGCTGAATATTTTTATTAAATGCCTGGAAAAAAGACAAGTCTGTATACTTTTTTTTCCTCCCTTTTGCTTAATTCAATCTCATGAAACACAGATGAATCGATCCCATTTCAAAAATGTATTTTACAACTCAGAACAGCTGTACGTACATTCTAGCTTCATCTGGCCTGGAAGCACAACTAACAGAGGCTGTGGGTGATGGACAATGCTACCATTTAATGCTCTTATATGCTTATCATATTTCAATGTTTTTTGCAGTTGGCTGCTCGGAAGAGCTTGCTGAGGAACCTTCCTGCAGCCCAAGTGAGATCTAAAAAATCTCAGGTTGAAATGGGTGAGTAATTGCAGGGGATAAGCAAGGAAGTAAATGTCACCCACTTTGGGGTTGGTTGGTTGTTGCTGGTTTTTGTTGGGACCGTAACACACTGCAACCAGTTAAAAATGATTGATGGATTAACTACTGTTTTCAAATCTTTGACTCCGTCTCCTCCATGAAGAAATCTATTGGGAATATTCTCATTTTCTAAAGGATGATCTCAAACAGATTCCCCCTTGAATAAGACCCAGGATACTGGGTCTCGGACATGTATCAGTGCCCAGTTTCCTCTCTTCTCTCTTTCCTTTTTGGCCTTATTCAGAGGACAGCAGGAGGGAGAAATATAATGTGCTGCTGTCCCAGCCAAAAATATGACTTTGCTCATACGAGTGTATTTGCACTGGCTAAAGGCACCTCTTCCAGCTGTTCCCCTCTTGGCCCCACTGCAGTTTGGGTGAAAAGGCACAGCCAAGGATTTACTCCTCAGCAGACACCAAAGGTGATTTCTATTATCTCGCTCTGGACACGTAATCCAAGTTACACTTCAGAATGCACTACAGATGCTTTCATTACTGGATATTGTAATGCTTAAAGCATCATTTGAGATAGTTTAACCTGCTCTTTCTGTGCACATATTCTAAGATTTGCTTTTTGTTACTTGTTAGTTAAACGTCAGTGAAAACTTCTTTGAGAAGGGATGAATACAGCACCAAATAGATGTTGCTGAAGCTGTCAATGAAGGGTTGCAGGAATACTTTTGGCAGTGTTGGTCCAGTTCTGTTCCCATGTCCAGGCTAATGCAGGGGTCTCAACCAGCCTGCAGCAGCTCCACTGTCTTGGTGCAACCCTGAAGGACCTGGAAAACTACATGTATTCACAGGTGGCTCCAAGGCTACTTGTCAACAGCACAGAGAAGAGCTGTCATGCTGAGAAAAAGTGGGTTTAGAGAGGATGTGGCTTGTAGTTTTGAGCTCAAGGCTCTCAGGAGCCATAGCTCCTCCCAGAAGCATGTGAGCCATCACCAACCCACAGGTAGCATCTCCCTTGGTGTGACCAAAAGGCTGCTCACCCCAGTGCACCTGATGGTGAGTTCATCTTTATGCACTAGTGTCCTGCTCTGCTGACAGAAAAAAATTAGGGATAATTTACCTACTACTTTCCAATTGCTTGGGCAGCAGTTACTGTCAATCATTAAGGCTAGATAATAATTCAGTTAAAAATATTGACAAGCATCAATATGTCTCAGAATAGCTGAATTCTCAGGGTTTTTTTCCCAGTTTTTAATTGAAGCTTGACAGGAAACATTTTCTCTTTTCCATTTCACTTTTCTGCTAGTAGTGAGTTATAACTGTGATACATACACACCAAAGCCCTCCAGCCACATTTCTGGGGAGCCCAGGGTGATGATCTCCTCATGGCCTCCATATCCCCCTTATCTACCAGCTCTTCCCAGGAAGTATGTACCATGTTTCCCTCATACAGACTTTGCTGCTGACCTTTCTCATGTTTCACCCCAGAGGCCCTCCAGAAGTTGCCACCGCGTCAACAAAACCTTTCAGAGCCCATATGCAAGCAGGGACTTAAAACCTTGTCATGCACTTCACACACTTCTTTGATCAGCCAAGCCATCTTTTTTATTTATTTTTTTCCCTCCCCTATGGGTTTGTGTCTTCACCTTTCCTCCTAGAGTTGTCCCACTGTGTATTAAACTAAATGTTTATCAGAGACACAGATACAGTAGCCCAAAGCATATATCGCACAGTAGAGATTGAAGTGCAAATCTCTGATCTGTTTTGTTTTCTTTTTTGTTTGTTTGTTTGGGTTTTTTTTAACATTTATTTTGGATCTAAATACATCAAGATAAGGAGGAGAGTTTCACCCAGGAAATGTGACAGATGTTCAGAGCACAGCTGGCACTTGGCTTTGAGTCCATCTCTGATGTGAAGCAGTTTTGAGCTTGTCTCCCACAGACCATGTGTGTGCTCTGCCTATTCTGGGGCTGAAATGGAGTCAGTTTCTTGCAGTCTTTCTCTCTCTCCCAACACTTTCCCTGACTCTTCACAAACTGATTTGATGGTGCCCAGCACCAGAGGAAGACTCCAGCAGCCAGCCGCCACATAAGGGGACACCCTGCCCAGCCTGCTCCACGCCAGCTGGCTCCTTCTCCTACTTCACTTTGTGCCACACCAGCTCTTGGCCAACCCTTCAGAGATCTAGCTCAACCCTCTAAGCCAGCAGAAAACTAACCCCCCAAACCAGGAATGGTCTGCTGTTGGATCTGACCCAGATCCTCTAAGGATCCTATTTAGTCCACATTAGCTGTGTTGTAATGAGCCCAAGAAAACCAAACCACTGGGACTGTCTTTCCTCACATGAAAGAATGCAAGAGAACTGTCTAAAAAGTTGTTTGGAGAAAATGGCTCTGTCAAGGGAAAATCAGGTAAGTAAATACATTTTCTACTTTGAGAACTTATCACCATCCATCAATATCTGTGCTAAGACCTAGATACTACAGTCTTTTCCACTTTCCTGTCTAGACATCAGTATTTCATCTTGTTTCTGCCTTTCTGCCACTCCCCCTCTGTCTCATCTATCTTCTGTTTTGGTTGTTGCTCTGTTTTTAAAACGTCATTTATTTATTTATTTAAGATTCAGATATCCCTTTGCACAACACAGTGAAAGAAATAGCAACTAGAATAAATAAGGCACGTGATTACCCCATCTATTGTGTTTACATCAACTTTATGTGAAAAACTTTATTATTCATCTGTCTGTAACAAATCCTTGTTTATGCTCACTTTTTAATTCCCCCTATATTGCACACACCTTAAATCTAATTTACTAGACTTCAGATAAAATATCTGGGAGTGTTAGAGAAAATTATTAATCAAGTGATGGCAAAGGAGTGCATTTTACTGTGCAACTGTATCAGTGAGCTCCAGTGGCCATCCTGAGCTGGCCTGTTGGGTAGAAGAGGTCTCATTCTTGCAAGTGTTATCTGGGAGCAGAATAACAGCTTGGTTACAGCTTGCAGGCTTTGCAGGTGGTTAGTCCGGCATTAGGCTTTACACTAATTTTTTGTCCTTGTTTTACTGCCTCCTTCAAGAGGAGGAAAATTGTTGGCATCACTGAGTTCGTAGTGCGTCTTCTAGAACAACATCTACCTGGCATTTGAGGGTCAGTTTGGAGGTTCATCTGAACCTTTGGTTTAATAACACCTTTTAGTCTCAGAAGCTGCTGTGGACCTGTGCGAAAGATGAACCAGAGAGTACTCCTGGGGAGGAAACATTGATCGTGTCTTATACTTAAGGCATGCTAAAGGCAGCTGTAGACACTATATGGGAGAGCTTCAGCCTTGCCTCCCTTGTCTTGATGCATCCCTTGTGCCCCATACACCTGTCACATCAGCAACAAGTCATATCACAACTCTGATGTCTTCCCACAAGAACACTCACAAGGGCAGATGGGATCTGTAGGAAAGTTCAGTGCAGGCTGAAGCTGTATGAGAACAGCTCTAATGCATTTCAGCTTCTTCTTGCAGCCTAGTCTGAGATACTTCAATGGCAGACATTACTCTCCTGCCCCTGCATCTCATCGTCTTTAAGATGCTTATTTGTGCAACTCTTTTATTTCACAAATGGAGATCTAAAGCACTTTAGAAGTACATAAACAGGTTAGAGACAAGGTTGGAGAGAATTACATGCCTGAGTCCTTTAACTGCCCATAAAAACATGGCTATGTCACTCCCCAGTTATTAATACTCTTAGAAATCTGGTCTGGTCAAACCAAATCCCAAATTTCTGATACTTAAACCTATCATCAACTTGTTACTCATCTACATCATTTTCACTCAGCTACTACATGACACTAAACAATGATACGTTTCCACTGAATGGCATTTGCAAAGCTACTTTGGAGCTAAGAAATTAGAATACAGTAGGTTAAAGGTGCTAAATTGTACAGAACAGGAAAATAGTTGTAAGTATGAGAAAAGATGACTTCCCAAGGTCACAGGAAATCCACAGAGACTCACACATAGTTTGCAAGGAGCAGGTTAATACCTTAACTACTAGATTAACCGTAACTACCACTCACTTCACTACTGCAAGTAGGTTGGTGTAGAACATGGGAAAATACAAAAATTCTCCTATCCCTAAGGAAAAAGTCCCATGCAATTTAATAAAGACAGATACAATTTTCTGCAACTTTTGATTTTGCATTGAATTCCACTAGAATTCTTTAAAGGAGAAAATTCTAATGTTTTAATTATAGCATGGCATTTTTTTTTCTTTTGTGCAAAGCTTATTGGTGTCTCTGAAATTATCTAGGCATTTACCATAATTTCCTGAGAGCGCTATTTGAGGGAATGCGTTTAGGTAGAGGTCTAGTGGTTTACCCCTTTCCCTTCTACTCTGTAGTACTTTTCCAAGAATAACACAAAGGTAATTGTACCATGCACCAGTAAAATTACCATTTGTAGCACAAATATATCATAAACAAAATAAAACGTAAGTATACAATGGATTTATATGATTTTGCTACACTGTAGAGTATACTCTTCAATAAATCCTGATAATAAGGTTTTCAAAAGTGGAATTTCATTGGAATTATTTTATATCATGCCATATAATTACTATTAGAGGCAAGGTTATGTTTTGCAAGCAAGGCACAAATAAAGCTGTCAAAATGCTATTTTAGTAGACCTTAAGCTTTTGCAGAATATTGTGGTACCAGTAATAATACAAGAAAATATGAACCTTTAAACTACTGTGGCTGAATATAATTCAAATGTCAATAGAAAAAGATCCTTTCAAGCGCATGAGTAGTTTCTTTATGCGTAATTCTTTACACTTGATGAGTAATAGCCAGATGACGTTCATTCATGCTCTGACTTCTTAGAAAGGTTGAAACTGAGAAGCATGGTTATTTATGGACACAAAAAGAATCTCATATGCTGAGAGATGAAAAGATTGGGACTGTTTACCTTGGACGGCAGATGAATAAGGAAGGGTTATGATAAAAAAGGTTACAAAATCAGGGGTAATACAAAAATAGGGAATTGGGAATTTCTATTCACTCTACCTTGCAGCACAAAGACAGGGAAATTAATGAAAAGGGAGGAATGAAAAAGAAGGAAGGCAATCTGAGCTGATAAAGTATTTTTTTAAAGCAATCTATAAAATTTGTTGCCAAAGGACACTGGGATCAGGAAGTGAGTGCACTCAGTACTGAGCTGGAGTCTTATCTGACTACTCACTGCTACCACCACAGATTTGGAAAAGTCTTCTCCAGAACGGAATAAATGAAACCTAACTAATAACAGTGTTAAGAGACTATTTCTTCCTTTATTTAGCTTTTTCTTCTGAGTTACTGACATCTCTATTGCTCAGACAAAGTCTGGAACTATATAAAATGTTTCTTTCAATCACTACGATAACTGTTTTTCCCTACTATAACCAAATTCTGCACAGCCCAGATGGGAGACTTCTTGTCAGCCTTTTGTCTTGAGCAAGGCTGCATTTCCCAAGAAGAAAAAAGAATGGTATGTTATTCCAGCAAGGAGTTCAAAACATAATTCCCCTTTGGGTGAAAGGCCTATGCTGAATTCCTCCCCTACATTAATGGGATACTGGTAAAACTGGTAGACCTGAAACTCACAGCAGGTTCACCAAGAACAAAACTTTACAGGTCTGGAAACACTGTGCCTGTAATAGCATCTTTTACATCTAGATCTCATCAGAGCTAGGTATGTAACACAATGGTTTCACTCATGCTAATAACATGAAGGCAGATATGCAAATAGCATCTCAACAACAGGAAAACACCAACAGTTGGCAGCGTAGGAGAGACCTTTGTACAATGTGCTACACCTCACAAGCTCTTTAAGCTGAGAGGTGGCTTGCAGGGGCCATTGAAGCAGCCACCACAAGTCAGCAGGGATGGACACAAGGACACATAAAGACCTTGGGAGCAAGAAATAATATGAAGGACTCTCAGTTCAGAGTAATCAGTTGCCCTTCCAGACAGCCATCACTTTCCCTAAGAGTCTTTAGCATAAAATCAGTTCCCCAGGGAATTCTCCCATTATTTAGACTTCTAAGTAACTCCCTCTGCTGAGGTACAGGATGTTCAGCACAATCAAGTATCTAAATATGAGAATGCAATGAAATTTGAACACAGAGTTTTCTTAAGATTTGAAAGTCTCAGCCACAATATTAATAACACAGCAAAGACTTTTAATATTGCCAACTGATGCTGAAAACTCATATCCCTGTTATATGGCTCAGCTACATAATAAAAATAAGAGACTCGGGTCTTCCTTTGAGTGTCCTCTCTAGGTCTTTGCTTGCCTCTTATCCTCATGATCATTTGTATTTACTGCTGCTTTCCCTTTCTCCTTTTCTTTCCATGTCTTCCACTCCAAAGTCACTTAAAACTAACTCTCTGGCATCCATTTCTCTGACATTTTTGCTACCCACTGTTCCACAAGTCCACTCAGTTTATACAACCTTACTCCATGCTAGTTTGTTTCCCTTTTTTTTTTTTTTTTGCCATCTTCCTTTCAAATTCCTGAAAAGTGACTTTAAACCCCTCCTAACCCCAAGATCTCTCCCTATCTTCAAGTATCACTTCCAAAACACTTTTCTTCTTAGCTTACAATTGATTTGTACAATACAGCACTTTGTGATGACACTAATAAAACAATAGCTTGCATCCCACATCTCATCTTGAGGTACTTTAAATGGTTATAAAAAGTGATGCGAAAGTTATATATAGGGATCGCTTCATCCCTGGGTGAAATGCAGCTGCATTAGGATGAAATGTGGCAGCTGCATAAAAGAACGCTGCAGCAGTTTATGACAAGAAACAAGGAGAATACTCTATCCAGCTGAAACTACTAACAGGATTTATGAGATAGATAAAATTCAAATAATATATATATATTAGGAGCTGACAAGGACACCAGGCTCTCCTCCCTTCAGTCTTAGGAAAAATACTCTGGTATGGCTAATGGGCAGAAGTGATTAAGAGCTTGGTTCCCTTCACATCCTCCCCCTTCCCCATTAGGATTTATATTCCTTTTCTTGCCTTCTGACAGGCCCCATGAGTCTTGGCTCAGCACAGACTCGGAGGACTGAGTAACACCCACCCATTCTGCAGTACCACGCTGCCCTTCCCACCTATTTGTCCTGCCATTCAAAAGCTGAGCACCGCTGACTTGGGAATTAACAGGGCTTTGATACATGATCCCTGTCTGCCCACTGAAAAACGCATTTGGATAAAGGTCCGGAAAATGCGAGTCTTTAAGGGCTCAAATATAAAATATATTGTATTTTTAATGTGGAAGGAACTTTGTCAAATAGGTAGAGAAGGGATAACAATCCCATCCTTTGGGACCTAATCCAAAACTTCTGGTGACTCATGGAGTTGCTATGGGCCAAATTTTAAAAACAGACTCTCATTTATGAGTTTCTGCCTTTAGGTTCCAAACTTAAGAGATCTAGTCAGCACCTAAACTTTTACTTATTATGGACCAGAGTGGCTTGAAAACCAAAATAGATGCTGAGCTCATATTGAAAAGGGAAATGTTGAGTTCAGATCATCTTTAGAAACCCTTCAAGTGTATGCTCACTTGTGATCCAGATGCGCTATAAAGTGATTTTTACAATGTACCATTGATACCTCCATAACTAATAGATATTATTAATAAGCAGTCATTGAAACATTGTACCTATACGTACCTATTCATGTTATATGTTCATGTTATATATTTGTTAACATATTGATGTTATGTATCTTCTGTTGGAAGGCTGCAAATCAGTTTTGCAGAAAAGGACCTAGACGTCTGGTGGACACCAACTTGACCATGAGGCAGCAATGTGCCCTTAGTGTTAAGGAAGGCAGACAGCATGCTGGCCTGCATTAGGAGGTGTGTTGCCAGCAGGTCAAGGGAGGTGATACTTTCCCTCTTCTCAGTGCTAGTGAGGCTGCATCTGGTGTGCGAAGATGCAGGTTTAGTGGACTGAGTCCAGCACATGGCTATGAAGATGAATAAGGGACTGGAGCATCTGAGAGATCAGGAGAGGCTGAGACTTTTCAGCCTGGGGAAGAGGTCTCGGGGCAACCTTACCTATGTGTATAAATATCTGAAGGGAGAGTGCAAAGAGGGCAGAGCCAGAATGTTCTCAGTGGTGCCCAGTGACAGGCAATGAGCACACACTGAAACACAGCAGGCTCCATCTGAACATAAGAGAACACTTATTTACCTTGATGGTAACTGAGCACTCCTACTCCCTGTGGTCAGGGAGGTGGTGGAATCTCCATCCTTGGGGATATTCAAAAAGCGCCTGGATATGGTCCTACACAGCTGGTTGTAGATGGCCTTGTTTGAGCAGGTGGGCTGGACAAGATGACCTCCAGAGGTACCTTTCTACCTCAACCATTCTGTGATTCTGTGACTATTTGAGGAAATATGTAAACATAGCCATAAGCTGACTGAACTGTGAGGGGGGAAAAAATCTCCACCAGGAACATCATACTTCTCCTAATGGAGAATTTCTGATGAAGGCTTGCTGTAAGCTCCTCTAAATCCCTTTTCTTCTTGAGGAAGACTCATCACCACTGATTTTAAGAGTCAGAGAGTCATAGAAAGGGTAAACATAACACTAGGGAGAGCTGTAGCCAATAGGAGGTATAGAAGTATCGATGCCAACTGTATCATCACTACTGGAAACTTGCCATAACTTTATACTTGGAATTATAAGTGTTATTATCTTTGTACCTGGGCTAACTCTCTGATTAGATTGCTAGTACTTCAGGTACAGGAACAGTAAATTCTTCGATCTGTACACAAAGTATGTTTCTTCAGTGCACGTAAATTGTGCAAGGTGTTTTGTCTGGTAGTCTGCCCTTGAGATCTGGTTTGAATCTGGAAGCAGCAGATGGACCCCACTGCATGCAGTTTGTTAAGCTACCCTCTGTCCTTGCAAGGTTTTGAAAAATGTCATGTGTTGCAAGGCCAGGGGAGATTTGCAGACAGCTGGAACTCAAGCAGCATACAAGATGCACAAGGTCTCTAGAGTGGCCTGACATTCACAGGGCTCTCAAGAGGATATACTGCCGTCTGAGCATTATTTTCAGCTCTCATGGCTACTCATAACTCCAATTAAAGACAGAGATTTAATGTCTCTGGAAGTCAGGGTTTTCAAGCTCAGTGTCCTAAACTGGAGGTCAAGTTTCAGACTTCAATGTCTCGCTTAGTTTTTCCACAATACCCAATGTGGTTTGCATGTGTGTGGTACTGAAGTTAATTGGTCAGACAGTAATTGGAGCTCCTCAGATGAAAGGCACTATGGAATGCAAGAGAATGCTTCATGTTATAATTCGAGGGAAAATGTAAACAATACCCCAAAAGATAGATGTTGTCATCATAAACTTTCTCTCTGAATTATGCAGATAAGGAGAACAAAATGTAATTCCTTATCAACATATTAATTATTCTTTGATTATACCCTTCATGTGCTATAGATGTTCAAATTACATGTGGGCAATCAGATATACATCAGAGAATCTCTACCCATCTGAGGTGGTCTTCATGCTGTGAATTTGTATTAAACACTGAACATTAATATGAAACTAACTCCCCTTGGAGTTAATACTTTGATGTATTAATAAGAAAGACTTCTCAGTTTAAGATTAAAGCACTTTCTTTTGGAGTTCTGTGTGAGGGGAGTAATGTGTAGTGCAAGAAACTTTGATAAGATATAGCACTTACAGAAGAGGTCAAATATTCAAGCCAGAGGTCCAAACACATGGCCTGTGCACAGTGAACATATTGCGAAGTGCTGAGTTCCCACTCGGTGTTACCAATATTATCTGTTGCTATCAGCTGATTAACACTACAAGCAGATCTGCCTTTAGATCCCACTATTTCCTTATTAGCTCTTTCCATGAAAGGGCCTAATGAGAAAGATGTCCTGTGCATTTCTTCTGTAAAAACCAAAACCCATACATTCCAGTAACAGGAGGGCTGACATTCCAGTCTACATACACTCCAGTAACAGGAGGGCTGACATTATATTGAAAGTACAGGCAAGAGCTATACCTGGACACTCAGATGACTTTTGGTGACTCACAACCACATCATAATTATTATCATTTAAGTATATCAACATTATTAACATTTCATCATGCCTTGAGACTCTGGTGACAAAACATCTATAAAATCAAGTTTAACATAATTATGGCTATCTACTTTTTTATTATTATTATTTCTGAGAGGATTAAACATCAAACACCCATATCTGTTTAGCAGCCATATCTTTATCAACATCCTGGATGAGGGGATTGAGTGCACACTCAGTAAGTTTGCAAAGGACACCAAGTTGGACAACAGTGTTGATCTGCTTGAGGTTAGGAAGGCTCTACAGAGGGATCTGGACAGGCTGTATCGATGGGCCAAGGCCAATGGGATGAGGTTCAACAAGACCAAGTGCCGGGTCCCGCACTTGGGTCACAACAACCCTGTGCAGTGCTACAGCCTTGAGGAAGGAAGACTGGCTGGAGAGCTGCCTGGCGGGAAAGAACCTGAGATACTAGTCAACAGCCAGCTGAATATGGGCTGGCAGTGTGCCCAGGTGGCCAAGGTAGCCAATAGCATCCTGGCGTCTATCAGGAATAGTGTGGTGAGGAGGAAAAGAAGTGATCATCCCCCTGTACTCAGCACTGGTGAGGCCCCACCTTGAGTATCATGTTCAGTTTTGAGCTCCTCAGTACAGGAAAGACACTTGAGGTGCTGGAACATGTTCAAAGAAGAGCAAAAAAGCCGGTGAAGGGTTTAGAGAACAAGTCTTATTGATGAGCACCTGAGGAAACTGGGGTTGTTTAGTGTGGAGAAAAGGAGGCTGGGGGGATCCCTTATCACTCTCTACCACTACTTGAAAGGAGGTTGTAGGGAGGTGGGGTTCTGTCTCTTCTCCCAAGTAACAGGTGATAGCTTCATCTTAGGAAAAATTTATTCACTGAAAGGGTTATCAAGTATTGAAAGAGGCTACCCAAGGAAGTGGTTGAAACACTGCCCCTGGAGATAGTTAAAAGACTTGTAGGTGTGGTCCTGAGGGACATGGTTTAGTGGTGGACTTGGCAGTGCTAGGTTAATGGTTGGACTTGATGATCTAAAAGGTCTTTTACAAGCTAAATCATTCTGATTATTGCTTTTTTCCCAGCTGCTATTTACTACAGTCATTTTACTAACAAGAGCTGCCAGGATGTCTTCTTATGACTCTGGGAATAAATGAAAAATCATTAAATTAATACCAAGCACAAATATTATTTTCTTTAACTGGCTATTCTGAATGTATTCCATCTTCCTTTTTTGAGTTGGACTGATCCTATGTCAGTGCCAGATGTGATGCGATAAGCTGACTGCCATGATCAGGGTATGGACCAGGCGACCTCTATTGTCTGATGGTTCTACAACTTTTTAAAATTATTTCAGTGACTGAAGAAATAGCATATGCTTACGTAAAGATGTTATTGTGAACTAAGTTTTACCCTTTGCTTTGATGGTGCGTGCTGAAAAACAGTAAAGTCACACTACTGTGTTTCAGCATGATCTAGTCCAGAGCCACTAATTACATGGCTCTCTGTTGATCTTTATAGTGATGAGAAAAACAAAGAGATTAAAGGAAACAATTACTCACTTACTAAAAAAAGAAAATCTTTCCTCACTCTGGCTTCACAAAGGCACCAATTTTTACGAAAGTGCCTTCCAAAAACTTCTTTCTGACAGAAAAACAATACTAGATGTGGGAAAGTCAAATTAAAAGATCTTTTTTACAGTAGCAGTCCAACTACCGTTCAGACGGCTGTTTAGACAGTTTCCATCTTCCATCACATGATGGAAATTTCATTTAATTTTACTGAATAGATACAGATAACTTTCAATATCAAAGCGGTGAACTCACAGTCCAGAATTCTAAGGCTATTTAAATTTCCTAACAGGAGGATGGAGATCTTCGAAGATCTGTGAAGTCTTTAACTCTCATTTGCCTTCCCAAGCACCTGGTTCACCCGATCCTGCCTCCTACTACCAGGTGGGTGCAGATATGAGCAATCAGGATTGTAACACGTGGATATTCTGCACACTTTGGTATGTACATATTTAAACACACTTTGAAAACACAAGGAGATGACAGAGCAAACAGTTTTACCAATGAACTGAAATGTTTTGAATATCTGAACTAAAACACTTCTAGGATTTTTCTTCACACAAACCCTCATTTGCTTTCATCCAGTCCCCTTTGCGATGCAAGCTGCAGCCCATACGGCCACAGAGCAACACAGGGAACTCAAGCTAAAGCAATTCCTACATGATAGCTGTACGTAAACATTTACTTGTTCATACTAGAGGGAGGAAGGAACAGACAACTTGGCTATAGTTGTTGGTATAGTTATTATTTTTAGCACTGTGGCTGAATTCTCTAGTTTCCTTTCCATACTTTTTTTTTTTTTGCAGAAGGCCATGGGGGTTTTATGTTCTCCTTCAAGCAGAGAGCAGACTTTAATGCAGTGAAAATGCAGGTTTTCTATTCTGCAGCTCACCTACATGTGTTTCCAGCTATTGAAACCATTGTACAAAATAGATGTTCCCTATAATACAAAATACTGTTATAGCAGAAATAACACTGGGTATCCATAGTACTGACGTTTCTCATTTCCTTACCCTTGTCACACCACGGAGAAAATGGAAGCCAGATTTCTAGGAACCCTGTAATTACTCAACAATAATCATTGCCAGCAATAAAGCAGAATTAGCAAAGAACTAATTAGTGCACCACCCAGGACTAACAACCCTCTACAGTTTTTTACTGTTATTTTTAGCTACAAGCAGGAAAGACATAAATTGTTCTTATATCAAATAGCATGACAGAGCTTAGGGAGGTTAGATGTTTGCAGTTATCACTCTATAAAGCTGGAGTCTGCTCTTCAGCTATGTGGCATATATTACCCTGGAAGAAGACAACAGGAAGGCTGGAGAACTACCAATGCCTGCTCCCTGCTGGTACAGGAAAGTGGGGTTGTGGGGCAGACAGCAGGAGACACCTACGCTGCTGAAGCACAAATCTTCTATTTCCATGTCACTATATCTAATGAGGTAACAGGAGGGAATACAGAAGGGTTGACTCTGCAAAGGCCAGTGAAATACAGACCCTGGCACTTTTAAATTTGCTGGCTGAATTTCAATTATTTCTTAATCCTGTAATAGTTGATGGGAAATCAGCAGCACAGTTTCAGTTGCTGTCTCACAGACAGGGTCCTTCTTTGCTCTGATTGCTGGAGAGCACATTCTCACAGGCCTGAATCATTACTTGCCCAACTGTGGGCAAAGATGGTTTGGTCACTAGACAGTGCTACCAGCTAGATTAAATGACTAATTCCTTGTTCGGCCAGACTCGTGGTGGGAAATGAGACACACCACTTAACACTTACACTTCAGTTAGAAAAGGGAAAAAATGTTCTTCCTTCCTTTGAAAGGAAAATTGTGAGACTCGATAAGATAAAGAGCATGTTCAAAAATATGCTTCAAGTACATGAGGATCCTATAGCTACATTGCATGAGGTTGTCTTCTTTCCTTTGCAACTTCCAACAATCAGGTGGCCTGGATACCAAACAGGAGAGGTTTCTTGGTTCTACTAAGGAGAAATAAATAAGTGTCTGTTTGTGTCTGTTCCATAGACAGGCACAAAACACTTGCCCTTCGCAAATATTTCCTACTCAGAGCTGTCCTAAGCCATGACCTGTTTCCTGATCATTTAGAGAGCATTCACCAGGAGATCAATGAATGTAACTCATGCTATAGCTGGAGGTCAGTTTAGTCCAAGAGAGAGGCTAGTGAAGTAAAAATAAACAAGTAAAGATTATGGGTTTTTATAAAAACTGAGAAGAGTGTTGAAGTGCATACTTGAAATATTTCCTCTGAACTCTGCAGTGCCGCTGGCACGCCGCTGCTTCAGCACTTGGTGCTTGTTCAACGTGTGCTACGTGGATGCACCAAGGTCTGCATACACACATTTGCCAAGCCGAACGACAGAAGTAATGTGACTATTTCTGAAAAATGAAGTGTTTATGGCTTGCTCAGTTTCAGAATATGTTTCATAATCTTCAGCACTCACAGTGTGTCACTCATGGGCTTGCAACATATTCCCTCTGAACAGAAGCTGCTTTGTGCTCACCACTGAAGACATGTGTGCTGTGCAAGTGCCATACTGTATTTTGGCAGTAGCTGCTAGAAGTAAATTTACAGAGGATTAAGGAGATGGAAGGCAGCATGTACTGTTATTCTGCAGAGCACTGAAATATTCTGTTTAAAGAAGAGAGGAGAGATGGCTGCTATTCAAAATCTTGGCCTGAGGTTCAATTTTTTGGGCAAAATTTCTATTTGGTCTTCAGGAAAATAAGTCCTTGAACAACAGCAGCTGCCCTTGCCCAGAAGGAGTGTGTGAGGACACCTCCCTCCTTTAGACGTCACCTCCAGCCTGAGATGGGAGCCGTCCCCAGAGGCACAGGGCCACCAGGACCAGTGCCAGCTGGAAGCTCCCTGCCGGCGGCTCCGCTGCCTCCAGGATCAGCTTGGAGCCCTTCCCCATTTCCAGATGTGCTCCACAAAGAGCAAGATCCAGAGGCTGCTCTGGCTTTATGTGCCCTGAAGGCCAGAAGAATGAATGTATGTGCTAAGGACATGAGCCATTTTTGGCTGTCCGGTGCTACAGTAATGGGATATACAGACAAACACAAAGATTGAAAATTGGTTATGTATGCTTTGAAAGAAAAGGCAAAGTACTTTTTTTTCCAAGTCTAGCCTTCTTCTAGACCTGACCTTGGTCTGCACTTTTAAGAATCTGACATTTTTTGATGGTTTATTTCACTTTCAGATTTTGGCAGAGTCCAGCCTCAGATATGCCAGGAGTACGACGAGATAAGTTGTTCTCCAGACAGAAGCAGAAGCAGAAAACAGGCAGTTGCCTACAAAAGATGGTGTCTCCTACAGATTTCACTGTAAAAATGCCTGTCTCCGTTTTCAAAAGGAGAAGTCTAAATTTGACAACAAAATCTCAGCAAAACGGAAGTTAAATATTTTAAATAACCATCTTAAGAGCCCACATGTTGCTCTGAAACCACTGGTTAAAACTAAACACGTGACAAAGGTATCTTAGGAGATGGGCTGTATTTTGTAGTATTTTGTTATATTGTAATGGTGGTTAGAAACCCATGACCCATGGTATCCTCTGGCCATCGTGTTATGCTCTGAAGGCTCACTTACTACTAAGGAATCACACCGTTGAACTGAAAATTACAGTTCCTTATTTGCTGGTAGAGCTTCATCTTTAAAGACAAACAGTAACCCAAACTACCCAGCCTGGACTGTTATGGTTTACCTGTGCTGGAGGATGTGCAGGGTAGGCAACATTGACAAAAGGTGAAAATTATAGCTGTGGTTTTGGGAACAGAGTCAGGGCTTTCATTAATCTTTCTGCAACTCCAAGACAAAGCAAATTGCTAAAAGTAGCCTAAAACTGAGTCTACAAAGCTGCCATTCGTTGAATGTATTTCAAAGCATTTCCTTCCTTCATTGTTTATTGATCTGGCCTTTCTTCATCAGGGGTAAAAAAACATAATGAATACCTACCACCTGCAAGCTTGAATCCCCTTGGAAAGAACTTTTTTAGGAAAATGTTATTGTGGTGTGCACTTTCAGGGAGTGCTGGAGTATTAAAGCTTCTCATGATGTTTTGCATTTTTCTTCTAAATGAACAGGAAAAAACTCATCTGGCTCTCATTTGAATTCTCAACAGATTTTAGAAGGGAAATTCCAACCAGAATTCCTCCAGAACTGTATTCCTATACCTAAAATCTACATGGGAACAATGCTGCATGCTTGTCTCAAACCAACAGTAGCCAGGAGAATCAAAGATAAGTCTGGGTCAAGAGTAGACTTCTTGTTCCACACAACGCTAAGCGCCTCAGTGGAGGGACTGGTTTTATAAACCAAACTTCAATAAGACATGTCAGAAGCTTAGTATTAAGCACATGTTTAAATATCGAGTTGACCTGTCTTCATGGCAACCATTTTGTCATCCTTGTAGAACATTTATTTGTATAAACTGGGATGTCTGTATATAAAAGGTGGCAATCATCTCATCTATCTGCAACTGCAGTAAAATTATTCATCCAGGATGCTCCTGAAGGCTATGGAGACAACGAGATGCTTCCATGAAAATATTTATGTTATCTTAAAGTTAATGTCTAAAAGAGGTAAAATGGCTTGTGCCCAGAAAGTGCTCATTCTTTTCTAGGGACTATACAGAGAATTTGGAATGAAAAGGCTTATAAAGCTAGAGATATTTCCAGTGAGATGAAATAAATTCTTTGATGCATCTCCAGTTAATGTACTGCGTGACTTCAGATCTGTAATTTCACCCATTTGCACCTGATTTTCTCCATTTGCAGTGATGGCGTAAACGATCTGTATCCGTGTTTGTAAAGGGATTTGAGATTTATGTAGGAACATTCCTGTGTAGGTGCTCAGTGTTTATCACAAACAGCACGTATTTCCCACACAAAGCATGTCATTGAATTAGAGTTACTTGACCTCAGAATCCACTAATCTCAAACACAAGCAAAGAAGTATTTGAGTTGTTCACCCCATCTGTGTCTTATTCATCAATTCACTTGCTGCTTTCCATAGGATACATACATATCTCACTTACTGGAACTAAGACACCCTTATCAAGATTTCTCCTGCAGTTGATACTACACATTCTTGATATTCTGGTTCGCTTTTAGTATCTTAAGCTTATAAACAAATCCAATAATTTCTAATTTTTAGAACTTTCCAGAAAAAAAAAATGCTTTTCTTTCCCTAAAAATGTGGGCTGTCTCTGGACGAAGACGTTACTCAAAGCACAGGGCCAGCATAGCTAGTTCTAAGCTAAAGTCAGGTTGAGGGCAGGTCTTCCCACGGATATAAGTGTCTCCTCTTTCCAGCGCCCTAAGAGCACCGTTCCTAGCTGTCCTTAGATGTACAAGTCCACTGGTTTCTCAGTGCACAATGGGGACTAATGTGTGAACGTGTTGCTGCCAAAGCTTCACCAAAGGTTGACGTGAAGACACATAACTGCACCTGGCTTGTTGTATCGATTTCCTACATTTGTTGTTGACTGCACTTCTCTTCCAGTTTAGAAACTTTGGGATGAAATTTCTAACAGCAATTTGTTTGTGCCATGCCTATTTGGCATGCCGACTGCACTGTTACACAAATAAACAGGGAACATGATGTAACACCACAGCAGCAGATTTAACTAAGATCCAATTGTACTTGATGCCATTTGGACGTGGGAAGAATGTTCCCTTAAATGAAAAATTTTCGACAGAAAAACAAGTTCACCCTTCACAAGTATGTACCATAACACAGGACAATACACCATCTTTGACTTATGACTTCATTGGTAAGAAATTGGCCTAGCAATGGCATTTTTCCCCCAACAGGCAGATGTGCTTTCTATTATATCTTTCTCTCTACACTTATCTGAATTTGGGGTATCCTTTAGAGCTAGTATGAAGTCACTCTTTTCTAGGAAGGGGCAACTTGTCCCATATCACCTGTCAAATAAATTACTTCTCACTGAACCACCAGCGTTAGGATGGGGACAGCTACTGGCTCTTGATTTAGATTATGAAATTATAAAGAGCTAAAACAGTTTATTAAGACCAGGTGAAATTTATTGATTTAAATATCTCATTTTTACTGTGTTCATCACCGAAACACAATGACAGCTTGAGTAAATGCTTTGACTTGTAATACACAGTCACCTAAAAAAATAATGATGAATTCTTTTCCCAAAAGGCTTAAGGACAAACACATTTCCAACACTAGGGCCTCTGAAGAGGAAATACCTCAGGGAGAATATTGTTATTAGGTAGCACTGAGCAAATACTTAAGCAGGCCTGATTGAAGCAGACTGTGTACCCTAAGGATTTAATGAGCAGCTTGGAGGAATTGATGGCCTGAGGCATAGCCTCAGGTCATTAAACCTCAAATGGTTATTAATCCCCAGGAAATGCTTTCTGTCAAGGTCATTAATACTATTATACAGTGGAAATTGAGGGCGTATTGGGAAATTAGCATCTAGTCTGCTTGCAAGAGAACTGCTCTCAGTAGGCCTGGGTAGATGATTTCCAGGAGGATGCTGCAGTGTCCCCGAACCAGCCACCCAGGAACTTCCGTGTCTCCCTCTGCAACATTTCTAAGCTAAGTCGCTCTTTTGCAGAGTGTCACTACAGGAACTTCATCACGCATTGAGCAGTTAAATTAGCAGCTCGGCATAGCTCCAGGGGATAACATTAGCTGATGTCCTTCCTGCTGAGTAGAGACACCTTAGCGTATGCTTTTAGGTTGGAATTCTGCCTTGCTATTGCCTCTTTTTAGAATAAAAATAGGAAATCTGATTCAATTCATGCATATGCTGGTGACCACAGCATTTGACTGAGGGGTGAAACTGTACAGGTGTTAGGATCATTACCCTTTTCTGGGAGTTTTTCTAGGATAAAGGTCTCCCTCCACCTCAGTGACTTCAAGCAGAAATACCTAGAACCAGAACAAACACTGGAGACTGGGGGGTTAACACCATGAACCTGACCAGCTGGCAGGGAAGGGCAGTAGCTGGTGAGATCCCAGTCTGGGACCTTCCTCTTGGACCTGTTCTTTGTGTCAGGCATCTCGTGAATGAAGCCTCTGCTTTAGTCACTGCTATTACCTTCCCATCAAGTACAGAAATTGCTGGAGCATGGATCCCATATATACTTCTTTATAAGTAGGCTCTAGAGGTGGGCAGTTATTTGTTTGGAGCTACTTTTATGTAGCTAACAGTAAAGATTAGAGGTCAGGCTTAGTGGTTTGTTGGTTGTTTTTTTTTTCTTTCTTTCAGATTCTGATGGTTTATGATTTGAATTGGGCAAATAAAATCCTGTAATTCTGCTAAATTATCTTTGTGCATCAGATTTTCCTACATGAAAGGGGCTATAACCATATCTACAACAGGTATTTTGAACTTTGAATTAGATCTATTTACAAGGCACCTGGAGATCTTCAGTTTCAAAACTTATATTATAGTGATCAATGCTTAGTTTTAAGGTAACAACAGACTGCAATCACCTAAATCTGCTCCTTCTGCTCTAAACTAACCAGGGAAAACAGAAAATTGGTACATAGAAGGATCATTCTGATTACATCCCTGAGGATGATTTAGCACCCCAATTATGCAGCTGTCCAAATTAAGAGAAGAAATCTTTCTTTATTAAAGAGCCTGAGGAGATTTAGAAAGCAACAGTATATTATGTTGAGTAAAAAGAACAAAAGGACATCATGATCCATTCAATTCTTCTGACAACGTTTGCATTAAATGATCAATCATTAGACATGCATCGCTATTTACTGCTTGATTAAGTGCCCTAACATCCACTAACAGCAGCCAGTACACCCTTACTAAATGGAATTTACGCAAATGTTATTTCAATTACAAGTCTCTACATAGATGTCAGGAATACACCCATCTATGGGGAACCTGAGGGTAAATTCACTATTGCTCTTTGTCTGAGTGGCTTCCTGAGAGATACTCATTGAATTAAATCTTTAAATTATTGGAGTACACTTTTACAATGATATTGGGAAATAAATGCCTTTGTATGATATAACGACACAGCTTTTGCACATGTTTGGGTCCTTCACTTCATGAAGCATATAATATATACGTTTAGGCACTGACACCGTGAAAAATGAAGTTATACTTTTAAGATGTAAAAAATGAAGTTAGACTTTAAAAATATAAATATAGCTCAATGTATCTAGAAGGAAACTTTTGCTTAATTTATATGTTAGACATCCAAATACCCGAAGAAGAACTGCATGCATGTCACCGTAAAGAGAATTTTATTTGGCAGTACTGGCTTAGACATGACTGTGAAGCCGTAAATCAGATAAAATAAGCATTTGGACATTAAATTATTTTTGGACTTGGAAAATTCCACTAATGCTATATTTTTATAGGAATATGTCCCTATAACCTAGATCACAATCAAACGATACATTTAAAGTTGTCTTCTTCTGAAGAAAGGATGAATTTATACCCCTGCTGTAAGGGATCCAACTATGCAGGTTAGTGCAGGATTTTCAACAGATTTGTGTCATCAAAATCACTGCACCAAAGCACGTCTATATATTTATTTGCTTGCTTTTTTTGCTTTGTTGAATTATGCCACACAGCACACATTGTACTATTTACATAAGAAACGGATTTGAAAAAACACCCATATATCCCTGATCTCTCCTGTATTTTCAACAAAATAGACAATTCCTTACTGCTGGGCTCCTTCTGTCTTTCTTTTATTTTCATAAGTACACCTCCTCTTTCTGACTCTCCAACTTTTTTATTGTCTTGGTTTCCACACCTATCCCACTAGTGCTCAGGATACTTCAATGAGTCTCCGTCAAATTTCATTCCTTCATTTGCTCTGGTCATTGAGTTTAGGAAAATGTTGAACTCCACTGTCTATGAAGGCAGTCACAATTCCTTCAGTGAATCTTACGCAAACAGAGAGTGAGGAATAACTTGATAATATGACCATCTGACTCATGTCCTTTGGGCTGATAGTAACTGTACCCACATCCTGTAAAATAACTGGTTTGAAAAAAACTTGGTTTTTCCTTCTCCCAGACTGCCATGCTCATTTTTATCTTAAAGAGGTTTCATCTAAAAAGTTGAAATTAACCATACAAAATAAGACCAAAGTGAAGAGTGAAAGTTCATCTAATCCGCTCTCTGCTGAAACTTGCAGGACTAATATTTACTCTTCCTTAGAGGAATCCTGGATTCAGGACAACTCTGAAAAATACATACTCTGAGATACACCTGACCAAACAGGTTGCTTTGGTTTCAAACCGTCAAGGTGGCAAATTTACTACTCTACGCTGAAGTTGATGTTTTGATGATACAGTTCCAGCTCTGTTCTCAGATGGAGATGTTAACTCGAGCTGTGTTCGGCCAGTGTGGCTGGAATGCACTGCTTACTTTTCCAGTCCTTGCATTTAACTACTTCTGGATTGCCACACCTGTAGCTATTCAGCAGAAACTCAGTACTCATTTTTTTCTGCAAAGAGTGGCTTATATTCCTTATGTGCTGGCATCTCAGCATCATTTGCACCCCTGTTTACAGAAATGGTGGCATTTCATACAATACTGCTTTCCATGCCTTGTAAGGGCTGCTGGATGATAACCTCTCCAAACTGTCACAGATTTGTTTGGATGAGTGGTCTGCACAGCTGTGAGTTTCTGAAGGCAGAAGAGCAGACTTCAGGAAAGCAAAAATACCAATGAATGAAAAGCTAAGAATACACTTTGGGTGAAATGTGGAAAAGAAAATTGCCAATTCCTCAAATAGCATTGTTTACTTAACAGTATCCTGCTGGGGGGAACTACGTAACTGCAGTGACCGAGTAACTGTACTCATGTCATGATAACATGATGGATTATCATGAAAGTCTCCTCTTAAGAGACCAATATTTGTGTCAGGCAAATACTACTCTTCTAAATAACCTAAAGCTATCCTGTTGAGAGCACAAAGAACAAGAATTGTGTCTGACCAGAGTATGTTCTTTCAAATAAAGAAAACCCCCGAATTATAATCTTAGTGATAAATACTGCTCCAGAACAGTATTTCACTCTGAAGACTTTTGCCAAACACTGGAAATCCTCATTGCTAGGAAATAACCTGAAGATCACGTTCATGTTTAGTATGAGTGAAAATACCAGAATTAAGCCATAAAAGCTTTTGTATACAAAGCCCTGTGAATAGTTCACAGATAACGATGACTGTTTTCCTCTGCTTTTGTGAAGAAAAATGCTCAAATATATACTTACTTATAATAGGAACAAATTTTTTTCACAGAAAGGTTTGTCAAGCATTGGAGTGGACTGCCCAGGGAAGTGGTTAAGTCACCGTCCCTGGAGATAGTTAAAAGATGGATAGATGTGACACTTAGGTACATGGTTTAGTGGTAGACTTGGCAGTGCTAGGTTAATGGTTGGATTCAATGGCCTTAAAGGTCTTTTCCAACCGAAACGATTCTATGATTTTGCATGTAACTGTTCAGCAAGATTGACAGGATTTGAAGAACCAAATCTCTCTATGTATAACTGAGTCTTCACATTTAGCTAGTGTCTGCAATATTCAGCATACATTAAGCAGTAAAGAAGCATTAATTAAGTTGCTCTTACATTATTGTTTGTCTTCATTCTCAGAGCCCGAGCACTAACGCTCTCCAATGACCTCCTAAAGCCTCAACACGGAGATCACATGCCTCCTCACTGCCTGCTTTCTCCTATTTCCTTTCCTCTAGAATATTTCAAGGCTGAGGTGATAGCACACAGAAAAGATGATATTTACTCTCTCATCCAATTCAGACAGACTTTGAAGCAATGCAGTAGGCCTATCCCAAAATACAGAGTTTGCTATGTTTCAATTCACACACGTTGAGCGTCAGCATTACTGAAGGCAATTCGTGTACCACCGAAGGGAGGCATATCTGCTTCCCCACTTAATACCTGTTGACTCAGTTTTATGCTTGTTTACAGTCTGTCTTTGTAGCTCACCCTATGGGCAATGAACAAAATCCAACTAGATTTTTCAGGAAATGGCATGAAGAAAAAAATCCCTAAATGTCCTCTACTATTGTTTTCCATTTTTTATGGTAAGGAAGTTGTCATTGTGGTCAGAAAGAAGCGGAATACAGATGCAAAAGAAATCACTTAAGGAGGCAGTCTTAGGAAATGCTGTTATTCAGGTGTCTGTCAGAGGGATCAGGTAAAATTGCTCTGCTCCATTAATTTTTAATCACATCTGACAAACAGCTTCAAAAGTCTCCAAGACTGTTGAAATGAAGAGGGCAAAAATGTTCTCCTCCATCATTTTGGAAGAGATCAGGGCATTAGCATCTGTAGTAAGTTTCAAGACCCTTCCAAAGCAGCCTTTAAGAGCTGTGCATTAACAGTGCTGTTTAAGTATGGCAGTCAGTCATGAGACCAGTAGCACCAGCTCATCTTTACCACAACGATACCATAGCCCTAAGGCAAATATGGCTTTCAGAAGACGAAAAAATGAGAAAGTATAGCATCACAAATGAGTTCCCAGGAATGTTAAGATGGAAGATTATCTTTAACTGAAATCTAATACATAGTTTTTCTGTTGGACTTTACCTTGGAATTACCTAGGATTTTATGTCATAAATATTTAATCCATAAATATACAAAAATTTGTAAGAATTTTAGATCTCTTCTGACAGCCTCCCCCAAAATAATTTTCTACTGGAAATACCTGTAATAGCCACCGAGAATTAAAAGCACACAGTACTGGGCATCTACTTTGATTCCAAGCTGTAGCTTGGAATGTAGCTTGTTGTGTACATCAGAGGTGCATGCTTTCACACTACTTGCAGGGACTTCTAGTTAGGGGTAATTTCCTTAAATAAAAAGTACAGTTGGGTATATTTAGAAACAATTTTAGTTTCAGACCTTATGTTTTTCTGAAAGTCCTACATCCTAACTACAGTCAGAATCTTTGCCTAAAAAGCAGTCTCTAGACTGCCAAATTCTTACTTCTGAGAATTATTTTTCACGTATCATTTCTGTCTTCTGTTTTCTCAGACACCTCATTTTGACCATCTATGCTACAAAATCTTCCAGGGTCTCACTACAATGACCTTACAGTCACCTCTTCCTTTGTCCATTTTGGACATTTGGTCTAAAATACTTAAGCAGGGAGAGTAAATAATTCATCTACAATGAGCACCTTGAAACTACCAAGTCTTTTCATTTCTTTAATCATTTCCTAAGGATGATATGTTGATTCAAACAGGAAAATGCATACCTGCAATCAAATATGTAAGATGTGCTGAAAGAATTATAAATTGGCCCACTAAAAAGAGCAATGCATCAGAAGTATTCAAATTTGGGCTCATACTGAATGTGCACCTAATCTGAAAATATTTTGATTCAAGGTACATACTGGTTCATGCTGTCCCTTTAAATATCTCCTTCTGTCCTTAGGTTATGAGAGACTTTCTCCCTAAAATGTTTTCTAACTGTAGATGAAAACATAGTCATTGCTTTACCTGTTCAATTCCCCACTCACCTCTATTCCTGCATGAACACTCTGCCACTTGGAAACCCATCACATCCCTACATGCACCAAGAGAAGTTACATTTTCAAAAGTGGAATTTAACTTCTATCAAGTTTCTGAAGGAATAAGAGGCCCTGGGCAACCTGGTCTAGTTGGGGGTGTCCCTGCTGACTGTGGGGAGGCCGGGCTAGATGACCTTTGGAGGTCCCTTCCGGCCTGGACCATTCTATGATTTGTTAAATAATAAATATGAGTATTTTTTAATTACAATTCTCATGCAGAAACTGTATGACCTGCTGTGCAAATAGCAGAGTATGCTTTTCCTGAGATTAACAAACGTTGATGGGTCAAGTAGAGATTTCTTTCCTGAAGTGTACGTGTACGCAAGCCCTACTTGGTCCAGGAGATGGTGCATATACATTGGCATATTCCCCTGTAATTCAAAATTCAAAACAGTTGTAGACTAGATACATAGTAATAAACTTAATTTTAGGAAACTAGAGCAATGCAATGTTAGGTTCCTGCTCTGAACAGCTTCTTCCCACTGAGTACTGGGGGAGCTGGGGAGACCCTCTTCCCTGGGCTGAAGCCAGTCTTTGGCCACTACTCTCCTAACCCCCATTTTAAGAAATGGTGACAGCATGAGAATATCCTAAGCCAGGTGGACACTCTGAGGTTCTATCCACACCACACAATAAAAGAGGGAAATGAGTAGGTGGACTCAGACTGATAAAAAAAATACTAGAATAACTTAGGTGGAAGCTGCCTGAGGTCAGAAAGCCAAGGATAAATCCTAAATTATAAATACTTTGGTGGGTTACACATGCTAAATATTTTTGGCACTGTAATATATTCAATTTCTGTGACTTTTAGTGAACAAACTGTGTCAATCTAATTTTCAAGAAGAAAATTAATTTTCAAGAGTAGCCGATAGCATCACTAGATGCCTTTTTTGAACTGCCAGTAGCTGACTTGCCCTTGGATAGTCCAAGACAAGCTCCAGATCAATGGAAAAAACTCATGCTCATTTATAGTTTTGGGGTTTTTTTTAAATATATTGTGAGGAATAAAGATGAATAAACCATATGTGTAAGCCATGATATTTTGATAACTGCAGATGGGGAGACACAGAAGGAAATGGAAGATGAAACAGCATTCATGAACTTCTAAAACTCTCCTTGACTGTACATACATTTTAAATATAGCCGGAGATGTTATATGCAACTGTATTTCTATTTTAAGTTTTATGTAATAGAAGGTACATAGAGTTAATAATACCTTTAAAGGTGTCAAAGTAGGAGATGACCGAAGTGTCAATTTATAGGTGCAATGTGCTGATATCACTTTAGTCTTCTACAAGCTGTATAGTTGTTCACTATGTTGATAAGGGCTATATATAAGGGATAGGAGAGAAATCTGGGGAGTAGCAAGGGAGAGGGGGAGTAAGCACTTGGATTCAGTGAGGTTGGGGGAAGGAATCCATATCTGTAGGAAACCAGGCTGCACTGATGCCAGTGCTCAGAAAGTAATTCATCTAGACCAATTTTACAATATTCTCTATGGTGGGAATAAAGGTCAGCCACTACTCATCACTGGGCAACGGGCTGCTCCAACTTTCAGCAGCTCCACAGTGACTCATATGAGGAATATACCATTCCTGCATTCTTCACCAGTGTTGCAGGGGTGACTGCATAACGCCCTCACATTGCCCTTGCAGCCCTGTTCCTCCCACCTCTTCCTTCTTTGAAACTCCAAGAGAAGAACATGCTAAGGGGCTGCTGCACTGAGTAGGAGTTCTGTAGTTGCAAGAAACTGCCTCTGGATCATCATATTTCCCAGTGCTACAGATCTACTAAGCTCCAGCACAAATGTCCCCAGAAAAGACAACCGAAAATGAGGAAATAATCATGCTCATAGAAAACCAACCAGCCATTCCCTAAATACACATCAGGACCAACCCCTCTGGAGACTTATTCTCTCTTCCACAAATGATGTCAAAATGAAAGGCAGTACAAAGCCCATCTTCTACCAATACCAGTCAAAATCACGCAATGCATCTACCAGAACAAAGCTTTTACTGAGCATTTTTTATGGGGTGAAGGGAGAAATTTGCACAAGTGTTACTATTCTTTGTATTTCATTACAAACTTCAGCCAAAATCAGAACCCTATAACAATCAGTGCTGCTCAAACATTCAGTGACAAATGAGCTAGTACCTTACAGAGTTTACAGTCCTCACAGACAGGCAAAAAAAAGGCAAGGATAAGAAACAGAAGCTTGGAGACTTACGGATGGTCATCTGACAAAGGCAGGAATTTAGCTCCTCTGAGTTAAATGTGGAAGATGTAAGCTCAATCTACTAAGAGTAGATCCCAGGACCTCCTCCCTCTGGGGTAAGTGCTCTAATTTTGGGGTTATTATGCAAGAGGAAGATAAGTCACATCCATCTTTAAATGAGTAAATGGATCCCAACTGCATGGAGGTGCCAGCATTTATTTCCCATTGTTCCTCTGTATTCCCAATGGAAGAGGTATTTACTTGAATGAGGCAGATTGAATCATCCTTGGGTGGGTGGACGGATGCATGGATGGATCGATGGAGAGGGAAAATGGGTCTCCCTCCACACGTCTTCAGTAAGCAACTGCTGCTCTCCTTAAACCGTACAAGGAAAGGAAGCAGCTATGACAAACTGACTGGACCATCTGCTTAACCCCCGGTACCTAAAAGCTTGAATTAAATAGACTGGGTTCTCCCCAAGACACATTGCCTCTCTAGCAAATGCCAGGTTTTCTTGATTTTTCAGACAAATACCATGGTACTGCTAATTACAGTGGGCCTAACTTTCATCTGGAATAAATTAGTGTTGTTGCTGCCAAAGACTGGCCCAGAAAATCCATGTAAAACTGCAGGATCCTTGCAAGAAAATGAGGCTCTGTGTTAGGTGGAGCCTTTTTTGCTAGGAAAGCCTGTTGTTGAATGTTTTAATCCAAAAGATTGAAAACATGATTTCACATTATGGTCTGTGACTTAGCATGGTAAACAGCCTTCAAAACCACAATCTAGTAACACTGCCTTTGTCCCTGCTTGTCATCAATGTCAGACTCTTTTCTCCTTCTTTTTTTTCAAAGTTATCCCCAAAAATAAACCAGAATAAAATCACAAACCAAGTGCTTTTTCAAAGGTAGACCATAATGTCATCTTTAAGACAGAGAACAGGAGAGTGTGGGTATTCTCTGACTGTGGACTTCTTGTAATTTAACTGAAGATAAATATTTAGATAACAACCAATGGGATATTTA
The DNA here is from genome assembly GCA_013400055.1 of Nycticryphes semicollaris. NCBI lineage: Eukaryota > Metazoa > Chordata > Aves > Charadriiformes > Rostratulidae > Nycticryphes > Nycticryphes semicollaris. Next base: position 409,481 of record VXBJ01006930.1, read on the forward strand.
ATCGTCAGGAACTATTATATTTAAAGAAAGTGCTAGAGATTTTCAGACTTGTTTTCCTACGTGTGTTGACAACCTATTCCCATCATTTACACTCTGTATGACATATGAATACAGTCACTGCTATAATTTGTAAATTGTTAATATTAGGACTGTAGAGATGGCTATGTTTTCAGCTCTCTGTAAAAAAGGACAGCTTTTACATCAACATCTGGCTGAACTTCCATTACTTTCCCATCCGCTATTTGTATTTCTCCTCCTTCTCCTTGGCCTCCTTTCTTTTTTTTTTTCCCTTCTCATTGTTTCCTCGCCTGATTTAATCTGGGAAGCTGCACAGTCTGCAAGCTCTTGGCTCCTGTGATACCCATAAAGCATGAAACAAATAAACACAGGGGGAAAGGACAAAAACAAAACCAGGAGGATATTAGGTAAATCTAACCACATGGACCTCTCCAGCTGTGCACGTAATCAGGTAATGCCACCATATGAACTGAGACATGGTATCCCACCTACGCTTTCCATCCTCTCCCCTGCTCAGTCTGTGTGAGAATGAAAGGTCTTCATCTCAGGACTATGACTTTTCAAAAATGTGACCAGCACTTACAGAAATAGGACTGGCAACAACAAGACAATTGGTTCATTAAACATACTGTCCTAAATCAGGAACTAACCCTTAGACCTGACAAACCCACAATGGGTAGAACAAGAGTGTAAGATTCTTGAATTTCAGGAGCTACTCTTGGTACTATTTCAGATTTGCTTTTATTTGAGGGAAAGTTTTCCATATCTCAGCTTATCTGTGTAAAATAAATTCTGTAATACTACTTAGTTCAAAGAGATCCTGCGAAGTATTACTAATTGGAATTTGAAATCTCTGGAGGAAAACCACCATGCAGCACATAATGACTGGAACTGCATGGACAGAGACTCCAGTTGGTTACCAGTGAAAGCAGAGATAAGATAATAGCTTAACAGCTACAGCAAAAGAATTTTCATAGGAAATGCATGTATCAGTAGCTAAAAGTAGTTAATGACTTTCTCAGCACGCATTTGTCAAACTTTGTTGGGTTTTGTGTACAGACACAGAAATACCTCCATAAGGATCAAAAGAATGTTATTTCTCATATCAGAAAAATAATTTTACTCAAAGAATATGAAAATGAAACCACTTCTCACAAAGAAAAATGAACTTGTAAGACGATGCAGCTCTGAAACAAATTATATATATTCTACTAATCAATAAAATAGTTGCCAAGGCAACACTGACATCAGAAAGTGAAATACAGAGGTTTGTCTTACATAAACACATACACATACCAATATGTTATGTGAACTTTTGCAATCTAGCAGTGACTTCAAGGAAAAATATGTTTTGACAAAAGAACACATATTTTCCCAGGCTTGATAGATTCTTGTGTAAGAGCTTTTATGAGATTTTAGACAAGTTGTATTTTGTTTGGTAGTCTTTGTTCTTGTTCTTTTCTTACTGGAAACAAAGAAATGTTGGGAAAATAAATTGCTTTCAATGAAAATTAATTCTCTCTATTAAAGCAACTTAAAATAGTGACAACTGGATGGGGGAAGAAACTCTGCCAAAGCATTTGAATATCGATCCTGAGCATAGTTAAGACTAAAAGATTTGAATTCGTAGATCCTACTTTTATATATTATGCAGTTCTTAAGGGACAAATTCTTAGTACTAAGGTTGTACAGAAGAATGTATCTTTTTGCACAGTACTTAAAATTCTCATTATATCGGTCTTTAACCTGAAGGCTCAGTTCTGCTGCCCTATTCAACAGCTACCATAATCCCACTGAGCTGAGCTGAACGAATCCCAGACCAGAATGCTAGTGAGGATGACTACAGGTGATAGCACTCAGCCCCTTCTAACATCCAATTTTGTATTTAATTTGAACAGTTCAGGATATTATTTCTTAGTTCACTAGCAGAGCCTCTCAGTACAAATGTAGGTTGCTGGTACAGGTTGCCTCTTTCACTGCAGCTAAATAAAGCCCAGGTTTCCCAGCAGCGTTCACAACTCCTTGCCTCCTTTTGCAAAAACCACGGACAATACTCGTTAGTCGTAGGATACCACCTCATGGCTCCCTAAATTACTTCTCATGTTTCACCCATCTGTGTGCTCAGCCACCTGGAGCTGGCAGATATTTTCCTAATTTGGATGCCATAGCAACCGGGGCTGAGGAATTAAGGCAGAACTATAGCTGTCTATTGAATTCGCGCTGGAAGCTCGGATAGGCAATATAAATGTAATATAAATAAATAAAATGAAGCATGAGGGTGTTTGACTCCTGGCTGAAAGATCTGCCAGCATGCTCATTATCAGTACCATGCTTTCAAGTGTCTATTTTCTGAGAGATGATTTTCAAGCAGTTTTTTAAAATGAACTGGCTTAGCTCGTTCAGCACCTAGTGCACTAAAAAACTCCAGTGGAGATATCCCACTGAGATCTGGGTCAGCCTCCTAATTTTCAGTTTAGTTAAAAGGTGAAGTTAACTTCATATACAACTGTCTGAAATATACTTGTAACGATAAACTCATGGTGCTTTTATAAAGAACTGAGAATATGGGATGGTATTTTCAGGTATGTATAAGCAATTACAGCCTAAACAAAATAGTGTCTTCATTCCTCATTGAGTTAAGTGATGAAAAGACTGACTATTATGTGTGATTACTTCTTCTATTAATTTAGATGTATAAATGAGACATGTTCCTACAAGCCTATGGAGATTTAATGCACTATGTAAGCGCTAACAATTACCATACATCTATATTTTGAAGTCAGTGGCTCAGAAACAGAAGAGAGGTACACATCATTGCTCCTGTACCTACTACATTCACTTCTGGTCATCTGAGTGTATGTTCCTGCAAACCAAATTAGAATGACAGAGCTGCCCAAGTAGGTCATTAGCCACAGGATGCATGTATCCCTGTGACAAATCAACATCTCTTAAACAAATAATATGTTAAATCCTTCTTCTCTGACAAGCAGGGGCCCATTCCCTGCTCTGTGTGTCCAAGCCAGGACACACAGACACAGGAGAGACACAGAGGGGAAGGAGTAATGCCTGTATGCTATGCTGCTCTGCATTGAAAAAGAAGATGAAGAGGTGCTTTTTGGAGTTCAGGTTTAGGATGCAGGTATGGAGGTCCCAGGGATCCCGGAAGCAGAAGGTAAGTCCAAGCTCCAAATATTTTCCCAAAAGTAAGTCAGGGGGGATCATGCTGTGACTTGTGCTCACAGCTGGCAAAGGACTGCCATTTGCAGCTTTCATCTCTGCTCAGAGCCTGCATAACAAGTGCTGAAGCATGTAGTACTCCCATTTCTCCCAAAGTCACCCCTAAATGAAAAGACCTATTCATACAGAGTAGGTAAGTGCAGCTTTTGCTCTTCCCACAGCGCTCCAGCCACCAACCCCTTCTGCAGGACCACAGGTTCCCATTCACCTTCTACCCAAATTGTTGGCTGTGTTGGCAGACTTCAAGAACTGAGATAGTGCTAACCAGTGATTTCACAAGACCTTCCATTTCATTTGCAGTTCAGGAACTCAATTCCACTTTTAAAATACAGCTATTGCTGCTTTTACCCATACGTGGAAGATCATCTCCACAAAAGTCCCCTCAATCAATCCCTTCCTTTAGTCTAGAATACCCACAGATTTAACAGAAGCTTTTACGTGACACAGGATGATTAAGTTTTACTGAGTCTACTTGCCTTCAAAAGCGTCAATAAATCAACAAACCAGAGGTAATTAAGGAACAAAACAATGCTAAGGGCTTGATTTAAATACGCAAACCCCAGAACATTTAGGAGTCAACCTCAGCCCATCCTGTCTGTCCCTCTGCAAAAATGTTCTTCAAACAGTGAGTGAGCTTAGCTCAGCTGGATGTGTTCAGTGGATGGAAACTGAGTTTAATGTAGCTCCCCTGGCTTTTATCTGCTTAAATCAGAATCCTGTTATTATTCTAACTTTACAATCACTTAATTAAAGCAATGTCCTAGCCAAAAAAAATTGCCTGGGTGGCCTGAATATTATACCCCCATATTTTTTATGAGGTGACCTTTCTGCTGAGTTCAAGAAACCATGCTTGATCACTAGACTTGGGTGGGAGTTTTGCTCGTGAGGATTACGAGTACATTACAAGCAAAGCCTGCTTGATTTATGCATAATTTTTCACTAAAGGTACAAAACAAGTAGCCATCAACTTAATGCCACTTAATGCTGAAGGCTTTAAAGGGTCACATGAAGTCATCCTTTTTATGGGACTGCAAAAATTCATGATTCTAGGTTAGGGGTATACACGAATAAGTAAATCACAGATGCATTGCATTCACTTGGCCTCTACTCCAAACTCATTTAGCACATAACGGCTTTGCTGTTGCAGTATGTCCTGCACAGACGTTCAGTAGGAGGTCTTCTAATGTTCCACAGCCTACAGAGCTCCCCCTCTTTTTTTTTTAAATCTAATTTTCTGTTTTAAACAGCATCTGATAAGAGAACAAGAGGCAGCTGTAGCTCTACCACCCAGCCTATGCTTGTCATGTACTATTATGGCAAAGTTCAAAGGATTAAATTTATTAAAAAATGGAATAGTATGCGATGTCTGAAAAATACATTCTGAGATATTTTACCTGTGAGAAGTAGTGCACTCAGGAAGCACCTTGGTAGTGGCCAGAGGAAGGATGTTTCCAGATAATAAAAGACTTAAGAGCTGACTAATCCTGGTGTAGGGGCCGTGTGGGCAGTAGCAGAAATGGCTGGAGGGTGAGCACATCATTCTACAAACCCTTGCAGAAGAAGAAGGGTTAGCAGCTAGCAGTCCCCAAACATGCTCCAAATGAGCAGGAGAATGCAGTCCCAGTGGATGAAAAAATGGGTTTGCATTGGCTTTGACCACTTTCCCCCCCTCATGTTCAAATGCAAGATTAAAGGGAGGCACTGAATTTGCACAAGATCTGTTCACCAGCACTTTAAGAGTCCTGTCCATAAGGAAGGCAGTTCCCCTTAAAGACCCCATGATAAAGGCAGATCTTCTAAAGAAGACACTGCAGCACTAGAATTGCTCTCAGTGGCATACATGAGGAAAAGAACCAATACACTTCACCTGAAACCCATGGCACTACCCACTGCCTTCCTCAACTAGATCTACCAAAAAGCAGGGAAGGCTCAAACTCAATTAATCAAGAGCAAAACCAGCTACCTCTCTGGGAGGGTCCAAACACGAACCTGTTCTCTGGGAGGATAACCACAACAGGTAGTGGCTGAAAAGGTGGCTGAGAAAATTAAGTAGAAAAGGTTACGATTAATCTAAATTCCTGTAAACTTACAAATCAGAGGTCATGAGTAATAAAGAAATGTCTGACAGCCTTAAGCACATCCGTAAGGAATAAACACATACAGAAATGACCATGCATCAAGACAGTATGGTGACTGGTGAAGCCAAAAAACTTCAGTGGGTCAAAAGACACTGCAGGGCAATAGCACAGGATGCTGTTTGGAAAGGAGGTGATGCAGGGTTTGTTCCTGGGATACTGTTTAAGCCCAGTGCTTAATAGATCCTACCAATCCGATAAAAATGACTGATAAATATGTGAAGTTTCCTCAGCTGCTGGGGTAAAGTATGTCTGTCTTTCCTTCTTTCTTTCTTTTCCACCCAATGACGAATGCCTTGACTCTACATAGTGGTTATGTTTGTGAAACTGGATGTGATGGGAAAGACACATTACTTTTCCATTTCTCCAAGCTTGTTATGTGACCCTGAATCGGACATGCCATTGCAACCACCACTAGAGGACCCTCTGAAGAGACTGATGGGTACAAAATGGAGTACTGTTGTCAACTGAAAGATCCATTTTCTCCCAATTTTTGTTAAACCTCAACACAGTAGCAGCATACTGACTAGGAAACGTATCTCCCAACTCTTGTTTCATCATATGAAAATGTTGGCATTTATTCCCTTCAACATGAAAGCAAATGTCTGTAGATATGTCTGCTCTGTAACAAGTGACTGTCATGCCATGATGTGAGACTAATTGATTTGAAGGCAAACACCTTGACAGAGAGGCGGGCAGAGCACTCACAAAAATAACAGTAAGGTAAAGGCATTGATGTACAGCATATACCGGCTGTCTCTACCACGCTTGACAAGCTCTTTATTCCTCACAAATAAAGAAGTACCAGAAATTGTGGCTATTTTAGCAACAAACGTCAGAAGAAAACTGTATCATCATCCTACCATATGGAACTCATGCGCTGAAGCGGGATGAGCTATTTCAGCAAGCCCTGCACACTGAGAACAGCCTTTTCCCCAAGACCTTTCACAAATTCTTTCCTCCCTCTTCCACAGCAGTGCCCATCATCACCCGAGCTACCAGCCGCTTACAAAGACCTGGATCCATTTCTGTCCATTCCCTTTCAGACTTCTGCAGATCATAATTTCCAAAATGTGCCCAGTGGTAGTGGAAGCAGAACCCACAACTTTTAGCTCACTAAGACCCAGAAAGGAGTGGCAAACTTCATCCTGTGTCTAGTAGCAAAAGCAGTGGCAGGACACTGGGCTGTCCAGCATAGTCCAGTCCCCTATAAAGGTGCCAACGACCCTAACCAGAACAGGATGTCGGGATAATGTAGAGAATAC
>VXBJ01006930.1:416169-488485 GCA_013400055.1 Nycticryphes semicollaris
CCCCCACCCCCCAGTTGTCCCCGCCATCAGTCACCGTGCCCCCTCCCCCTAAGTAAATGAAATCAATCAGCAGGGATTTCTGTAAAATACATAAAACAGTCATCTTCCAGACTCTACCAGAAGATAAATGGTTCCAGACGTTGGACTGCAGCCATTTTCCCACACATGCTACAGTGTTTTGTCATCCATATTGGGCCATAATAGTGAGTGGGTTTTGTTGTTTTTTGGTTGGTTTTTTTTTTTTTCCTCAGTCAGCAGCCAATGCTTCTGCTTCTAACTCGTACATTAAAACCACTGCAACAAGAGTAATTTTTCTGTACAATTTGTAATAGAACACTTTCGTTCCCAATAATACAGTCTGGAATCCTGTACAGAACTTTGACTCCTGCTACAGCTAGTATCTCCTTATCGCGCCCAGCTGGAGCTCCACAAACCTTTTTGGGATTAAAGCATATCACCCCAAATACGAGCCACTGAACTGAAATGAACATGAAACTATGAGCAGTGCAAACCTTATCTGAGAACCTGCTAACAAGAACTAATAGGACTGCTTACAACATCTCATGCTGGCTTTTGTGCTATTTTCAAAGAAGGATACAAATACGTGACAAATGATGCATCACAATGTGAGTTTACAATTAATTTTAACGTATTTTAAAGCAAGTACTTCATAAATGTTAACATAAAATGCATTTTGGAAAGAACCATGGGGCTTTTTCATTATTAAGAAATGTGCAACCAAATTCTATCCTTAATTAAATCAGGAGTAATTTTATTAACTGCAGTAGACTTAAACCTGACTTACATCAGTGTAAGTGAGGGTAAGATTTAGCCCCCGGGTGTTTATACACTGTAGTTCCAGTTAGTTTAGATCTATTTGGGTGGGAACTCCTTTCGCCTTTCCAGAAAAAACATTCTTGCCTACCCTTTTTCACCTTGCAACTGAGGCCAAAGCAGTCTTTTCTTCTAAGATATTTTCCAGAAGGGTTACAGACAAATCTTATCCTTGACAGGAGATGACCTTATTAAACAAAACCACCCTCTGGAGTGAGGGACTCCAGCAGTTTTAAAGTTTGTTTACAAGTTTTTAAACAAGCCAACTCAAACAGATAAGATTATTTACATCTTAAAAATACAACAACAACAAACCCCAAAAACTTTAAGTAAAAGCTGTTTTACAAAGGAGCTACTTATGTCTGTTTTCAAAGCTGAAAAGACCTTCCAAACAGTACTAGCTGCTGTATTAAACATCCCTGCTACGGTATAGAAAAACTTACTGTCCACAGATATCCTTGGGCTTCACTGTACCTTTGAACCAAAATCACTTTCTTCTGTACTTCATTCTCTGCTCTCTTGAAATCGGATTCCCAGTTTCTGACAGATGGCTCCTCTGTCACCGAGCGCTGCTTCCGCCTCCTTATCGCTGCCAGCTAATACTTCCACGATGCTTAGCTGTTGTCTGCGGAGCTGTGCTCTACATCATTTCTACTCTGATCAATGCTCCGCTTGGTTTTAGGTTGGTTTCTAGTCCCGCCTCCTGCTCTTGAAGAAACGAAAACTCACAGCTGGATTTTCTATAAATCATCCCTTTTAACAGTGGCTGAGCAAGTATGGCAAATACTACAGCTAAGACCTGCTGCTCTGTTTGAAACTTCAAAAACAATTCCTCATCTTAATGATGCACACATGAAAGTTAATCATGTACTAAAATCACTAATACTGAAAAATAGTGGCCAGATAATTGTGACCTTCAGGGCTAAGAAGCTGATTAATGTAATACAAAACTCCTCTCTGTTCCAGAGGGGGAATATGGTAAAACATACTGCCTCGCCAAACTGCTTTATATAATGTTTCGCTTTGAACAGGAGCTTGTCATTCTTACAAAGATAAATTTACATTTACAATACAGAGCTTTTTGACAGACTAACCCAACGTACATACTGTTTAGGCTAGCAGCCCTAAGCTTGAAAGAGCCTTTACCGTCGCAGCAGCTCTTTTGAAGTGTGGGCAGGAAATACTTTTATTTTCTGCTCAGCACTGAGTGCCCTACACAGCACTGAACTCATTATCATGTTTAACAAAGCGTAGAGTATAAAAGCAAGGTGGTACCATAAAACCAGCGCTACGAACTTTGTTCCCATGAACAGAGCAAAACAGAGATGAGTTTCTGTAAACTGTAAATTGTTTTAATCCTCCGCCCTCCAGATCTTAAGAGACTACACTGTGGAAATGAAAAATGACTGGGCAGATCTGGGTACAGTCTGACGGGGCTGTAAAATCCTGAGGCTCTTGGGTTTTACTATGGTGAGAGCCACATCCCAGTGCAAAAAGGCTAAAACCGATTCCTTCCTCGCTAACAGTTGCTTGCGTTCCGGTGGCACACACAGTCCCCTGACCACTGCCCACACTGAAGAGCAGCAGAGCCACTGCTGTGGCTCAATCAAGGACCTCCCCCCCACGAGTTTCAGCTCTGCCAGCAGTTCAGGGAAGGGTGTAAGAGCAGCCTGTGTCGGCACCGGCTCTTCCCCAGGAGTGCTGCTCGGATCCCAGTAAGCAGGGAACTGGGGGCTTCCCCAGCCTGGAGCTGGACGACTGCATGGCCAGCCATGTACAAGTGGATCTCATGCCTTTTTGACGTCGTGTCTGCCCCACCCTAATGTGCTCCAAAAACATAGTGGAAAAACATGAGAAAAAGCACTTCTGCCTACTTATGCCAATCCTCTAACCACTTCATTACATGCCCTGCTGTTCTTACAAGTCCTGTTTTTCCGCACGATAGATGACTTCATGGGCTCTGTCATGTCCCATTTAATCCTCTTTTTTTTTTCTAAGCTGAAGAATCTCATCTGTTTTGTGCTGGGGGTGGTCAGCCTGGCTGCTTATCCCTGCACGTACTCCTGCTCCCACAAGTGATGCTCTTTAGTTCATATGGTAGAAGCTGATGTTACAGCCCCCAAGTTAAAGCCCTGCTCCCAGTCTGTGACTGCCATTGTGGAAACGGGAAAATATTCTCATTTCCTTTGCTTACAATTCTGCAGACAGTAACTGAGGATAGTCAGCTGTCATCTTGTGATCTGACAGCTCTCCACACCCACCACGAGTGGCCTGCGTACAAGAATTTGAGAACACCTATGCCAGATAAATTTCCAAATGGCTACTAGCCAGGCAGCCTAGAAGAAGGCGGTATGGATTAAGTAGCCAAAAATGCTCTGAGCTCAGGGCAACACCACTCTGATGCAGCTACTACCCTCTTAATCAGCAACCATAAGACACGGGTCCTGGGCCCCTGTCCAAGCAGCTGTGACTCAGATTTGAAGTGCTGCAACGACAGTGCTCTCCTGTGGATGCACTGGTCGATCAGCGCCAGCAGTTTGATGACAGAGAGTGAAACGAGAAGGGGAGAAGCACCATTCCCATGCCCGATCCAAATATGTAATGGCAAATATAATTAATCTACTTTGCCTGCTGTACATTCAATAGTTATCAGCTGTCAAAACACACATAGCTGATTAAAATTACTTGCCTGACCTTTAAAATGTACTTGAAAATCCATAAATGAGACCAATCAGTGGTACATACCCATTTGAATAATAACAGAATTTTGAATTTCTAGGAAAGGCTGTAAAAGGAGATTAAAGGCTCAACACCCCAGTGTGACATGAACTATATGAACCTGGGATGGACATCTTCCAAGGACTTTCACCAAGCATTTTGTCTACTGGTTGGAGTAATATTTATGGCACATAGGGCAAGATTTGCTCTTTCTCTGCCCTGAAACTGTTGACCATCATATGAATAATGAGAAATTAAGCCTACTGCAGTTGAAAAGAAATATATGCTTGGACTCAATGATCTTAAAGGTCCTGTCTAACCTAGATGATACTATGATTTTATATTTACTCATGAAACTACATCATCCTCCACATGCTTTGGTTCTCTCTCTGGCTCTCTTGACCACTCCAGATAACCTTCTCCTAAGCAGTGTGAACATGATCAGTCTATGATCCCTGTCTGTGGGATCCCTGACCCTTCTCGGTTTGGTAGCACAGATGTTGCCCCAGGGATGAAGGACAGTAGGACAGTTCTTTCTGCCACTGCTGTGCAGATACTGCAACCCTCACTTCCCCCTCACCTGGAGATAGTCATGAGATCTGCTGAGACTGGATACCAGATCTGACTGCCATAAAAAAACATGGAGTACTTCTCAAACTGTGACTCCATAGATCAGGTACAAGAGACCCCATGTTGCTAATTAGGGTCATTATCATTTAAAAAGCACTTAGAAATTGTCACATGAAGTGAAAGACTTGGAGACCTGTAGATTTATTCAATTGCTAGGATGATCCCTTGCCCAGGTGTTCAACAAGCAAGAACCTCTCTGCTGGGGGAGATCTTCATCTGGATCTCCAGACCTGTAGCCGCTTCCTCTGCTGACACTCAGGGAATCAGCAGAAGAAACACGAGCAAATATTTGGGTAACTAGACTTTTGTCAGAGAAAGTCAGACCTTTCCCCTTGATGTAAAGAGCTGCTTTGCAAGGAGCTAGGACTCAGTCCAAGGACCTTCAGTGCTCACAGACTCTGTGATGAAAGTATGGCAGAGGGAGCAGCCGCAGAGCTCCACAGACTCTGGTGAAAGCCTGCCCTGCCTTGTCCTTTAAAAAGATGGATCATAAAATCACAGAGCCCTGTGGTCATTCAGGTTGGAAAGGCTCTCACAAGGTCTCAAGTCCAACAGCCCCTTTGGTATTGTGGCCTTGCTGAAACACCAAATTCACAAATAGTTTCAGCTCCCCACAAATGCACTGGGTGGGAAGGAGAAAGAATAAATTACTTGCCATTTTCCCTCAGTGACCTGTGAATAGAAAAGCACGGCCTTCTCAGACATAACCAAGATGGCTATGTCTGCTTGGCCCTGGACTCTTCATGGGAGTTGAATAAGTTTAATACATTGAGCTTTCTACCATGAGGTTGGAGGGGGAAAAGTTTTAATAATTTAAAGGCACTCCCACTGCAGTGCATTTGTATCTGCATAGAATGCGGAAAAGAGAATCATTAAAACCCTTATATTTTGCATCTTAAAACTCTTAAGATACCCAAGAACACATTATTTCTTCTTACTGTCAGAGTTTGCTTTGCTAAGACAACATGCATGAACTGCTAGATAGATTTGGAAACACCTTGAGAAAAAGCAACAGATATGACGACAATGCTGGAAGAATGAGCAAGATGAAGATGTTCATCTCTGAAGATAAGCACTTGAGTCTTCCCACATCTCCTCCCCACTGCTGCTCTGCAGCTTTGCTCCTCTGGTCATTGTGAGCTCCATTTTTCGCTGAAACTTCTTCACATGTAGGCTACACAGTCCTGCAGCTCAAAGGCTGTTTTTCCCTCGTTGGTGTTTACCCTCCAGTTGCTGGCGATGAGGGCAGCTTTATTCTGCTCAGGGACAGGAGACTAAAAGCAGCCACTGTTTCAATGTCCTTTGATAAAATAAGTTGTTTTGCCTCTAACAGCTTTTCTGAATCCACTGACATGAGTTGAACGGGGGGTGGGTCATGAGGAATGAGAAAGGAGTGCGGTATTGCAGATGGGGCCCCACAGCACCATGTACTTACCTCTCCCATGGAAATACATTCCCAGAGAGAGGCGATGGCCAGGCTGCCTTGCCTTGGCAGACTGCATTTTGGGAGTGACTTGCAATTATTCTCCAGTCTGCAAACACATTCAAGCCTTTGATCTCCTCCGTTGCTCCCAACTGCAAGCCACCCAGATTATGCCAGCGCTTCCTACTGCTGTCCCCTAATCACGGTACCGTGCCACCGACAAGCACCGTACAACCACAAACTGCTGCCCATAGAGGCAGGGCACAAGAGGCCACTGCCCCACCGCTTGCCGCTTCCCTTTCATCCCATTTTATTATCTATGTCCTGCGCTAACCCTGGCAGATTCTGGAGGAGAATTTGAGGCAAGCGTTTTATTTTGTGCTACCAGGACCAGGTGAACCATGTCCTCAGGTTGTCCCTACAAACACAAGCATATTTTTTCCTAAAGATTATGAAATTTTGAAAAGTTACAGAGATGATGGAACATAAAGTGGTGCATAACACAGATACGCTTTCAGCAAAAAAGATGAGGGGAAAGGAAAAATAAAATCTGGGTTAGTACTGTTTGAAACTCTGCATCAAAATAGATATTTCACAGCAAAATCAAAAGAAAAAAAGGGATTTGAACACTTTCCACCTAAAGTAGAAAATTGTGATGATAATATGTTGAGTGAGGACTTTTTTCCTGGGTAGTTTTTATGCAGTAGATGCTCTTACCTAAGACTGCTATTTCCCAAAGGCATCCGAAACTATTTGTCATCCATTTACTATTGCAGTGGTTATGTAAAATAGGACACTTGTACTATCTCCACCTGATGAGAAAGCCATACACTTTTGCATTTTAATATAAAACACATTCTTTGAAGGATGAAAATATGTATTACCTAACTTATTTTTCAGGAAAACTTCTCTAATTTATACTCAGTATTCTTTTAGCTTTTCAGAGTCTTTCTCCTGCTGGAAAATCTCTGGAGTTTACATGGCATATCTCTGTGTCACATGTGTTCCCTTTAATAGCCAACATAAATGTTTTTCAGCTCCAAGCTCTACAGCTTGAGTCTCACTTATGAAAGTCAAGCAGCGCCTTTCTGCTTTACTCATCACACAGCCGAATCACTGCTGATCTACCCACTTGCCACTCTGCAGCGCCGGGGCTCCCAGAGCCCAGATAAAGCAGTTTGCTTCAGTTTGATGGAACCCGGTGATATATCCCATCCTGATTCCCAACACTTTTCAGCAAGCTCTGTTCCCTGATATTCTTCCCTTTCCGGGAACTAGCTACATCGTGCTCAATTCAGTGTCCTCTCCTCCTTGCCTCTCTGCTCCTGCAGGCTGGGACCTGGGAGAGTGTGGCCATATGCTCCCACTACCATGATCTGGTGGGACAAAACATCTCCAGGGGTCCCAAAATGTTACTTTCTACACTCAGATTACAGCAGCCCAATTTAACTTGAGATTCAGTTCGTATATGGAAGAGGCATGGTATTTCATTAGTTCGTTCAAATGCTTCAAAGAGCTCAGAAATAAAAAATTCTTGGAATTGTTGCATGAGTCAAAGTGTTTTAAAAGTTCATATTAAAATGTGAATCGCTGGCTTGCTTCAGGGGAGGAAAAAAATCTTGTTTTCAGCAAAAAGTTAATTGGTGTCCTGAAAATCAGTAATTAAAAACACCACTAACAGACAATAATCATCTGGAGTGCTAATTTCCTTCTTTACATAAAAGGCTTAAAAAGGATGGAGTAAGAGAGAAAAGTTCGACATCAGCATTTGCCTCAAGACCCAATGCACCTGGAGGCTGGCTCAGGAGCCCTCCTGCAGGGAAATGGGAGCTAGAAAAGTTATTTCTGTTGCTGTAAAGAAAAGTTTGATTTCTGAAGACATATCCCTGCTCCATTTAAAATTACCTCAGTCCTATGGAAACCTGAAATGTCATTCTAAGGGGCATAATCACCATCGCTATCATCCCCCATGCATGTATCAAAGAGAAGTGCCACCACCCTGGGCAGAAAATGCAGCTCCTCTTTGCAGTGCAACAATACAAGACTGGAGGCAAAGAATATGGTTTCCAAATTAAATAGCGGGAGTAATTTCTGCCGACAGGATGTAATTATGTCTCTTGTAAAAGAGTTGTGGAACACTTAATGGTTTTGAGCACTAATACCTATGGAAACAGAGCCTTCCCTAAATACCCAGCCAAGTGCTAACTTACCGTTGGCTTAGGGAGTAGTAAATGGCCGAGAACACATCCTGTGCTGCCTAAAACTTCAAGGGCCTCCTTCCAAATACTGCTCTAGCTGGACTGCTGATGTTTCTGAAATCAGGTACGGTTGCTGCCCAGGGTGAAATTTCTTCTGTCTCCCACCAGAGCTGTAGTTAATGCAATGACTGTGCTACAGCCTTAAGTATAGATTTTCCACCATCGTATCTCAATGCCAGGTCTGTGACTATTCCAGGTAATCTATCTGACAAGACAACTATATTCCCAAACACCTTGTTTATGAGCAGGGAGGATATGAGACTATGTAAAATGTATCAATTTAAATGCAGTAGGAAGGACATGTATCATCTCAAAGTTGACATGCTTCTGATATTAATTTTCTTGAGGTCTGACCAAAATACATTTCCAGACCAGAAATAAGAAGCAGCATCTAAATACAGCAATGTTTTAATTATGGCCAGAATGCTTGCAGCATTCAAAAGCCTCTTCGTAGAAAATGCATTACATGAAGTATGCCAGGCCTTAAGTACCCTATGGCAACTCAACTCTTACATTTATACGCAAAAATTCATAACCATACTTACGGAACCAGACAAGCAAGACTCTCCACAAAGCAGCTCCCCTGTTGCAAATTATACTGGTGCAGCCTAGAGGCTGGGAGGAAACAAGTGTTCCAGCACCTCCTCTTTCATTTCTATCGAAACCATAAAGTTTTCAGAGCACATCCATATACCTAAGACCTCCTTCAACGAAACCAACACCAAAGAAATCTAGAAGACCTAACTTACCTCTTACAGATTATCACACATTTCAGAGTTTTTAAGATGGGATTTGTTAAAATTAAGAGGGGTGCTGCTTATCACAGGAGAAGATTGTTTCTAAGCAACAGGAGAAGACAAAGTTTTTCTGCGCAGCCTTGCCTCAAACATCAGCAGAAAAAAATGCTTACATGACGACAATTTATCTGAGGAACTAACTGCTCTGCAGCTTAACAGGCCATAATCAAGACATCAGAGGTTTATTTTGAACAGGCACTTAGGGAACGGACATGAATTCTAGATGTTAACAGTGCCAGTCAGTACGTGATTCTCCCATCCTCACATTGATGGAAGAGAAAGCAAAAGTGTCTGATATGTGAATATTGCACAGCATAAAATTTCTTTTTTAAAAAAATAAAGACTCTTTTAGAGCAAAATTCATTATGCTTGAGGACGGGACATTGTCTCTTTGACCTTTGAGAAACCCAAAGAATTGACATTTGATTTTTTTGCAAATTAGGCTATAGACAAATTTGTTTTCTTTCATCACACACATGCACAAAAATCTTTACTTATTACATTTCTATCACTGTGGTCCTCCAGATCTTTCAGTGTGCTTTAGAGAGGGTGAAAAAATGAAAGGAAAACAACAACTGGCAGTACATTAGGTGGCTTTGGGCAAAGAACATGATGGATTTTCCCCAAGTCATTTCCTGCAAAGTGAGCTTTGCTGTAAGTATCTTGATTACATATGTCAGTGCTGGGAAGCTACCAGAACACGTGAGACTATCATTTATAGCCAATGCAGCCAAGACAAAGGCTACTGCTGGGTTTTAGAAACGAAGAGCCCAAGCACAAGGGAACAGTGAGAGAAGGTTTTTTTTCAGAATAGTCACAGACACTGGGATTTTATTTCATTTACATCACTCCACTACCTCCTAAGATGGTCCCAATTAGACATATTTTTGTGTACCAAAAGCATATGGTGCCACACTTAGCCTTGTCCTCCTCTAACTCTTGGCAAAAGCAACAAAGACTTCCTAGTACAAAAAGGCCACACTGTGGTTTTGTTTTCAAACATCATTTCTAGGAAAAAATGAGAGAAAAACCCCACACCCTCTAAGATATTCTGTACCCAAGGACAAAGCTGAATGGTTCCCCACGAGTCATTTTGAATTTTCGCAGGCTTGGCATTTGTGGTATAAACTCAGAAAAGTCATTACCGGTAATTTTGTCATTTCAAGTGTATGTAACACATGAGAAATAAGTGCTTTTACAATGAGAAGTCAGATCCTAACCACTTCTGGGACACTTCCAGATCACCTTCCTACAACTTCAACCTAATCCATTTCACTATGTTTAAAAAATACTTTTAGATGCTCTAAGGAAAGCAAGGCATTCAACATCTGCCTCAAGAAGGAGGTTTTCAAACAAAAATGGAATGCGACAAGAAGTGAGACATGATGAAGCAGATGATACACTTCCTTCTTGTTCACTCAAAGGACTGCCTGTTTTGTTGGATTAGGCCAAAGTGAGCCTGCAGTCCAGTCATAGCTTTACTCTTTTACTACAGTTTTTTTACTACAGTTTTACTTCATTTTTAGTAATCTAAAGTGTTTGTTTCATGGTCAAAGGAATATTCATTCCTTTGCTCCTACTGACATATGGGAACAGCTTGCCTATCTATGAAAAATCTATCTATGATCTTCATTTCTATTTGCTGTATTTTAATGACTGCTGTTATAAATGTCTGAATGGGGAAGCTAAAACCAGAAAGAAAACACAAGAATCAGAGTGTCATTCAAGCACCTGTTTAAATTTATAAGCCACGAAGCAGGCAGTGTGTGCTGATGGTCTGGGCAGTACCAGCACCCCGGAGTGTTTCCCCTATCCCTTCCCAGAAGGACTATCTGAGACACATGGTATTCTTTGAGTCAACACTAACCAAATTATCAAACAAAACGAAGAGTCGGGACTTCTATGAGCATGTGAACAAATAAGCCTGATTCACAACAGATTTCCAAGCAACTTCTTCCATACACATCATCTCTCTCCGATGCCGGTATTTTGGTGTCTTGTACTGTGTGAAGTTGTACAGTAACAGTCTTACTGTTAGGAAGAGTGTTAAAAGTTTCTTCTCAATGCAGGCATGGCTGTTGACACAAACCCTTGTGAAATCTCTGCCTTTCTGGCAAATTAACCTGAAATCAGGCTCCAGCACTGCTGAGGGTGTGGAGTGGAGACAGCGCATACAGAGGGAGTGTTTGCATAAGCCTTGTTTCCATAGGGAACTAGGGAAAACATATACTTATTTTTAAAAAAAAAGGTTTCCTCTGGAATTTTGTCGTGGCTGGGAAGTCCTGCAGCTCTGGCCGCTGCCCGCTAGAGGCCGTGAAGCCCTTACGCCTGCCCTGGCCCTGGCTGGCTGAACTCAAGGAAAAGGATATGAGGAAAGGGAGACACCAAAAATGAGACATTTTTTCGTGTGGCATTAAAATCGTAATATCACAAAGCATCCAGGCCCTGGCAGGCCGGTGGGAGCAGCAGGACCTGCTGTGGGCAGCCAGCTCTGCTCACCAGCAACTGGAAAACCAGGAGGAAGAAGGGGAAGAGGAGAAGGAGAAAGAGTGTGCAATGCATCTGGCCAGAGGGAAGCCACTCCTCTGTGACCAGTGCAAGGTAAGCAATGAGTAGTCAAACATTATAGGCCACTTTTAAAATCAATTCTTCCCTTTGAACATCCCTTAATGGAGCCTGTCAAAGCTGCAGCAGCCGACAGAAAGGATGTCAGGCATCAGCTGGATTTAATGCGTGGAGTTTGCTGGAGAACTAACTACAGCAACAAACACACATAGACTGAAAAAACATGGTGAAGGCTGGCATGAGGGGAAGAAACCTGAGGATGTTTCTCACATACTGATAGCACAAGCTAAAGAAGCAATACTGGCAGAAACTCAGTTCCTTTGGCTTGAACTGGGGTTTGCTGAGTTATTCAGAGATCGTATCACAACCCTGCGTAAGAGACACAGTGAAACTGGTAAAAATTTGGAGACAAGACTTGCACAGAGCTGCGCTCTAAGGGAGAATATTAAAACCCGACTTCTGCATGAGGCAAAGCTACTACAGAGGCTAGGGCTGAAAATCAGACTTCAATGTCTTTTTGCAAACTTAATTTGCTACAGGTTATCTAGAAACCTGCAAAGGGTCAATGTAGATCAGATTATTCCTTGCAGTTAGTGATTGCCTTGCTTTCTGCAATGTTGAATTTCATCTGCCATTGTGCTGGTCTCATACCTAGCTTAATTATGTCCTGTTTAAGTCCCTTTATCTTCTGCTATTTAGATTAATTAAATATTTTTGTGCCTTCTGCAACCTCTGACATGTCTTCCACACTTTTGCCATAGATAATTAAACAGCATAACTATGTCACACGATTCCTAAAATAAAATTTCAGAGCAGCCCAATAAAAACCAATGACCTTAGTGAAAATGTATACTTATTTCTCTTGCTTCTTTCATATTTTTCTCTTTCTTCTTCTCTTCCACCTATTCTGTTAAGATTTGGGGACTGTGGGTTTAAATTCCTTCTGGTTAGTGAGCAGATACCTCAAAGCATTAAAGTTTTAAGCAAAATATGAGTGTTACTTTGACCTTTGACAGCTATTTTGCAAGAAACTAGCCATCAGGTGGTCTGTAGAGAAGAGGATTTTGTCTTTTGCATTTTACAAGGATATTTAATGGTAACTGTTTGTAAGTACTTGGTGCAGAAGACAATGTTTTGGTGGATACCCCTTCACTTTGGTGGGCTGAGACTTCCCACCCTCTCTGCATGGGCTAACGGGGACTCTCTGGCCACAGCAATTGGCTTGTCCCCATGCAGCACACAGGGATACCCATGATGGAGCTCATGCTGTGATTGCAACTCCCAAACCAGTGCTCAGGGAAGCACTGTGCAAAGCAGTGCCTTCAGCTCTTCCTGGGACTGGCCAAATTTGGTCAAAGGAGGCTAAATAAATATTACAGATGTGGCAGCATTCAGAAAGATGACAGTTTTTCATTAAGAAGACAGAATTCTGTTGGTTTATTAGCTAAAGAAAAATGTGGGAAGTAGCATGAGCATCCTTCCACCTTACAAAGGAGATGGGGAGGGAAGTGGTGTGCCTGCACATAGAGAGGTTCATCCCCACCTCCCACTTCCAGCCCCAGCTCTGCTGGGCATCATGCAACTGCTTTGGGCAACACTGAGGGAGAAGCCGGATCCTTATCTCTCACATGTTCCAGTTAGCAGGCGGCCCTGAGAGCAACCCCAGGTGTTCACATACTCGCTAATCCCATTAGGGCTCTTCTAAAGCAAGTTGGGGTTTTTTTCTGTTGTCACATAAGGTACACTTAATGAGTTTGCAGTTATTAGGTAGTTACAAAAGTTATTTGCACTTTGCGATTTGCTGCCAGAAGCGTAGCAAGAGACAAGCACTGCAGTCCTTGTGAATCCCACAGCTGCTGTGACTTTTCCATGTGAGGAAGGAACAGTTGCTTGAGGCATTTTAGAGATATGCAGGAACACAGGAACAGTTTATTTATTAATACTGGAAGTGAGTTTGCAATTACTGAGAGCAGATGGTCAGCTTGCACAGTGAATGAATCTTAAACCATCTAGACTTACAGGACTACTGCAAACACTGAAACCATACCAAATTCACTAAAAGAAATCCTATGTGCTCACAGTCAGCAGTCTGCTCAGATTTGGATCCTATATACGGTGCCTTAAATCCAGATAAAGCTGTCAATATTAAACTGAGATGGTAGATTTATCCCAGGGCAAATGCCCCTTCTCTTTACTTGCATATATAACTCTCAGAGCAGTCAAAGATAAGCTAAAATAAGAAGGACCTTAGTAAAATAACTGTATCAGCATCATTAATAAAGCTAGGAATCAAGCTAATCCTCCCTTGTACGACTGCAGCTCTGCTGTATCATAGATGTGTTAGCAGCATTAACAAGATTGGAAATACAGAGCTAAAGTTACATGACTAAGTTTTATTAATCTATACTCCATTAACAAAAACCAGCCATACATACATTGCTTTCACAAATGTATCTGTGATGCACTCCAGAGCTTTTGAATTCTTTCCATACACAAGCTCCTTGTAAAGATTCTGTGAAAGAGCTCAAGAGAGATGTGTATCTTGAAAGTACTTCTCAGTGCAACCCATGGACAAATTAGAATTATTACTGCTATAGGCACAAAGTAATATGTATGTGCAAAGGGAAGGGCTTCCTTGGTACCATGTGCCTTTCAGCCTACATTTCCGCCTGCCAGCTCTTAATTTGCCTAAGCAAATATAATCATTGAAGGGAAGAAGGGAGGCTATAAGTAAAAAGCTCTGCTTCGTGGTGCTTTTCTGCATGTGTCGAGGGAGCAAACTCCCAGGGGTCAATAAGCCCCTGCGAGGGCCGTGCAGTCATCCTCCAAAATCATCTTACCTGGGATGGAAAATTTCAGCATCCCAGCTGAGCGCCTCTGGACTGCAAAGAGTGAAGGTTAATTTGACCTGCAGTTTACAGGGCTTTGCGACTGGGTAAACAAGTGCTTGAATGCTGTGTGGCAGCCAAAGGCAGCAGGCAGGGAGGGCTCGGCGAGTGCCAGTTCTGCTTTGAATAAGCAGGTAATTGCACACCGGACTGCAGCAGGGTCCGGTGAACAGGTTAAAACAGCACAAATGAGAGAGGCGAGACACACCTGATTGTAAAAATGATGGCAATTGTTTGGGGTTTTTTAGCAGAGGAAGACATGTTGGTTTGGTGGCACTTGTGATCAGTGTGACTCGCTGGCCAAGGAAGAGCGATAATTTCAGATCCCTCCAGTCTGTATCTACTTGCTAACAAAGCACCCAAAGATTTTGCCTCGCTTTCTGTCACATACCTGAGGGTGCATGAACTTTCTTTCCTTGAAAGAAGGGTAGAATTTAGATTTTCAGAGATATACTTATGGCAGGAAAGCTCAGGTTTACATCGCACAATCAACTTTATTCCCCTCTTAAACCAGAAAGCTGCACAGCAGGCTAGTTTGTTTCCAGATCTCTACATAATTCAGCAATTTCACAGTCTAGCTTCATGGCACAACGTACAAAAGTATGTTGATGCATGTGAAAAGCTTCTGCTGCCAAAAGGCAATTCCTATACCTGCAGCAAGGCAAAGTGTGAAAAGCTGTAGCCATTTTCAGAATCCTTCCTTTTGCGCTTCCTTTACTAACATTCAAGCTGGAAATCGCAGGATACTTAAAGAGTCCTGCAGTGCCAGCTACGACATTGTTAAGACATTGGTATGTTGACTCAGTACCTCAGAACTGCTTTGAAGTTTTCCAAATCCTTAAGAAAACAAATTTTATACAAGAGGTTATTTTGACAGAATGTGATTTACATATGCATGTACTTAGTATGTTGAAATTTAGTATTAGAAAATCTGTTGACTATAAATGAGTATTTCTAGCAATATCTTAATAACCCTGGTTATTCTTGGAAACATTTTGCATTTCCCTGAAATTTCTGTGATCCCACAACCAATTTAGTAGCTTATGCTATTGTATATGCCATGGCAATTCCACTTAGTGTTGTGCAAAGACCTCCCAACTTTATGAAAACCTTTGGGTGCAAATCTGCAGCTGGTTTTGGCCATTAAAAATTAAACGGAAATACTTTTTCTTCAGTCACTATTCATCCCAATGTAGATTAATTAAATATATGGTATCATTTGAAAACTGTTGTGATCACACAATACTCAGACTTCTCTCCATTAGCAAAGAAATATCTGGAGCAGATGCTGGCTTACATACTCAAGGATTTCAGATTTCCAGACATACTTCTAATTTTGTATAAACGGAGAGGTTTTTTTGTTCTTTCTAAATATGACATTGCTCTTCATTAAGGGNAAACAACAGATGTTGTCTGTTTTAAGCTTCCTTCACTCCAAATTGATGAATTCAGTGCTTTTAAGATTTTCCTGCCTCTCTTTTCAGAGGCCTGTGATTTGCTTTTTAAATGGATTTTCAAGAGACTGACTATGACTGGAACATATGAGAAAAGAGATTTTCAACTTACAACATAACATTTTTCAGGGAAGTTACTAGAAACATACTAAAAATACGACAGAACCAATATCAGGGCAATATCATTGCATAATCCATACTGTGAGCAATAAACCAAACTTACAATGTGTAGCTTTTCTGCACCTTCTCACCTGCCCTCTATCACTGCAGATACCTTGCCCCTTGCCCTTAGGAGGTAAAACTCATTCCTTCTTCAGGTGAGTGGCCGCACCCATCGAAAAGATGCTCTGATCATGATGTCAGTGATTCCAAAAAGGGCTGAGTGGAAAAATAACTGTGTAATACTGTGGAAAAAAAAATAACTGAGTAATTTGATCCTCAGGGATGTGTCAGGGAAATAATAATTAGAGATGGATATTTGGGACAGCTTTGACATCCTTTTTGAAAAATTGAGAGAGGTTTCAAAAAACAGCCACAGGTATTGTTTAAGTCTTGGATAAAGTAATGGCAGCAGCAATTTCAGCTATCTAAAAAAGAAGTTTAAGAAACAGTTTTATTAGAGTGCAATGGTATCTTACAGTGAAGATCTCTTCATTCCAGGAAGACAGCACAAAAGAATGTCTGGAATGTGAGGACAGACAAATTCAAATTAAAAGTTAAGCGTATGGTTTTCATACAAGGGAAGTTAACTCTAGATCAAACTACCAAGGAATGTGGTAGATTCTGCTTTTTTTTTTTTAAATTTTGTCTCCAAGACAAGATAGGATGACTTTCAGGAAAGGATGCTGACTAAACAACCAAATTTTGTTCTCAGTGCAAGCCATGAGATAGACAGGAGGCCAAGCCAAATGAACTAATGGGTTTAAGCTTTACAAGGTTAAATCTTCCTATTAATTGTCAGAAACTCTTTGTTTACAGTGATTATAGCTGTGGTCATTAATAAAAATAATTGGAACTGACTACCCCTTTGATTTAATCAGATTTGCATTGGTGCAAGTTCATTGACTTGCAAATGGAAGAAATATTAAACCTCGTCTCTTCACAGATGGCAAGATTTTAACAATGCCTTCATAAAGCCTCAATTCATATTTTATGCTGTGACTTCCTCTTGTATCCTATTTTTTTACAACACCAATTGCACTACAGAAGCAACAGAAGATAAGACCTAATACATTTTTGTTGATTGCCAAGCTTGAATGGATGCAAAAATCAGTCCTTGGGGAATTAGCATGCCATTCATACTTGAAATAAAGGTCCGTTTACAGGTTAGAAAATAGAAAAAAAAATGCAGATTTTCTGGTCATCATTAAGGCCATCTCTGCTTCATATTCTGTCAAGCATTGAATAGAATTATAGTATAGTTTGGGTTGGAATAGACTTTTAAAGGTCATGTAGTCCATTGCCCCTGCAATGAGCAGGGACATCTTCAACTAGATTAGGTTGCTCAGAGCCCTGTCCAACCTGACCTTGAATGTTTCTTGGATGGGGCATCTTCCATCTCTCTGGGCAACCTGTTCCAGTGTTTCACCACCCCCCATCATAAAAAAAATTTCTTCCTTATATATAGTGTAAATCGACCCTCCTTTAATTTAAAACTATCACCCCCTGTCCTATTGCAGCAGGCCTTCTTGTTCCTCCTGAGACTCATGAATCCTGCCATTATTTCTCACAGTCTTCTGCTTGCTCTGGAGTTGTTCAGTAGCTGGGAAGGTATGTGCCTACGCTATTTGCTACATGCAGGAGATGTAGAAGTTCAGTTTAATTTTGAGCAGGATCAAAAGAGATTTTTCTAAATTTTCTTCCAAACTGAAATTCCAACATATTCACCTTTCATAAATACCAGGAGAAAAGTGTTTGGCTTCAGCCTTTGTCAATGCTTCCTAATTTCCCATCTGAAGGACAAGGATGCAATGACACATTTTTTGATATGAAATCAAGAGCCAAGTCATTGACCACAGCAAGACCAGGAGCAGGCTTGACAGTTTTGAGGTGTTTTGAGGTAACCTGTCTCGAAGTCCATGGACTCAGAAGACCCAGGCATAAACAGAAGTGCCCTGAGTAAGTCTTTGCTGTGATTTCCAGGCTTCTCACTAGGACACAGGGAATCTGTACCAGCAGAGGAGACCCTGAAAGTTCTGGCTCCCCTCACAGCCCGTTAGCTGAGCTATTGAAGGACACTTTGGTTCACCACATTTGTCAAATTTGGCATACTTTTACTAAATGTTTCAAACCCATCATGTCACCATAAAAGGCCTGAAAAATTTGAGTGATTGATTCTAGTGGGAGGTGTCCCTGCCATGGGGATGGAACTTGATGATCTTTAAGGTCCCTTCCAACTATAACCATTCTATGATTCTATGATTAAAAAACCAGTACGCCCAGTAACACTTGAGGGGGGTGTGTGTGTGCATTGGACTGAGCTGCTGGGGCAGCTGAGATGGCTGAGGTGTTGAGTAGCATAGCAGAGGGGAAAAAGCTTTCAAATGTGTTGAGTGTGTGTCAGGAAAGTGTGTTAGACAGGAAGGAGAAGCACACATGCAGAGACATTGTGGAATAGTACTGGCAGTGGAACAGCAGCAGCTGAGGGGTCAAGAAAGAGAGGTGGGTGCACAAAATTACCTGGTATATCTGCTGATAAGGGACTTCATCTAATTTTCAATAGTGACTAAAGAAATCCTCAAACACATGGCAGTTCAGCCAGTGGCTGCTA
Organism: Nycticryphes semicollaris; assembly: GCA_013400055.1. Classification (NCBI taxonomy): domain Eukaryota; kingdom Metazoa; phylum Chordata; class Aves; order Charadriiformes; family Rostratulidae; genus Nycticryphes; species Nycticryphes semicollaris. Next base: position 434,507 of record VXBJ01006930.1, read on the forward strand.
ACTTCTTACTCAAAAGTGTCTATCAAAAGAGGGGCACCAGGTAAACTGAGAGTTGGAAAATTTCAAAAATACTGAAGTTCAATACTCGCTAACCCATTCACTACTGATGGCTTTTCAGAGAGGATATATGAACACTGACACATTCATTCTTTTCAACCTTTTGTTCTCTTATATAAAATTTATTGTCATAGCTATGCAAATTGATTGACTGCTCTGACCTGTAAATTGCAGAGCTGCTGCAAGCTCTGAAATTCACACCAGCTCCCAAGCAAACTTTATGGAAACTAATTTTGTCTGACAATCCATATGGATGAGGCATCTCCTATAAATTTCTTTAACTTAGCTTTATGATAAATATGCAAAGATTTCCTAAACAGTTTGGAGAAAGTGTAGTTGCAAAGAAATAGAACAAACCCCACGTCTACCAGCTTTAACACACTCATCTGGAGAAGTCAGATACTGGGAGAAGAGACATAAAGATAAGACGTTTTCAAGAAGCAGCAGCAAGCTGTATCCTTCCAGTATGTTCCTGGGAAAACCCTGATGAGTGCAAAGAGAACAACCATGAAACACTAAACGTGCTGCTAATGCGCGAACCCCTACGTTCTGGGCAGAGAAGAGCATTCAGCAATAATTGAATCATCCAGGCTGTGCTCAGTGGATACCCTAAGGTGATTATGTTCAGAATAGAAGCTTTCAGAATGTCATTTAGTAAATGAAAACAGAGTTGGATACCAGTAATAAACCAGTGCCCTCAAGCTACTCATTTTTTATAGCAACTTAATTGAAACATACAAATCACTGAATGCCAGATGCCCAGGAAAGGGGGCAGCACTGAGACCAGAACCATAGTCACGGAAATCAAGCAACGACCTATGATTTTGCTTCTAGTGAAGAACAGTTTACAGATACAGTGTTCTTTCTCTGGTGATAAATAGGAGCCTTTCATATTCTGAGTGCTGAACTGTATTTCCAGGATGGGCAGTACCAGTTTGTTTTCAAGTTTCCAATTGCTGATGAGCTCAGTAAAGTGAAACCAAGAGCAAAATTTAGTTTTCTCCTTATTGTAACAAGAAAGCTGTTTTAAACTGCATTAGCTCCTTAATCACACAATTTCTATTAGCTAATTTGCAAGAAGCAGGACTCTATTATCTTCAAAAAGCAAGCACACCTTTAACTCATACTATGGTCATTTAAATAACATACAAGTATTACATTTTGGATTCCTGCCTTCTTATATACATTTGGTCCTTTTTATTATAAAATTCAAAGAAAGCTTCAGCAAGACTTATTCAAAGTTTTTCAAATTAGGAGTACTTCTTGAAGAGAGATATCCCTAACAGCTGTTCTATTAAACTGTGTACCACAAGAATTAAATTGGCTTTGGAAATACAGAAATGTAACTTTCCAAAGCTGCAGCTTAAGAAGAAAAAACAACTATTTGGATATAACAAATCATCAGTGAGAATAAAATCCAAAGGAAGCTTCTCTCTTTTTGAGAGCAGAGGACACTCCCTTCCTTTCTAATAACGTACTGCAAGACGGAAAACCCAGCCTGTCGTTTTACACACTAACAGTTCAGCAGAGTCGTTGGGAAAGATTTGGGCCTGAGTCTGAACATGAGTTTGGGCACTGGCATTGCCTGCTTAAACCTGAATTGAATCATCCTGGGAGGGGCAAAGGCATGAGAGAACATCCTCGGCCTCCAAAGGCAACGAACCACCTCCAGCCTGCCCGTGCAGCCCTTCCTATCAAGCGTTGCTTCATTCAAGAGTTTTGGCTGCAAGATATCTACAAAGCCCGAGTCTCCAGCCACTGTCCCACACACTTGTCCTGCCCCCTTTCTTCCGCTACTGTAGACTGAACATAACCCATGACTGCAGCTACCAGAGAATTTTGCAGCCATACAAAAGAACTTCATCATTTTGTGCAGAAGATTAGTTAGTATTAGTTACTTTGAAGATAATTGCTCAACAACAAATTCAGTTCTTAACCCTCATTTGCATTTCCTAGAAGTTCTGTCAAACTAGTGCCTTTGGGGCTGACGCTTTCTGGACTTAATCTCAGCCCAGAGGTGATTTTCATGCATGTAAATGTAAATTCAAACGGCTTACCTGTTCTCAAATCAGACACATATATAAGACATATTTTCCCTGGGAGCCACATCCAAAAAGCTCCGTAATTGCTCAAGATTAGAAAAATATTTCACACATCTTATTGAGCTCTAAGGAATATGCCAAGTAAGAAGAAAATCTGGTTTCAGAGACTTGAAAAATGAAAGGAGAAATATAATTAATGCTGAATGGCATTGAGATGCCTGATTTTCTCACTGGGGTCAGTGCGAGAAACTCTAGCAACACAGAGCACCCGGAGCAAGTAACTAATGTAAAATCTGAGAAACTCAGCTTGGTCTCCAGCCTCCCTGCTGGAGCTCTGACCACCTCTGTTCTGCTCAGGACCCCTTGAGTACTTTTATCTGCCCCAGCACAAGGGTGGCCTGAGCAGCATCTGGATCCTGGGGACATAAAGCCACCAACCAACACAGGGTCCCACCTGCTGAGTCACTGTATTGTGTCAGACAATCCTGATTACCCAAGTTTTCAACAATTCAGATCCCATCCTTAAATGCATGAAAGGAGTTAAAGAGTTACCCTCTTTACTTTCCCTAAAAGATAGTAGCTGGTGTTAAAGATCTGGTTTCATTCATTGCCCATCAGTCTGTGTGGTATGCTATCATTTTTTCACACTTGGGAGAGCAAGCCTTAACTTAATTATGCCAACTGGTGTAGGGAAATTAATGATCATTGAACACTGTAAAATAGAAATCAATACTTTTGTGTCTTTCCCAAATGGTCTATTGCTAGACAGATAGTCATGGTTATATTCATCTCATCCTGTGAATGTTAATAAGGTACCAAAGACTGGAGATATATATATATACACACACACACATATATATATATATGTATAATCCTTGGAAACGAGGCTAGTGCTAGTGCAGATCCTCAGCACTAACATGTTACAACTACCAACCAACTGATCTGTGGGATGCTAACTATTAGCTCTGGTATAATACAATCCTTTATTTTCTGTTCTGTTACTTGTTTACTTCTGTCAGCATTTATTAAAATACTGTCCTGCTATAATTAAAAAAGACAGGACAACAATAACCTTTAGTACCTCCTTGCTGTGATAAGTGAGATGCTTAAACAAGAGCTCAGACGCTTGACAGACGAGTACAAATAGGGCTAAATTCACTCTGATGAGCTGTGTGATGGCTTCTTCCACGAGAGAGACACAACAGAGAGGCAGGTCATTAGAAATTACCCCGCAATGGGATGACTGGTGTGTACAGCCTCTGCAATCCTATTAAGCTGTTGCCACCAAATGAAAGAACCTGCTCATTGCAGGCGTAGGGAAGAGCTGTCATGTGCTCCTGATGCGTTGAGACACTGCGTGTCCCAGAAACACCGCGCTTGGCTAAATATACCCAGTACCTCACACAGCTGGACTCTGTCCTGATTCAGCCTCAGCGGTCATACTGATCTTAAAGGAATTTCTGGGCATAAAACTATTACAAAATAAACTTAATGCTGGAAGCCTGTATCGCTATATCCGTTCCACTCTGTTGTATCATTACTTAATAAATCAGAACGTATACAGGTAACAAATGGGTAGGCAGCCCAAAGGCTTTAAAGTGCACGATTTGGTGCCACCTAATGCATGGGCCCCTCGGGTCCGGATATGGGACCCTGGGGGGAAAGAACTCTCAGCCTGCTTCAGCCTCTGACCAGAGACTTCAGATGCTCCATGTACAAGGTATTTGCTATGGTAGCCACATCCCATATGAAAGCACACAAGATGTAAACTTCTGAATTTTTGCAGCAACAGGACAGTTTTCAGATGCCCAAGAGCACCCATGGTGACCTGTGCATGTGGGATTATCAGTCCAGGACTAGGCACTCCCAGTCAGCCCTGGGTGTGGGCTTTCAATAAGGCCATGAAGGTGAACCTGTGGCACTACAGTAACATAATGAAGCAACTACAGAATTATGACTAAAGTCCATTGGTATTTATGACCTAAGAATATTTTTTCCCTACTATAGGGCAAAGTGGAGACAAATGTTATATGATAGTCTCATTTTACCATTTAATGCAATTATATACCACTTCTTAACATGAGAAACCTAAATTTCCCAGCAGACAACGATTGAGATATTTTAATTACTGACTGGGGAAGAAACACTGTATATGTACACACCATAAGCCATATGTACATACCATGTGCCTCTGGCCTTGGTATGTTTTCAACTGCCGATAGTGATATCTTTCTTAACATGTGCTCCTCCCGTCTGTTGTAACCAACTGCTGTCCCTAAGCCTACACTCAGCTTCTATAATACAATGACTCACGCAGTTGCTCAACATAACCTCCTTTGTTTGGGTGGAACTACACGTGGTGCATAAAGATAAGGGCTAGAGCCACCACTGTTACTGCTTTCTGAGGCAGTAAACTTCTTTTGTCAAATGTCTGTTGAAAACCTGGAGCAATGGGGCTGCAGCTCTGGCTGCAAAGTGAACAGCACAATACCCTGAGCTGATTGAAGGGCTGATTGAAGAGCTGTAGTCAATGTGACCAGATTTGAACTCCCCCAGTTAATGCCAGAGCTCTTGAACAGATAGGACGCCCTGTAATGGTGACATATGTAAATAAGGTGACAAATGTAAATAAGGACATTGCAAAAGAAGTCTGTGAACTGGTAAGTCAGATGTCCATGTCCATTAGGCGCAGGTTTCTACGCAGATCTCACTGCCGTGGCTGGATGGTTCCTTTAACTGAGGTAGGCTCTTGAACAAATATCGGTGCTGTTTCAGGTCTTGTTTCAGGCTTTCTCTCATGTTGCCTTTGAAAACTGGGGAAAGGTTCCCATTTAAAAGCTGAAATTCTCTTCTACCAAGCCAATTTTTAAATATAAGCCAATTTATATATATATATATATTATATATCTAAGCCATTTTTTTAATTTAAAACTCATAGAGAATTATATGAAAGAGATCTAATCCACAAAGACTTCTTCTAAGAATTTTTGTGCAATTTATATTTAGACTGATTTCCTAAGGAAATGCTGCTACCAGGACCATGCTTTGCATGTTGGTCTTTCTGTCTGTGTCAGGCTCCTCGACACCTCCCCCAGTAACTTTTGAACGAATTGGCTGATTTGAAAGAGGGACAGATGGCTCAAAGCTATTAAACTCTTACAAGTTTTGTGAAAATAAGCAGCAGGGTAATGGAAAGAGAGCCTCTTAGTGGCTCACTAAAGAAAAGGCTGCGGCACAAATTCGATCCTTATTAAGCCAAAGAAAATCCGTACAAAGCTCAACCCCGCCGTGCAAACTCACCACAAAGAAGACTTCACTGGATCTGGCGTTCGTGAACTTGTTATCTATTGCTAAGCAAACATCATCATGTTTACTGTAGAAATAGCAAGTTAAATTTTTAGTAAGGACACTGCTGTTAACATGCAATGCAATGATATTCATCAATTAGATAGCCTAAGCCACGAGCCTTGCCGTACTTACACGCTGCCTAACTTTGACATTGCACCTGGGAAAAGTATTATCACAGCATTTGGGGCTCAGATTAAGATATTTGACATTGGCAAGTACATCTAACCCCACTCAGGAGGTTTGGCATTAAACAAACAGCACTCGGCAGTCGTCGAACAAGCCCTTGAACACTCCCTTCACAATACACACATTGTCCTACAAAAAGACTAGGTGGAGAAAGTCTGCACTTGAATCTGACAAGAAGCTTTGATCAGACAAATTAGGCCAGGCTTTTATGCAGAGTTCCTGGCTCTACAGAGGGTGTGTTTGATGGCAGCATCCCTGCTGGAGACTTCACTTCCATTATCACTCACCGCTTGATGCTCAGCTTACAAAGGACACTGTACTTCCCAATTTTCTTGCCTATTCTGCACCACTTAATTGCTATGAGAACACTTGAAATGTCAGTATTTTAATGCTTACTTACTTTTCAATCAAATGTTATGACCCAGAACTCCACCAGTCTCTGAAAGTTTAGTTAAGAAAGAAGAGGCACAAACCTGTATCTAGAGCTTTTTGTCATTTTAGTCTCACACAGGGACACAACAAGCAGTGTCAAAATAAACAACTGCAACATCACACAGCACTGCACTCCCTGCTATAGTGGTATGGAGCAGCTACAATGATGAAAATGGCACATTCTGGGTACATTCAAAGACACTAATACTGACTTCTAATAGGCTTTGCATGCATCACCATCTAGCCTTCAGTCAGCCAAATGTGCACTCTACCAACCAAATCGGTGATGCGATTTTCTTCCTGCAGTTGCCGTCATCCCAGATGTGGTTTCAATACACAACAGCAGCCAAGTAAGTGCAAGCACTGACACCGAAAAGGTAATTATTGTCTTCAGAGAAAAAGGAGATTCCTTCTCCTCAAGCAGGTTAAATACCAGACCTCCTGGTCATGTCAGCACCATGCATATTGCCAGCAGATCCTCTCCTACCTGCTTTTGGGGCCACCTTATGTCTGCAATCCTTTCTATTGATGTGCTCCTCAAGGCAAACAAATAATGCCACAACCAGCCCAACTCAGCTAAAGTAACCCTTCTTGAGGCAAATACTCCCTCACATGTCTCTGCCATGTTCATCATCCCTGGGTTCTCTCTCATATCCCCACAGGGACACTGCTTATTGACCACTAGCACCAAGGAAGCCACTCATTAAAGCCACTATTTAAACCCATCAAAGTTTAGTGATGGCACCTAACTTCTGGCCTGGGGTGACATTCAAACCCCACATTTGCACAGTTGCTTCTAGCTAACCTCAAGAGCCTTACACAAAGCTACTTGATGCATTCCTGGTTGTCTTAATCGCCGTGACCATGTAATCCCCTTGCTGGCGTACTCCCTCCGTGCCAGACATTCCTGTCTGCATGCAGCTGTGCCACGGGGATTGCAACAGGCAGCAGCTGCCACCCTGGCGGTCCCGCCAGTATTCAGTGCTCGTGATCTCACCATTCCTCTCCCAGGACACAAGCTGTTTCGTAATACCCCACAAATATCTCCTACACTGCATCTACACCGTGCTGCAAGGATGGTGCAGTTGACTGCAGAACAATCCATCTCTGTGCGCCAGCTCCACACCTGGCCATAGCTACAAGGGTGAATAAGGAGAAGCGTGCCCAGCCAAAGGCCTTTTGATTACTGTGTCACCCAAAAGCTCAACAGGGACAGCCACAGTGCCCCACAATAAACTACCACACAATTAATTGAGGGGTCAAGCTGACAAGGTGCTAAGAGGTCCCTGGGATACACCTCCCAGAGTGCTGTCCTTGGGTGTCCACAGGGCAGATCAGAATCTCCTGCATGGGTTTGAGCTGGGACATTCACAGGTGGACCTGGAAATAAACCTTGTGGGAGACAGGAAGAAACATATGACTGATGGATGCCTTGTTGCTGGACTGCTTCCAAAATTCTCATGTGCGAAGTCAACAGTAGAGAGTGTTTTCCACAGAAGTGTTTCATCTTCTCTCTGATGTGTAGAAGAGTTATTCAGAACACATTGAGAATATATGCTGTGTTTGTATGGCTGAATCAGGGCTTATCGAAAGCGTCTTAGAACATGTATGGGGTAGACTAGGATCCTTAATTCAGTCTACCTTCTGTGAGTTTTAAATTCTCATTTATTATTAGTGCCTGGATATCTAACGTTATGGGAAGATGCACTCAAAAGTAAGACATGAGAGTGTGAGGTTCACAAGCAGCCATGACCTACAGGTATGATCGCTTCTTGTACTGCTTCAGGGCAAGGGCACGTGAACAAGCTATGGCCAAGAAACCACACTACAGGAAAAAGAACTGAGAACACCTTGAATGAAGTAAATCACCCCAACCCTAGTGAACGAGAACATTTTCCTGATACCTGTCTGGTAGTGTCCCTGTAGGGTCAGGCTGTTGCTCAAAACAGTGCATGGCCACCCAAAGAGACTTCCAGAGGTGCATCTTGGGTTCTCCTCTGTCAGCGCTGCCTTTCACCCAGTCCTGTTTTTCCGAGCTGCTGGGAAATTTGTACTACAGCCTCCCCAAATGACACCAACTTGGGAACGTGTTATTTTTGCTCATGAGTGTGTCTGGAGACAAGTGTTCATTTCTCTGATTTGTAAATGTGCAGCAAAGTAGGTTGCCAAATATAAAACTGCATATTTTTAGCTACAGTAGATATATAATGAAAACATTAAAAATCTGTGGTTTTTTTTTTTTTTTTAAATTATCTGCTTACGGGCATATTTCCATTTCGTTTACAGAGTAGGGAGGCAGGAGGAGAAGTAGAAGGGGTGAAAGGGGCAACTATACAAGCAAAATGTGTGCAATGAAATTAAAATATGCATAAACACTGAAATAAAATGTACATAAACTAAAAATAAATATGAAGATTTTGTTTAGACAGCTTCTTTTTATTGATCAGTGATCTTATTCACACTAGAATTCTGTCAAACATGTAAAAGCACATTGTTAGCGTACTTTGTAAGGAGATTTGGAAGAGGTAGCATGTGTGTAGTGTGATAAGGAAGGGGAAAATACCAAAATGAAAATGACAGTTACAGAAAGTTATCTCTGTAGGCAGATGCAAAATATAGGGCCAAAATCTGTGTTATTATTTCTTGTGGTAGAGAGTGATAAGGCAAGAAAGTAAAGCAAATAGAGGAGAAAAATTGGACCAGCAGAAAGATAAGCAATTAAACCAAGAGCTTAGACCTGTTTTGAATCTCTGCATTTCCCAAGCATGCTGAAGAGCACTATGATATTACTGTCATGCTGCAACCTCCTACCTGCTGATTCACATGAGCTCCCAACATTTTTCTTTATGAATCATGCCAAGAGAATCTGGCTTTCCTTGCCTAAGCACTATGTGCTTTGCTTGCGGTGCTCCCTCTTGAAATGTCAACTTTACATTTCCAATATCCATGAAGAAATTCTTAATAAAAAGATATGATCTGCATTTCAGAACGAGACCTTTAAATCCTTTAGCTCTGCCAGTTTCTAGGGAACTTTTGTTAAGAATGAGAGACTCTATTATCCAGTAGTAATCAAGAGAGTTACAAACATCAGTGTGCCACAGACAATAAAGGCAGCACAATCCAGGCAAACAATTTTATTCTGGATTCTTGTACACAAATGTGGAACTAAAATTTAAAATTCGTTCTGTGCATAACCTTGCTATGTTTTAATTAGATTTCCAACTACGATACTTTGAAATTCCTATTTAAAACAATTCTGCAGAGTTATAAGGACACATTAGAAAAGTGCAAACAAATCCAATACATGGAATTGGTTTTTTTGCCTGTGTGTGCCTTTACTTGTGTAGCTACAATCTTACCTCACTTTTAATTCAGTAATGCTGCTTATCGACATGAAAAGAAGCGGTTTTGTCCCTCACTGCATATTCTTACCACTTCTCTTGTAATAAAACCATACAAGCACAATAATTTATTTTCTGTTGAGCAAACAACCTGATGCAAGTTATCCTGCAGTTGCGCTTTCACCAGGCTCAATCCAAGGGAGGGAAGAAGTGGCCAAGGACAAAACCACCCGTTTTTGGCAAGAATGTGCATTTCAGCTGGATTGCACGTCCAATGACACTGCCCAGTGCAGGGGGCTGAGTATTGGCCTGTTCCCTTCTCCAGACCAGCACCAAGGCAACAGCCAGTGCTGTAGAAACAAACCCCAGCTCACTCTTAGCCCACTCACTCTGACACTCAAACACATTACTGATATTGCTGTCAGTACAAGAAGCTTTGTTTGGGTGTTTAATGGAGGTAATTTTGGCTATAGTTTCAGCTCAGTCATAGGATAGACGCGTTATGTGCTGTTGCTTTTAAAAAAGGTCAAGGATTGCCCCCAGGGTACTCCATGCCAGCTGCAGGTCCTGACTGGTACCATCTTACTGAGCTGCAAAGACTTTATGCACCCGATGGCCGCCACATCTGTTGCCTTGCTACTGCCACACCAGTACCTTCACCAGTTCCTTTGGAAAGAACTGTAGGTGCAATGCCCCATGAAATAAATGCTATTATTCTAGCGCTGGTATGCCTTTTGTATGTTCTTCTGGTCTGGAAAAGCAGTGTGAACACAGCATTGGAGAATCTCGAACTGTAATTCTGGCTTTGCTGCTCTGGTGCCATCTATCCTCCATCAAAATCTCTCAGCTTTGCTGTGTCCTTATTCTGATCTTCAAATTGCAGTAACAGCTACAGATCCCATGTTCCAGAGCTGCTACCAGTGTTTTCAAAGGGTGCTGAACGCTTCTCAGTTCTGTTTACCTCAAGGCTTTTGAATGGTCTGGGGAGGAGGGTCAGGGAGGCTCAAATAACACATCTTTAAAGTCACACTTTACTTTGAAAACACACAGCACCACTTATAATAAATGGTAAGCTTAATTATTTCTGCTAGCCAGTGGGAACTGTTTCTGGTTTTGATGTGGTACAAAACATTCCATTGAAGAAGAGACTCCAGTCAGGTTTTCTAGCTTTTCTAGGTGCAGAATCACAGTGGACTCCTTATAATCTGAAGTACTTCAGGCTTTTTTAGGTCAAAATCCTTTAAACTGGTACTTCAGGGCTTCTTTATTTTTTTTTTAATGAATGACTTGCTATTAAAGCCATCAACCGTGAAAACCAGTAAAACTGTTTATCTGGCTACGCTAATTCCTCCAGACAACTACTGTGATCATAAAAAAGAATTCTAATTGCCTTTTAAATGTTTACTAGAAAGGATAAGTATTTTTTTATATGGATTTGTTATCTAGGTTTTTTATTTTTCCTCCACTGATAGGAATTAGGGCAGAGGATATAAAAAAACCCCAGTAGCTAACGATAACTACATGCCTAGTTTTAGCTCCAAACTCTTCCTTATTTTACAGGAACAAAAAACTGTGCAGCTTCATTTCCCTGTGTGTACATCCCTGCAGTAGACCTGCATGTACCTGCCCTCATTTACCTGAGTCATATTTGTAATCCTGGATGGGGAAAGGCAGTTTAAATACTGCCGCTGGCAAGAGCAAGACTCAAAAGTCAGGCTGAAAAACACCTTCTGATTCAGCAGCCCTGGATATTTTTGGTGGACTCCTTTACCTCCTGCAGTAGTGACAGCAGTGACCCACCTTGTGTGTCTCCTTACCCCTCCTTTGCCTTATATTTTTGATCTCAGTTGTGGCTTCTTCAGCTGTTCTGCTGGCAAGGCCCCACCTCATGCTGTACACGGGAAGTAAAGATAGTGGGAAGGGTGGAACGGACCTGCCGCTCCCTTGTTATCTCACCCTGTATCTCTCCTTTGCCCCGTATTTTCTTAAACTAATCTGCACCTCCTGAGGCTGGTATAAAACAATTTAATTCAAACGGCATCAACTCATTGGCCTTGACTGAATACACATCAACAGCTTTCCAAGACAAATCACAACTAAACAAGGCTTCAGAGTTAATTCATTTTTCTCTGCTTTCTAATATTTTCCTATTTCAAGATTGCAGAGGAAAACTGTAGGTTAGTTTCATTCAATGAATTACAGATAAAATACGGAGTACTTTGCAGAACTGGAAGGTTTACAGGGATTGACTTTGCAGCGTAGTGCTTATGGCACAGGTCAGTGGAGCTGGAAGTCCTGGTTCAATTATCTGTGCTGATGTATAATTATTAATTTATATAAAACTGAAGAGGACAGGAGTTACAAGTGAGAAAGATTTACTGTTGCTTATGCCATTGGAATGTGGGCAAGTTCTTGAGCTTGAGTTATTCAGAGACATAGCATTAAGTACACCATAACCAATGGGCTGTTCTCTGCTTGTTGTTAGGGAAGGAGACAGAACAAGTAGGTTTTCCTTTGACTTGGTCTCACATAGCATCCTAATAGCCAAACCAGGTAAGTGGACAATGGGTAACATGGGTGACAAGTGGGTGGACCACTGGTCTTGTAGTTCGTGATCAGCAGTACAAAGTCCAACTGATGGCTGGTTAGTAGTGGCATCCTTTGGGGATTAGTACTGGACTGATATTATATAGTGTCTTTATTAACACCCTGGATGATGGAATAAAGCACACTCTTATCAAGTTTGTGGATGATACCAAAGTATGGAGATGTGGTTGATGTGCTGGAGGGCTGCTCTTCAAAGTGATGTTGACAGGCTGGAGAAATTGGCTGACAAGAATCTCTTATCATTCAACACTGGTAAATGTTCTGCAGCTGGGATGGAATAACCCTCTGCAACAAGGCAGGCTGGGGCTACCTGGATGGGGACAGTCCTTGCAGAAAAGAACTCCAGAGTCCTCTTGGAAAACAAATTGAATACAAGCAGGCACTGTGTCTTTTTGGCCAAGGAGGCCAACCTCATACTGGGCTAAGGTGTTAGGAAGGATGTAGACAGTGGATCAAGGTAAGTGATTGTTCCTCTCTAATCCACTGTGAGATTAGTCTGCTCGGTTTGGGGTTCCCTGGCACAAGAAAGCCATGGGTGTACCAGAGCAAGTCCTGCAGAAGGTCATAAAGATGGTCAAAGGGCCAAAGGACTTGACATGGGAGGAAAGAAGGGCAGAGCTGGATTTGTTCAACCTTAAGAAGAAATGACTAAAACTAGGAGAGCTTGTTGCTGGCTTCATCTACTTAACAGGAAAGTGAGGCCAGACTTTTTAGAGGATTAATCTGTAGGATGAAAGGCAATGGAAACAAGCTGCAGCATTGTAAATCCAATTAGATATTAGAGAAAAGAAAATTTTCAGTGAAAATGACAGTGGTCAAATACTGGTACAAGTTGCCCACAGAAAATGTGGAAGTTGTGTTGTATCAGTCCTTGGAGCTACTCAGAACTAAACTTGACAAAGCCTGGAGCAACATGATTTAGCTGTCCCTGCTCTGAGCAGGGGTTGGATTAGATGAACTCTCAATGTCTCTTCCAACCTAAATTCTGTGATTCTGTATCAAGACTCTTTGGTCTTCATGCCTGGGAGGTTCTTGTTCATTGAAGTTTTGGAGGTTCTAATAAGCTCCAGTGAAGTAGACTATTATCAAACCAGCAGTCATGGTTTCTGAACACCAGACTATACACCTGGTGTGTTTCTTGCACTTTGTGATGCTGCGTTGTTCCTGCACAGATTACTTGCCTGCAAACTAGTGCTATTTTGTTTCGGCCCACTGTTTTTCTTTGCTGGGATGTGTTCAGGGACCTGAACTCTGGGTCTCTGAGACAGGAAAGAAAAATGTCCCTTAGATAGCTGGTGGGAAGGCAGTATGTAACTGTATGTACACTGCTGTTTTCTAGGAGTGCACGTCATCTGAGTCCTACTTAAAAGTAGAATCTGAACTGTATTTCAGTACATTGTAATTTAATTAAAGAACATATTGGAAGAAAACTCAAGTCCCAAAGAAAATAATCTTTTTGGTAAAACACATCTATGTGGAGTTTCATGCAAGTTTTTAATGCATATTGAAGAACTACTTAAAACGTCAAGAGTCCAGTCTGCTGAATGTAAAGCTTCCCTCCAGGTTAAGATGCAGGTTGCCTCATACCTTTTGCACTTACTTTTCAGTGCAAAATCAGAGACATAATGGAGAATATGAGGTAATGGAAAAGTAAGTTAATCACAAATTTTCCAGTTTGGATAGATAAAGGCTCTAGATATAGTAAAAAAGAGTCTACCATACCTATGTGTCTTTCTACAGGTCACTGCAGCCTTAATGTTGCATGTATTTCTTGGTATCTCAGATTCTGCAGAGTACATAATTGTCAAAAAACCAAACTACTAAATTATGCAATAAACGAAATTGCAGCATCTGATTTGATAACAGCCATGCCATAAAGATCTCCACTTCTGCTAACAGAAGGATGTCATGTAAAAAAATAAAGATTTATCTGTAAATCATTAAATTAATTTGTATCTTTTTCATTGTGATAAAGTTGTAGTAATTGTTATTTAAAGGCAGAAAGTCAAATTTTACATTTACACGAGTGCTAAAACCATGACAACAGGGAATTTGATTATTTTTAATTGTTAAAAAAGCACCACAGTTCAATATTCTAAATTCCTATTCCATGCTATTTGCGCCTCTTACATGAAACATTAATCGTGGTTTTATGTAATTTTATTACATCTCAAACAAAGACGCGAACCCAAATTCAGTACGAATTACATCAGTAGTTAAGTATCTAACAAGAAATGATCATCACTATAAATCTATTTTACATTTTACAATGATTGTTTAAGACAGCTGAGCCTCATATGAGCTGAAAGAGTATGTCAGCATACAGCAGCTGCTGATAATAACCAGCATGTGTTGGCAAGAGCTTTTTGTTTTCTGACGATAATTAAAACTTGCTATAGTTTTCCAGCTGCTACATAGTCAATAAGGAATACTTTTTAAAAATGGGTGGTGTATTCTTGATTCATTTTAAATGGATTGTGGCCATCTCTACTGAACATTCACTGAAGACCATTATTCTAAGACTTCAGTTTTTCATATTTGCTACAAAACAAAATATATGGCAATAGTATAGACCAGAAAATTGTTAACTGTCAGCTTCAGTTGCTCAGGAGGAAGAAAGCATTGTAATAACAGAAATGTTTTGCTGAACAAGAAAACACATGCATGCAACTACTTGTACCTTAACCTTAAAATTCTGTATGATTTTAAGGATTGAGCTTGCTTTTTAAAAGCTACAGTCGCTCTTTATTGGGACCACTGTATTTTGAAGAACTTTCTGCTCTCAGAATCAGTCAGCAGACACCATGAAAGCTATAAAAAGCGCTGCCAGTGTGGGGAGTAAGCGGCTCTGTATGCCAGTAGTTTTATATTGGTCCTCATTAAAGCCTTACAATGGGATATTTCCAGGATTTTTAGACTACAGCCTTCTTCTAGTTCTCAAGTAAGTTCACAGAACCACAGAATCATCATGGTTGGAAAGGAACTCTGAGATCACTGAGTCCAACCATGCACACACAAAACCCACACCCTACAATCTCGTCCACTAGGGCATGCCCTGAAGAGCCACATCTGCACGTTTCCTAAATACCTCCAGGGATGGTGACTCAACCATCTCCCTGGGCAGGCTGTTCCAGTGCCTGACCACTCTTTCAGTAAAGTCATTCTTCCTAATATCTAATCTTAACCTCCCCTGCTGCAACTTCAGACCATCTCCTCCACTCCTGTCATTATTCATGTGGGAGAAGAGGCCAACACCCACTTCTCTACTACAACCTCCTTTCAGGTAGTTGCAGAGGGCAATGAGGTCTCCCCTCAGCCTCCTCTTCTCCAAACTAAACATACCTCAGCCTCTCCTCATATGACTTGTTCATACATGGTGGCTGACAAAGACTGTCTTCCTGCAGTACAATAACTGTAGACCACACACCCAAGAAGAGTCCAACAGCAATGCAGCACTTTTCTTAAACAAAGTCTTCACAGAAGTGGTCTAAAACACAAATTTCTATAACAATGCAACTTCAGAGGTCTGAGCCATGTCTGATTAACACACAATTACTTTGTTAAAGTCAAGTAGGTGAGTGGTTTCTTCAATAACTTGTGCACACTTAGTTATGAAGAAATAACTGGTTTGAATTAAAGCCTCTGATGTCAGGGCACAACAAGTCCAAAATATAATTATTGTCAAGGAAGCAGGAAACATTCCCTAGTCAGGGGAATAAAGTAATATACACTCTTTTTTCCATAACGTATGTTTTGCAGGCTCATGTTTGTAGAGCCAGTCCAGACGAGGATGCCTTGAGCAACCCTGGCCTGCGGTCCTCATTTGAGCCACCTGGTCTAGTGGGAGGTGTCACTGCCCTAGGAGGGATGGAACTCAAGGATCTTTAAGGTTCTTTCCAACCTGAACCATTCTACGATTCTGATTCTATGATTCTAATTGGAGGCTCTCAGAAAGCTAATGAACAAAGCTTTTTGGAGACCAGCTCCCCCAGTGCCAGAAAAGTACAGACAGGAGTACTGTCAGAATAAAGCAAAGCAGGATGGTGAAATGATAGTTGCATGGGACAAAACTTTCGATTTCTACAGTATTTGAAATCTTAATTTCTATATAAATCAGTTAAATGACTGCAGAATTAAATTTGTTTCACATCTCTAAGAGCTGACAGGGTACTCTGCAAAAGGTAAGGCTGGATTGCTGGGTCTGCCGCCGAGCAGTGCTCCCTGCACCCTGGGCGGACAAGAAAATTCTGAGTTATCAGAACTTCTAGCAACAGTGAACTGTTTAAATCTTTGTACTTAATGTGCCTAGTGCCCTCAGAAATCTAATTTTCAGACTTAGGAAATTATATAGAATATAATCTACACAGATAGATAGACAGACAGACAAAACCAGGCAAACAAACAGGCTGCTCAGCTTCTACAGCATGGTCCAATCACCCGACATGATCTCACTCAGCTCTTATATGTGCCCACCTGATGTCTCATGTCCATGCACCTGAGCTCCATCCCCTGGCAAGTTTGGCTGCCAGCAGTGACAGAGCAACAGCAGTACTTCATGGGTGGGTTGTGGGACACAGGCTAGGCTCTAGGCCACCCATTGTGTGTCAGGAGTAGCCCTTACACTAGTGACAGTGGGAGGTGGCTATGTACAACAGGGCTAACAGGAACCTAAGTGATCCCTCCTCACAGCTCTCATTGCTATTGGCTTTCCGTGAGCACCTGAGGTGCAAAGTGGTTTGCACTCTCAGACAAAAAAGATAATCCAAACAACAGAAGAGGTACTAAATTTCCCTCAATGGTAGTCCTGTTCTCTCACCCAGCTTCACAACTCAGCTGTGGATGTCAGAAGCCAGATTACAGCCTTGAAATACAGATCATCTGCTTTGTCAGTCTTAAAATAGACTTTCAGAACCCAGTATTAGAGAAAATACGTATTGCTGAAAAAAAAAATCATTTTTTTTTAGCAACTGCAATTGTTTCCTCTTAAACTTCAGAGGCCAAAATTAATGAACTGATCTTAAGACGAGAGGCCACTTGAAATAATAAGACTTTCAGCAAATAACACTGCCATTATGTGCCCGGGAGCTGAAATGCTTATTATGCAGTTCAGTGAAAGCTCAGAAGACACAAAGCGTTTGACATGACTGGCAGCAGCGCCCTCTAAAAATAGCTGCACATGAAAGAGAAGTGAAATGTCACCGGAAATTTTTTTCCTTCCTTCAGAAGCTGCTGGTGAATAGATCGTTCTCAGTCCAAACAGACAAAGCCTCGTGCCCCCTGTGCCAGTGCAGGGCACCCCATCGCCTCCCGATGGCACCCATGGCCCCTCGGTGAGGACATCGGGCCTGGGAGCTGCTGGGGAGGGATGGCCTGGAGTAGCTCAGAGATGAACCACAGCCACAGCACTCCCCTTAGGTAGCACCACGGACACAATGTCTGAACGGACATCGATGGGACGGAGGCAGCTCTGGCTCTGGGTGTGAGGCGCTGGATGAAGTTATAATAATCCCAGCCATGAATCAGCACCGGTATTATTTGATCCAGGCTACATCATTCAGGCAGTGGTATGAAATGTAGCTTTTGCTCCAATGGCTTGGGTTTTGGCAGGGGTGTCTGGTTTTAATGCAGAATCAGCAATTTGAGTGATGAAGTGGTTTTGGACAAAGTATTCTGAATACTTTGGAAAGGACTTTTAAACCAGATATAGCCCGATGCTTTCTGAATTTAAAAGAAAAGCAACTCCTTTTAACTCTACATAAGACCTAGGCAGATCGCCACACTTTTAACGAAGTGAAGCTGACAGAATGGCAGGTTTAAAAAGTCCTCAGAAATACATATAAATATAGCTGTAAAAAGAAAAAGAAAAAAATTAAAAACCAAGGACTTACTGCCTCACTGTGCCAAGCATTAACTTTTGGATTTTACATTATCCTCTTCAGATAAATGTTTGAAGGAAGAGAAAGCCATTATCTTTGAAGTTACAAAATGATTAGATATTCAGCTGCTGCCATCAGATGCAATTAAAGACACAAAACTTAGATTCATCCCACAGAACATTTGAGTTTGCCAAATATATTATGAAAAAGCCACATTGTGCAGGTCTGAAAGTCTTGTCCTGTCCAGACTCCCACTCCCATACCAGCTGGAGACTAGGAAATACTAATGGTTCTGCCTTTTCCTGAAGCCAGAAGGATGCAAAACGATTGTGCCTTTCACACGAGTCCTACGCTCATGTGATCCCACTGCTGACAGGCACTCCCTTCCCAAATATAGAGTCATCGTACATCTGTGGTCCCTTTTCAAACCTCAGGCCCTTTGGAAGGATGCTTGATGCTGCTGCAGTTATCGGGATGAGCAATATGATCTAATTATTTTGAGTAATCTTTTCAGGTTCTGATTTTACACAAACTTGGCATATTGATGTCAAATGAAGAACAGGGTTGTGGTTAGCTAAGGTGAACTGTCTGCTACATAGTATGAAATTATGAAAAAAGATTTAAGTATTTGGCTTGTTAGCAGAATTTACTTCTGGATTTATGCAGGAATAGAAAGGCAGTTCACAATAAGAAACGTTTACTTTTCCATCTCCCGTTGCTCCTATTCAGCAGTTCAGACGCACCCACTCTGACTTAGAGGGACACTTTACATGCAAAGGATGCATGTAGTAAGGAAGGGGGAAGACTTGTTAGAGAGCTAGAGGAAAAACAAAAAACCAAAACCAGGGTTCAGGACATGCCGGTGGGGTTTGCCGAGGTGGCAGCTCCCTCATAGAGAAGTGCTGGAGAAGAGTAAAAGCTGTGCCAGCATCCTCTCTTCTGGACACATCAGGCAGCAAGAGCTGTACTGCAGCCTGTGAGGAAATGCCTTTCCTTAATGAGAGGACGTCATATTTTCCTGCAAATGTGGTTTCAAGAAAGAAGCTGAGCAGTATCCCAGAAAGATGGCAGTTTTTGAGGGTGGGGGATACTAATGGGTACGTGTTTGTGACTAAAGAGAATCAGAGTTAGAATTAAATGTAGAGATTCCACTTTAAACTTACTGCTTTTTTTCATACTCCTAAACCACTCAAGTGATGGAGAATTAGAAATAAACACAGCACAATCAATAAAGTAAACAAACCATGGAAGATACTAGTGACACATCAAGAGGGAAAAAAGTCACATACCCTTTAGGTCATAGAACTAAATGAGGGAGATAACAATAAATATATAGACAAATTTTGCTTCCAAATCCTGAAAACTTTCCTCATGCAAACAGACCTTCCTCCAACCACAGTCCTATTAGAAGAGAGCACAATGATTAACAAAGGCTTGTAAAATCTAGCTCATTAAAACAATACCAGTTGACATTATTAGGATTTATCATTTTGCTCTTCTAGTACAGAGGAAGATTCATCTGAGTACACTGCAGGGCAGAGTCCTTCTTTGGCAAAGGCCTTTGAGTGGAAAGCAAAGTGTCTGGTATGTTCCAGCACGGCAGCTTCCATGCTTGGCAGATGGTATTTACTTAAGACGTACTGCACAGCCCATATTTTAAACTAAGTTATTTCCCCGAGTTCACCTAACTTGTCACAAGGAGAGAAACTTTTGCTCATCTGTGGGTGTATGTTAGTCAAAACCCCACGTAGTCTGAAGTGTTATGGAGTGAATTTCTTCTCCCAGTAGAACTGACCTCCTCAGACCTGTAACAGATGCGAGATGGAAAGCCGCAACGTGTTTTCAGGCTGAGTCACGCACATTCTTTTCAACTAAGCCATAATGCTCCCAAGTTCTCTGAATCATGTTGTCTGCTCTTAAATAGCTTCTAAATAGTTCAGCTCAAGGTGCTCAAGCCCTCCTCTCCCCCACTACATTATGGCATGCAATTAGGGTTGTCATGATTTGCTGTAGTAAGCTCAGCTGACCTGTTGAACTAAACCTGAGGGGAAACTCAACAGGTTTTTAAGCAAAAGCACACACATGAAAATTTTACGAGGCATGAAGATGAGGGTTTACTGACTTGCCCACATTCAAATACCTATAAAATGAGTATAAATAAGAAATTACACAACTAGCATATGCTGGATCAAGCCCACAGGCCACGCAATTCAGCATTTTACCCTCAAAAGCACCTATTGCAAGGTGCAACAAACTCAACTACAGACAACTGTTTAATAATCCAGTAACCTAACTATACAAGGGATCTGTTTTCTCAGTCCCTTCCATTAGAGGCTTAGGCACTAGTCTAAATATAAGAAACATTTCATATAATTAAATACAACTAAAAATCTGAGAATATTGTATGATACAAGGAAGATAAAAACAATGACTGTGGCTAAGATGCTAACAATGACTTCACAGTGCTTGCAGTTGAACCAAAATTAAAAAAAGCCAAGTCCATAAGTATCTATTGCCTAGAGATGAAAACAATATTTGGCTGGTACCTAAATCTGCAGATTTTTTTAATTAACACTTATGGTGCTCAGGGCACAAATGCAGCACTTTATTTTCAGGGATTTATGTATAAATACAGACATAAGAGTCTCCCAGTAACAAAAGTGCTATGTGCAGATTCTTTTAATTAATCTATTTTTGTGAGTAATTTCTATTTCACTTCTGTTAAGCAGCATTTTATATACCCCAGTGGCTTATCACTACTTCTTCTAAATTTAAACTAAAAAAACGATCATTATTATCACATGAATGATTCGTTTATATAGCACACATCCTGCATTTATTGGATCAAATGTATTTTAACGTTACCGGCTCTAATTATACAATAAGGTTAATGTGAAAATTAAAATTCTCTTCAGTGATCAATACAGAAGATATATAGCACAAGTGCAGCTGTTCATTTCACCACAAACAATTTCAAAAAAATGCCCCAAGTTCAGATTTCACCTTGGCTGAAATCCTGCTTTCAGTGAAATCGAGAGCAAAAGTCCCCTAACATAAAAGAACAGCCAAGATTTCCTTCTTAGTGTCCAACGTGGGTGTGTCAGCAGAAGTGTCACCAACACTCAGTGGCTGTGAAGTCATAAGGCCAGAAGGAACCACTATCATCATCGAGCCTGATCTGCAGTACCACACAGGCCATTTCTCGATACATACCACACAGATATCTCTTCATAATTTCAGCTTTTGAACCTCTTTGCCAGGTAGTGGCTCCAGTGAAAGTTTCTCCCTTTCAAATGTCTCATTGTCCATGAAGTACAACCGTGTTAAACTTTAATTAGCTGGACTGCAATCTTTCACACTGCTGTTTGGTTTTTTTTTAATAAACACCGCTCAGAATGTTCACTTTTTTTTGTGTAAAAGGTTCACATAAATACTTCAACCATTTCAGAGTACAAGTTTAGAAAAAAATATTTTTAAAGAAATCTTAAAACTGAAATGAAGAACTCTAGTTTCTTCAAGTTTAGGGCTAAGGACTTGAGTAAAGAGAGTGTGTAAGGAAGGAAATATGGTGAAGAAGCTTCCTGTGAGGTAGGGTTTGTAATGAATCTTCAGATACTCTAAGAAACACACTTTTCACAGACTTAATCAAGATTTGATACTGTAAGCACGTATGGTGCTTACATGTTTGGTGCTTACATGGTTGCCTGCCCTGCACGTGTGTGCCACAGGAGAGGGTGATAGACCACCTTGAAGCTGAGGTCTGCAAGGCAGCTCTGCAGCTGAGGCTGTTTCTCTCAGTGCCCTGGGCCACCCCAGCCCCAGATCTGTCCTCTCTTGTGTGCCTGAGCTGGAGCACTGACATGGGGCCACCACAAGCGGAGGAACTGGGGGTTGAATGGGAGCTGCAAACTGCTACTGCCAGGAGTCACCCCACAAGCTCTGAAGAGGTAGTATGTCACTGGCACTGGTCAGAGATGACCTAAGCAGGGGTGTTTGCACCATTACCACCCAGGCTGAATCTTATCGGTTAATCGTTTACTATCCTGAGTTCGGATAATGAGGTTTAAAGACGTGCAGGTAAAGTGGCTGGCATTCAGAGTATGGGAAATGCCATGGTTCATGGTTGCCTGAACAACCATATTTTGGTCTCTTTCTATGTCTGAACAAAACCACAGTCTTTAATTACACAAGCATATCCTGTTTCCCATCTCCAGGGATGGACAAGTACTGCGTACCTGTGTGTACATCCAGAATGTGATCCAGGCTTTTTTAATGCAGACTATGACTGCAACGTTTTCACTTACATGACTTCCAAAAGTCTCCTATTGAGAGTGGGAATACATTACAGCTGTGTATTGCTGATACTCAGTTTGTTTTACATTAACAGTTGAAATTTAAAGTCACGTCAAATGCACAATTTTTGCCAAGTCACTTGCATGCCTCTGTAACACTTTTCACGAACTGTACTCACGCTTAGAAAAGAGACGACATGTTGAGCTAGCTCCAAAGGGAAGACTATAGACAGAAAAGCACATTTGTTTGTACCTCTAAGGCTCGCTCAAACCAGACAAACACAGGTGACACAGAGGTAACGGTACTCAAACGCGATCAAAACTGAACTTGCAACATATAAGAGTGTAAAACATCTGCTGAGGGTTGAGCAGAGAGTTTGCCTTGAAAAGTTATAGTATGCTTTGACATCGGTCCTTCGAACGATTCTCTTCAACTTCTCTTGCCTGTGGGCATGAACTGAGACAAATCACAGAGCATTACTCAGTCTGGGCAGGAATTTACTCACTGAGGTTAGGAATTTGTCTTGTGTTCATTTATTTCTTCATATTATTTTCTTAGTGAAAGTACTATCTAAGAATCAAATTCTGCTCTAGATGAATGGGGACATTTCTTCCTGGCGATACCAGGCTGTGCAGGGGCAGACGTAGCTTCATTCACCTTGACTTACACTCTGCACAGTCAACAATTTCAATTTAACATTTTCAGAGTATGACCTTAATTCTTCATTTCTTTTTACCTACAGCTACTTTTTATATTTTCTGTTCTCCACAGAATTTAACCATGTACTCTGAAAGAAATAACAACTTTGTGACTCATGTAATATAAATTCTTGAAAGTCACCACCTTATTTATTTAAAGAGAACATGAGTAATCATTTATGAACTCTCATACAGTTACTGCATACACAGTTTGAATAAATACCTCAGACCAAGCATGCTACACCCTGTTCCTTTATGCTGAGGCATGTGTCCCCTTCAGCATGGAAACTAACGGGCTTATGGGGGAAAGGGAATCATCAAAAGATCACATTTTGAAAATACCTATTTAATATCAGACAGATAATTACTACTCACATTCACAGGCCACCACATAATTCTGCCTGAAGGAGTCGGTGGTGTACATAAACCAAATATTTAGGACTTTCAAAGTATGATCTGATTAAAGTAACAGTCTGGTTCCTTTCATTTCCCTTGTGGTGGTTTTCTTTTTAGAAATGATTAAATAGCATAATTCCTCTAATGACTCATTTGGTTTATTTTTAACTAACACCAAAGGAAAATACAAAGGAAAGATTCTTCAGCAAATGTGTTTTTAAAGGAGGAAGAAAAGTTGTATTGCAGAATATGATAGAGTATTTAGCATTGTTTGGAACAGGACATGCAGCTAATGACCGAAAAGGTACACACTGCATTAGTGAACCAGGCTCCCCTCCTGGAATGGAAGCTTTGAGCGCTCCATACGTTATACAGTGCTTACATGGTGATTTTGTAAATCATTCCTTTCACTAAGAAACTTCAGTGTTTCCTACTGTGGGTGCCTCCAGTTGGAAAACCAGCAACTGAAAAATACCTGCACAAGAAGTAGAGCACAGGTATTCAAACAGGCCCCAAGGCAGCTTAGCACTTAAAACATGTGGCAGATCTGTTTTCAGCAAAGCAATTAGCCAGGCAAGATTCACTGTTCCAGTGATATTACAATGCAGGCTGGATGTTTTTCTAAACATAGGCTATAATTCAAACAATGATTAGATGGGGAGGAGTTAACATGAGAATTGGGTAGCAGCATTCAAATGCATCATCTTAATGGCCTTAAAATGTATGATTCAAGGACATATGAATTCAAGGAGACTACATACTGATTTACTTGCTTACTCATTTGGGTGACTGAAAGCAAGTTTTGGATCTCATCTTGCATCTCCTGATTTACTTTTTAATAGATTCTTGATAAACTGTTCCGTGGCACTCCATCAGTAGCAAATCCCACTTGCCAATGGGCTAAACATCATTCACCTCTAAAGGGACAGGCTGATTCCTCCATCATATTACAGTGCTTTAGTGCTTTTCCAGTAACGTGGTTGACTGGGACTGGGACTGACTGCAGTACCCTCACACCATTTACAGAATCACAGAATCTTCGTGGTTGGAAGGGACCTTTGAGATCTTTGAGTCCAACCATACTCTGACCAAGGCAGGCACAGAGGGAGACACGCTCACCCAGCGAACACTCCTGAAAGTCGGGGTTTCATCCGTTGAGGGTAAATTGGAGGTTTCAGATTGAGTTATGTTAGCTAGACTTAAGTGGTTTTGCTATTACTAACACCGCTATTTTTAACAAAATTACTGTTCTGTTGTGGGGCACCGTGGAAAAGATGTGCACCTTGCCTATGACTTTCCACTAGATGTGTACATTCCTACATATGGACTCAAACATCAGCATCTATCTGCATGTCTAATTTCATTACTGCTAACAAACTGACAACTAACCACAGACTCTGTCCTCAGTTTTCTGTCAATAAAAGAAGTGAAGAAATCAACAACATATGCTTAGTGATCCAAAATGCACAAATATTTCATCTACTGAACTGTAACATATATCACATCACCAAGGTGCAATACAACCGTCCTTTCCCACAGCTCAGCGTGGGACAGGTTGGAAAGCTGTGGCAGGGCAGCAGAGGTTATCTACCGCAGAGTGACGCTCCATGCCACAAGCTGCAGAGAAGTTACATCTCGGAAAATCCTTCCTGTCCCACCACACAGCCTCTCAAAAGCCTCAGCACCACTGAGTGGCTTTGACAGCCCTGGCTGTCCCAGACAGCTCATAGGTTACAGGACATAAGAGGGAACATTAAACAGCACCAGGACAGATAGAGGAGTTGTGTTGATTCCTCCCATCCACAGCTGCTGCTTGAAAATTCAGCTGGTACTAGCAATGCACCCAAAAATATTTTCAAATAAACCTGGAGAGAAATCAATTACCCTTTCTTTCCGTTCAACTCATGCAGTACTCTGGGTACACAGAATGACATAATATCCTTCCTGAAGGTAGAGCTGCAGTGAGGACCAGTATCCTTCAAACACAACCAGTTCCTGAGACCGCCTTGCAAACAACTGCACTTTCCTCCTAATTGCCACAGAAACTATCTTTATCATCTTTTTTTTTTTTAAAGCAGGCCAAAGAATTATGTATTGTTTTCTTTATAAATGCAATGAAAGTTTCATCGCCATATCCCTGTACTTCTGCCAGATTTCGACAGCCATGGATATAAAGAATCTTACTGGAAAGCAGCACACAGAAATAACCACTGCATTTAACTGATGCTGGTCAGAAGCTCACACCAATTTCTGTGATACTTGCCAGATATGACAGTGTCATGGTTCGTTTTACCTCAAACCAGGACAGCCAGCAAACACTGTTTGCTAACACGCCTTTCCTTAGTTAGCAGAATCAAACATCTTTCTGCAAGCTGTCAAGAACGTGACTGCTGTCTTCAGGGTTTTATTTTGCTTTCATGACAAATGCACGACGTACTCTTTTTTCTGCATGTAGGACCACATCCACTTTGGAAACTGGCATTCTTGGAAACAGGATGCTATGCAAAACTATGATCAACACAAAACTATGTATTGATTTGCTTTTTAATCTGCAAAAACCTGGACAGTTGTCTTTTATTTATTTATCTTTGTATTACCGATTCTGAATATGATTTTCAATTGCATGCACAGGCCAAATGATTTGTTCTGAGGCCAATCTGCATTTAGCTTTAGTGCTGTGGATATATATTCAGAAAATCAATACATCTGTAACGTCTACCTAGATAACTGCATAAGCAGCTGCAAAAAGCCCAGTCAGCAATAATTTTTAAGGACATGTGACAAGTTTTCTCATCTTCTGACAGTTACACATGCTTGTTTCCAAAGGGTGTATCCCAGCTGCCTTCATCCAGCCGCTCTGGAATTCTGCTTTGTTTTTAGCTGGATGATCATCTGTTCTCTTGCTGTGCTTTACCACAGGCAGGTTTTACCTGTAGCAACCGGAGCAGATGTACTGCTGCCAGTAACTGCTCTGCCAGTCGGAAAAGACGAACTTCAGCACCTAAGCTACTGCATAGTTTATGATTAAAAGATAATTTAGTTAAATAACTAAGCAGACACCAGCATTTGTCTCTGGGTTCTCTGCGTATATGTGCATATGTAGAAACAGAAAGGTATGAATGACTACTTCAAACTCTGACTCTACTAGCCAGGTGAGTTCAGAATAGAGACGGGAAAAGAGCCTGAAATAGGAGGCATTGAAACCTGTTCCCCTACGAAAGAGGGGACCTGCAAGAACCTGTGACAATGCCAAGGTAAGGACAGCTTCTGCCAGTAACTCACCTTGCTGAATTTTCGTCAGCAGCTGGTGACGTGCGAGAATCCTGCTCATCCTGTAGGGAGGGCGCCGGGCAGTTTGATCGAATCGCAAGTACATTTCCTGGCCCTCAGGTGACACCGAGTTTAGGTAGTAACACCCGGTGCCAGAAGTCCTGGGCACCTGCTTAAACATCTCTGCTCCTTTAAAATCACTCCGTCAGCCTCCGCTGTGGCTACTCCAGATTATAATCAGGGTAATGAAAGGAGGGAGGAAACAAGCCCCAGGGAGCTGAAAAGAGCAAGCGCTTTAAAAGCAAAAGGAGTGCCAAAACCTACAACTCAGGATTCCTGCTTCTCCCACATGATCCGCACGGGCCAATCGCTCCGAGTCCAGCCTGTGGAAGTGGAGCCTGCCGGAGTGGGACAGCCAGCCTGCCTCAGCCCCAGAGAGGGACAACCAGCCTGCCCCAGCCCTGGCAGCCCCCTGCTCGATGGAGCTTACCCAGCATGAAGGAGCTGCACTGGGCTGCATCCGAAAGCAAAGAGGAAAAAGTTGAAGAGAGTCGGGAACGCCTGTTTAAGAGTACACAGGGCTGTGGAAAACCTTTTCCTCCTCCGCTCCACACCACCTAGCTGTCGACTCATCTCTGCAGAAGATGCCTTTGCTAATTTTCTAAAAATCATACCCCTCTTTGCCAAGAAAAAGTCTGTTTACGGAAGGGCTGTCTGAATCCTCAAAACCGCATGGTACAACGAGCACTGGAACAAATGAAGCCCTTGGGATGAAAAAAATAAATCAACACTGCCTAGCAGCAGGCACTCAGCAGTAAACAAAACCCCAAATTCCCTAATATTAGTGTCACCAAGAACTGGTCACAACCTGGGAGAAGGAAGGGGGGTGGAGAGATTCTGTTCTTCAGGTTCCTCACCATAACATCTTCCAGGTTTTTTTAACAGACAGAGGGGGATCTGTTTTCATTCAGACTTACATATCGACCACTGAGTTTGCAAAACATGCCATTTCTATAGTTAATCAAATGGAAGCAGAACCTTGCCATTTTTATCAGCAAGTAGGCAGCAAATCTGACTAAAAATATACTGAAAATGCCCTCCTAGTGCGCCTGCTAAATGATGTTCCACCACATTTTAAAATACCAATATTTTCATTTAATACACCCTTAGCATGAGCTGATTTCTAAGGAAGCAAAGCTCCTGTCAGGGAATTTTGTGGTCAAGGCAGTTTCTGATACAAGCCCCGCTGGCCCAAGGGAAATGATTTCACAGCCTTAGAGATCAATTTCACAGTATCACAAAACTGGAAATCATGACAACTCACAAGGCTCTTCCACCCATCCAACTGAATGGGCCCCTACCAAAATCCATATGCAGGCAGCAGGGCAGGGAAAGCCAGAGGGGAGGCAGTGGGGTGGCTGCCCAGCATGGATCCTGCACAGCTTGGGAATTGTATTGCCACCTCCCAAATCCATGCCCCTTCCCACGAAGCCAGTCTCAGGCAAGGGGATGCTGGAGTGGCTGCAAGTCCCAGGCAGACGGGGCTCAACCCCAATCCCAATCTTGACCTTCCTAGACTCCACTTGAACATCTACCTGTTCTCCAGCCTCCAGGCCAACAACATGTCACAATATGCCTTCATATGATGGAGCTCTCCTCCTACCCCCAGCCTGGATGATGCTGCTCACCAGGGCAGGGATGTGGGCTGGCATTGACTGTAACCTGCCTGCTCACACAGGGTCGGGCTAGCTTGCAAGGGCAGAGGTAGCCACTTAAATGTGAGGGGGGGAAAGTTGCCTCATTAACAATTATTCATTAAAATTTCACTCTGTGCAAACCCCTTAGGGTAGGGTTTTACTGCAATGCAATCTGTTCTCATTACACCTTACGAATTTTATTCCTCATTGATGTGGGACTTTTGCAGTGCTGCAAAATGGAGAAATATAATGCCGGGTACTAGAAATTTAATATGAATGCTCTAGACTGAAAGTACCCACAGGTCCTGTACTTGCTTGTCTTTGCATGGCTGCAAAGTCTTCTCTGAGACTCTCAGCAGGGACTTCAAACTCAAGACAAAAGAGGTGGCACCAACACTACCTATACTCGCAAACAGGCTGGTCGCTGGCAGGCAGGGAGCAGGGATGACCATTCTCCTCCCTGCCTTGCTGTGCAAAGTGGACAGGCAGAAGAGCTGTGCAGGTGCAGGCAGAGAGAGCCTGAGCAGCGGGGACGGATGGTTTCTGTTCACACCCCAGCTTGCCAAGTCAGCCTGTCAGTCACTCAGCTGCTGTTTTTTGAAGGATAAATATGCCAGAGACTCCTGAGTGTCAATGATGTGCACAGTATTTATTCAAAGGGACATCACCACCATGTGGGGAAATTCTTATTTGATTAATCTACAGTCCTTTGATCTAATTCTACTTATAAAATGCTATTGCTAGCGGAAAAAGCAATTACTAACATTTCATAGCACTCTGTTTAAATTTTCATAGGGACTTCTTTTTCTCTTGGAAAATGCATTGACTTTTTCAGCTAATGGGATTCTGCATTGTTCCTTGCTATATACCCGAAGACTCGGTAGTGGTTTAAAAGAAATGTAACGCTTCAAAAGCCAGACCAAAGAAGCAAAAGCCAAAGCAAGAGCTTCAGAAAAGTACTGACTAGGGAACAAGACCATTAAGAGTTCAACACACCCAGTTATATGCTTGTAAGAGAGAGCAAAGCACCAGCCCCAGTGCTCCTGTGGCTGCCCATCCTTCTCATGTCCCCACCAGAGGGTCAGTGAAAGGGCAGAGATGCCCTCCCAGCTTCCCCACCAGCACATCTTGATGGTCACAAAGGGCAGAAGGAGGAGCCCCTATTTGCTGTTTTTCCTGCCTTTCTTGCAAAATCTCATTTTCTTTTCCTCCTGGACATGAGGGTCCCAACACAACTTCAGAGCCAGAGGGCTGCTCTAGGCTCAGCGTTGCCTCTGCTGAGGCTGAATTCTTTGGCTCCGGTCCAGCACTTACATAGTAGTCAAATAAAACAAGAAACAACAAGAATTAGCTGGTCTTGTGGCGCTCATTTGAAAGCTCCTGTGCTTGAAGTTGTGTATGGTGGAGGGAAGAAGTAGTCCTTGTTACATTTTTTTAAAACTACTGTCTCTTCATTTGGTGACTGCCTTGACACTCACTGTTTATTTTCAAAAATGCATCATTCAAAGGAGGAAACGCCTTTGGCCACCAAGCTTTCAGACAAAAAGCACTACAGAAGCCTAAGCTGTTATATAAGAGAGCTAATTAATATTTCAGTCTCAGTCTACAGACTGTTTCTGGAACAGTTAATAGACCAACACTGAACTTCATGCTAATGCAGCTCATAAAACCACTTAAAGATGAAAGCTTTCCTGTGCATTTTACAAAGGCTGCAGGGGAGCTCCAGCACGCACCTGAAATCACTGCCTGTCACAACAGCAGCAGAGCCCATGAGATGGAAACCCAACCCCACATTCCCATGTCGCAACTGTTCCATGCAGGAATGGAGTTTCCTTCATAAAACCACAGCTGGAATTAGTGATTTTAAACGTGAATCAGAAATGTCTGCCCTTGTATTTATAGTGTAATACCTATGTGTCACAGCTAGACATCTAATGTGACAATGATCAGAGGGCTGGAGCACTTCTCCTATGAAGACAAACTGAAAGAGTTGGGGTTGTTCAGCCTGGAGAAGGCTCTGGGGAGATGGTATTGCAGCCTTCCAGTATCTAAAGGGAGCCTACAGGAGAGCTGGAGAGGGACTCTTTGTCAGGGAGTGTAGCGATAGGACGAGGGGTAATGGGGAGATTTTTATTAGATACTAAAAAATAAATTCTTTACTGTGAGGGTGGTGAGACATTGGAACAGGTTGCCCAGAGAAGTTGTGGGTGCCTCATCCCTGGAGGTGTTCAAGGCCAGGCTGGATGGGGCTTTGAGCAACCTGGTCTAGTGGGAGGTGTCCCTGCCCAGGGCAGGGGGGTTGGAACTTGATGATCTTTAAGGTCCCTTCCAACCCAAACCATTCTATGATTCTATGACAATTAGTGATTTGATGGGTACTGAAAAATTTCTGAGAGATCAGGAAGTTTCACTTGGAAGCTTTATTACTTAAGCACAGCACTACTGACACCTGCGTAGCGTTTATTAGTATAATTCACTGTCAGCTCAAGGATACGTACTGTTCCCTGCATGCATTCACAGGCAGAACTGCAGCACTCGATTTTGTGTTCATTGATTTTTATGTCTCTCTCCTACCTTTCCTACCTGAAATTGCATTTGGTGTGAAAGGGAAAGAGTAAACTCTTTGCAGAAAAAACTGCCCCAGGGCTACCCATATATACCAAACTACCACAGGCAGTACTTGAAATCTGCTTCTATCTCAGTGTGAGCGAGGTGCCTTAATCAGCTGGAGAAAACAGTGTGGTGTAGTCTAGAAATGCTAAGATGGAGCTGATGATGAACTATCCACTCACGACCAGCTCTTCTGAGCACAACAGCAGTGTGAGTTTCTACACACCACCTCAGCCTTAGAGGGTGACTCATGTAGGCATGAGACAACGCTACAGGTTTAGGGGTAGTTGAGGGTAAATTGAGATGAACTTTCCCACTTTTATCCACACATAACAGGACTGCTTACTCCTGTCTTATAGTGCACCCCTCTAAATTAACTGTGGGATAGGTCCACGGTGTCGTACTTGGCGTGGAGTTCTTCAGGCTCGGATTGAACTTGCCGTTCTCACACAGTAATCAGCCACTTGATCTTCCTGCCGTGACCCATTTCCCTTTTATTGTTAGTCGCACTTATCTTGCTATATCGAATCTAAAATTAAATGTCAACTTGATGGCTTCTCTTCATTTGAAAGCATTGGTGCTATGAAAATAACACAGCTTCCTAATCACTGGAGGAGCACAGTTGTTATTAACATTAGTGACATGCAGGCAGAAGAAGCCGGAATCTCTTGTTTTCAAGTCACAGAAGAAAAAAATCAAGCATCTACTTTTAACTCATTGATCTCTGGATTCCCTTCTGTCATCCCACAGTTAGAAGCCAGAAGTTCAGTTTGCTGGATTGTGGCCAAAACTCCAATATCCTATATATGCAATATATCCTATATTGGATATTGCAGTCCTATCCACAGATCCTCCCCCCTATCCTATCCACACATCCAATACTTCTCACATGAACCTGCCTTTACAGATGCCTGCACAGCAGCTCATGTGTTAACAAGTAAGCATTTCCTCCTTTCTCAAATTTAGGAAGAGTAAAAAGTCATATGTGAGGAGCCCAAAGCTGTATTTATGATGAGGGTTTCACTTACTTCACATATTTTGAATGCTATCTCTGGGCCTGGGACTTTTAATTGCAGAAATTCATTGCCTGTTCTTTAGGAAAAACGTTTTATGTTTGAACACAGACGTTTGTTTGAGACCTGAGTTGGAATTACTACAGGCTGCAAGCTCATTTATACAGGGTATGAAACAGCAGGGCCTCCAGAGCAGCCAGAAATGCTTCCCCCTGGCTCAGCGGCACTTTGACTGTCTTCCTGAGGCCGTGCCAGGGCGCCGAGGGTCTGGGGCTTGTCTGTGGCTGCCTGGGATCGGACTGGGGCAAAAGGAAAATGGTTTTTGTGAGATCTCAACATAGCCAGGAAGCGGGATGGAAACGGCTAATAGCTGCACAGCATCACAACCCAGGATCATTTAACTGGAAAGCCCAATACTTAACGTGTTTTGGAGGCAAGTCAGCTCCTATGTCAAATGTCTAATAGTGAGTTTTAAAAATTATAAAATCATAGAATAGTTTAGGTTGGAAGGACCTTTAAAGGTCACCTAGTCCAACCTTTCCTGCAATAAGCAGGGACATCTTCAACTAAGAGTCCTGTACAACCTGACCTTGAATGTTTCCAGGGATGGGGCATATACTACCGCTCTGGACAACCTGTGCTGGTCTTTTACCACCTTCACTGTAAAAAACATCTTCCCTGTATCTAGTCTAAAACATCATTCTTTTAGTTTAAAACCATTACCTCTTGTCCTGTTGCAACAGGCCCTGCTCAAAAGTTTATCCCCATCTCTCCTGTAAGCCCCCTTCAGGTACTGGAAGGCTGTTATAAGGTCTCCGGAGCCTTCTCCAGGTTGAACAACCCCCACTCTCTCAGCCTGTCCTCATAGGAGAGGTGTTCCATTCCTGTGATCAGTTTTGTGTCCCTCCTCTAGACCTGCTCCAACAGGTCCATGTCCTTCTTGTCCTGAGGACCTCAGTTAGACACAGTACACCAGGTGGGGTCTCACCAGAGCATAGTTGAGTGGCAGAATCACCTTCTTTGACCTGCTGGCTGTGCTTGCTTGGGTGCAGCCCAGGATACAATTGGCTTTCTGGGTTGTGAGTGCACTTTGTCAGCTCATGTCCAGCTTTTCATCCACCAGTACCAATCCCTTCATCCCCAAATGCTAAGCAAGGCTTCCTCTTATGCCTGAAAGACAGGCTTATAGACACCTTTGATAAACTTCAAACCAGGAGAAGAGGCTTCTGAATAGTGCATTATACCCTTTTCCTCCTTTTCCTCTGCTTCCTATTGCAGCATCAGAGGACTACCATAGCATTTTAAGATCTGAATATTTTGTGAATAGTACTGGTATAAAAAGTATCTCCCGATTACAAAAGTATTCACGGCCTGGCCAAACCACAGATGATAGCTCTAATACAAGCAGAGGATTAGAAATAATATGCAGGCTCAGAACAACAACAGTAGTGTGTTTATGGGCACAAAGGATGGTAAGGAGAAATAGGAAATAACTGCCCCACCAGCCACGCAGGCAAACTTAGAGAAATAAGGACACGTGCAAAAAGCCAAGAAAATGAGGGTCATGGTAAGATGTCAAATCATGGTAAGATGTCAAATCCACAAAATGAATAGTAACAGATTTGAAAAAGGCTTTGAAAAAGGCTCCTCCAAGATCCTCTACCAAGAGATCATAAAGAAGCTCAGCTATCAGGGATAAAAAGGAAAAGGCCACTTGTGGCTTAATAGCTGCTTAAAGACAGGAAACAAAAGTAGTAATAAATATTCCATGTTCACGGCAGTGTGAGGTTTCCAGTGGACTCCTACACGGATTAGCACTGAAACCTGGTTTGTCCACTATCTATACATGATTTTTATAAAGATACTGAGTAGTGAGGTGGCAAAATGGAATGACAACACCAAATTAGTGTGGAAGTCAAAATAGAAATTGGTTGGAAACACTAAAGGTTCTAACAATATTGATTGAGAAGGCATTAAAACTGTAGCTTTTGAGTGCTGATAAAAGCACCTGAGGAAAAAACACCCTAAACCACACAGTTATGGGATTTAATGGAACTATTATCGCTGAGGAATCAGATCTTGGATAGGTTTATGAAAATACAATACAAGTGCTTAGCAGGAACCAAAAAGCAAAGAGGATTTTAAAACTTTTTAGAAAAGCAATTGAGAGCAAACCAACAAACATCATTATGCTATTGCAAAGGTCTGCCCACCGCTTGGCAGTGCTGAGGTCTTCTCACAGTGGATGCAGCTGGAAGCAGTAAATGAAATTATCATTGGGAAGGTTCAAAACAAATGAACATAAATACTTCTCCATAGTTGCGTAGCTGACCCCTGGAAGTCATTGTTAAAGGATGCTGTAGCTGCCAGAAGTTAGAAGAGTATTCCAACTTGTAGCTCAGGAGCTCCCTGAATCACATGAACGCAGGTAGGACATATAATGTATTCAGCATCACTACGTGCTCACCCCAGTGCTATATTTTTCCCCAAATAGTTGCAACTGTCTGGCTGGCCAACACATGATTGTGGGTTGGATGGGGCTGCGGTCTGACCTGGAGTGGCTGATGAGTACTCATATGTGAGCAGCCTGCAGCCATCCCGTGGACTATACAAAAGTGAGATTCTAACAGCATTGCTACTGCATAAATGCATTAAAACTAACCACTCCTGTGGTCTGTGGCTGGAGCCTGCAGAACAGCCAGCATTTCCCTGGGCACAACCTCTCCGTGCCTTCTTTGCATATTTGCTGGTGAAACGTAAGCCGGTGGGTGCTCTGTTGCCCGAGATGGCAGGCTGAAAGGATGTGACCTTCCTGTCCCTTCTGCTCTCCCAGGAGGTTAGAAGGGACCAGGCGCTCCTGGTCAGTGGGTGAAGCCGTTGAAAGGAGTTGGTTGTTTTCCCCACTGTCTGGCTGCTAATTCAGGCATTATGGTCTCGCTCCTGTTCAGTTCTAAACATCACATTTTTTCTCAGTCAAACCACACCAGCGTATGAATATAGACTCCTCTGGCCTCAGCTGAACTCTTCCCAAGCCAAGAATAGCCAGCATCCCACAGCGTGGATTCTCTAAAGACAGTGGTTCTCAACAGTAAATTAAAAAAAAAAAAAAGGTTGGATAATAGAGGTCAAAATAGAAGTCAAAACAGAGGATGACACTTCAGGTGGCAGACCTCCTCTGCCAAAGCATTCAGAAAGTATTATGACAGGAGTCAGGAGTGAGCTAAAAGTAGTTTCCATATCCTTCATGCAACTCCATCTGCTAAATCTATACGAAGTTCCAAAAACTAAACCCACAGGAACTGTGTAAATATATTTAAGTAGTGGTGGGCTAACACACATCCCCATCTCCCAGTGTTACTAACAAAGTGTTTGGATAACACAGTGATAACATAAGAAAGTGTTTAGATAAACTTTAGTTTCTTATGTTATCCAAATACATTGTAAATCCCTACATGGCCCTACTGCTGGTGTCACTCTGAACCACAGGCAAACATTCCTATCTCAGCTGAAGATTCATGCCTTCGCAGACTTCCTGTGAGGGCTTTGCTATTTATTTTCTTTTCAACAGGACGCCAGTACCATGGAAATGAAATGGGCAAGAAAGAAAATATTCAGGTTTTGATCTGGTTTTGAGGGAGGGTTTTTTTTATCTCTCAGTGCTAGAGAGACAATGCCAAAGTTGGATTTTGTGAAAAATTAAAAAAAAAAAACAAAAACAAAACCAAGACAGAACAGAATAGCTCTTAGCAACACCATTTCAAACACAACAGTGTGGCACTGGTGCATCAGAACATCGAATTCTCCAGGCTCCTTGAAATCAATGAATATTTATTGGATTATTTCAGTCCCTGGTCCAGTGAGGCAGACTGACACAATGGTTATGGCACACAACTACCTGGCAGTGACTTGCTATAGGTCTTCAGGGAAGCTGTGTAACCTGTCTCTGTACCAATTTCCTGACTGATAACAGTCATTTTTGCCTTGCTTAACCAGTTTGGTACTGATATGTGAAAAAAAAAAAAAAAAAGCAGGCTAAAGTCTGCTGTAACTGCACGAACCAAGGAGAAAATAAATATCCTTCAAAATGGTAGGTTCCTTCAGATGAGACGTTGCCTAAACTTGCAAACTGAATTAAGCCTTGTGGCAGCCAGCATTCCTGGTACAGTGCAGGACCATCCAGCCTGACACAGGGCACTGAATCCAGCACAGAGCTGAGGTCCATCCCCACGGCATCTCAGTATGTGCTCACCCATGCCCTGGAGAACAGAGCGCACGTGACATTTTCTTCCCTCCCCTCGATTACCAGCTTGGCCATCCCAGAACCAGAGAAAAGGCCCTGCACAGCAAGTGGTATGGATGAACTTGGTCACGAGCCCAGCTTTAAGGCTGACCCACCATGTCACTGTGAGTGCAACCAACACACTTGCACACTTAACTGGCTGCATAATTTCAGCCGTACTGGTGTCTAAATAGCAAACTCACAAATAAAGAAGCCAGGGGGGAAATGGGACATGCGTGCACGACTTATCTCTCACTCAAAACTAGAATTTAGCATAATATACATTGGTTGCTCTGTACAGTACATTATTTGCTCTGTATATCTGAAAAAGAATGCATGATGCCCATAGTTTTGAATCCCAAGTTAGTATTTTTTTTGGTATCAGAAGATTTAGGAATATCAAACAGTTATAATTATTTTTTTTCCCTAAGAAAAAGCCCAAACCACAATAATCCCTGGCAGACCTTCCACAATAAATCAGCAGTGGAGCAGTTTACTATATAAACAGATATTCATGAATTGGACCAGTCCCTGACCAGGATTTTCTGTCTCCCAGCAATCAGATGCTCTGTGCACAACATCAGCTTTCCATTTCTGGACACCATTATTTCTTTCTTGTTCCCCTTTTTTAAATTTTTTTCCCCCACTCACAGTTTGCACTGCACTGTATAGACACTATAGAGCCGATATATCTGGATAAAGTTATTTTGGCCAACCAGCTGCAGGTGTGGGGCTTTTTTTTTCCAGAGTGGAAGCCTGCCAATTAGCAGGAGCGATGCAGAGGAAAGGGTTTCCCATAGCTCCCTTGCCAGCTACCACACTGCTTCTCCTGAGAAAGAGCAAGCAGCCTGCTCTCCCCTCCCCACAGCCTGCCTTTGGAAAAGGCTTCCAGTGAGCAGGAAGAACTAGAGAGCCTAGAACCTGGGGCAATGCAGGCATGGTGAGATATTCTCCAGGAGACATTCCTTCCTTCTTCCCCCAACCCCCATATCACTTGTACTGCCTTGGAGCCTCTCTCCACCTCTCCCCTCTCTAACCCTGCACACCTGTATACACTCCCTTGCACATCCTCCCTCCTCCTCCAGCAACCACTTACCAAGACTTCTCCTCTGTTGATTCCCCCTCTGTTCAAAACAAGCAGACCAAGACAGTAGGTTGACAAGGTTCATATCAGCTGTGAATTTCTTTTTTACTCTCTCGATTCCAGCATGATGAAAATATTGCCATCTACTCTCTGTTTATCCTGGCATCCTATCAAGTCTCTCCACCAGGCTTCCTCCCTGTTCCACTTTCTGAATATACAGCTCTCTTTCAAATCAACTCCACGGTGTTCCTCATTTGTTGTTGCCTACTTAAGGTGTTGCTCCATGTTTATGGAATGTAGTTTTACCGGAAAAATTCCTCCTTTCAAAAGGAACAACTCAACTTGGGTCAATTTTCCACGACACTTGGGAGGCTCTGACTTTCTGGGAGCGTTGGTTTCCTCGGTGTGAACATAAGACTTTTTTGAAGTACCTCAAGTTGGGCAACTAAAAATTGCAGAACTGGAATTGCACCTGACCTTTGAAAAAGGTTGGTTCTGTTTGTGTTTGCCAATTATTTTTTCCTCTCGCTCAATTAGATTCTGACAGGTAAGTGCTGTTCTCAGCTCTAAGGACATGAAATTAAGACAAACCTGGGTCCTGAAAAAAGAGTTTCCAGAACATGCTGCTGTGGAAGTCTTTTACTCCAAACCAGAATTCACTGATTAGCCTATAAATACTCAGGATTTGAACCTGTGTAGCTGAGATAAGAATTTGAAGTACTTTGTATGCACTCTGTATTTGGATTGCAAAAGAATGAACCAGAGATGCATATACTTCAGTCTTTACTTTTCCTTCTTTTATGTCCTAGGGAACCTGTGACAAATAATATACTCACTGTCACAGAATCACAGAATCACAGAATGATATGGGGTTGGAAGGGACCTCTGGAGATCATCTAGTCCAACCCTCCTGCCAGAGCAGGTCCACCTAGAGCAGGTTGCACAGAAACATATCCAGGTGGGTTTTGAATGTCTCCAGAGACAGAGACACCACCACCTTCTGGGCAGCCTGTTCCAGTGCTCTGCCACCCTCAAAGTGAAAGAGTTCCTCCTCATGTTTAGATGCAACTTCTTTTGTACAACTTTGTGACCATTTCCTCTTGTCCTCTCACTGGGCACCACTGAAAAAAGACTGGTCTCATCCTTGACACCCACCCTTTAAATATATATAGGTGTTGATCAGATCCCCCCGCAGCCTTCTTTTCTCCAGACAAAAAAGTGCCTAGGCCTTTCCTCATAAGAGAGATGCTCCAGGTCCCTAATCATCTTGGTGGTCCTCAGCTGTACCATCTTCAGCAGTTTCCTGTCCCTCCTGAACTGGGGAGCCCAGAACTGGACCCAGTACTCCAGATGGGAGTACCAGGGCAGAGTAGAGGGGCAGGATAACCTCCCTCGACCTGCTGGTCACATTCTTCCTGCTGTACCCCAAGATGCCATTGGCCTTCTTGGCCACAAGGGCACATTGCTGGCTCATGGTCATCCTGTTGTCCACCAGGACTCCCAGGTCTTTTTCTTCAGAGCTGCTCTCCAGCAGGTCAGCCCCCAACCTGTCCTGGTGCATGGGGTTATTCCTGTCCAGGTGCAGGACCCTACACTTGTTTCATGTCATGTTACCAAACGTAGTAAATTGGATGATAGATTAAAACCAAATGGAGTTCTTAACATTTTGCTTTCAAGCCACTAGTAAACCAGTGTTACCTTAAAAATAAACTTTATTCCCATTTTGCTCAGACTAGTGAAAGTTCATGTGACAGGGAGGCAACTCTGGCCGTGACACCTGTGAATGGCTTGAAAATAACTTTT
This sequence comes from Nycticryphes semicollaris, assembly GCA_013400055.1. NCBI lineage: Eukaryota > Metazoa > Chordata > Aves > Charadriiformes > Rostratulidae > Nycticryphes > Nycticryphes semicollaris. The sequence continues at coordinate 473,539 of VXBJ01006930.1, forward strand.
TAAAATAGCAACTGTGATGTGAGGGATTACACGTCTCCAGAAGATTACGAACAGGAAACAGACTGCCTCACCAGCTTAGGTGTAGCTCAGCTAGGAAGTGAACAGTCACATCATAAACCTCCCTCTTACTTTGTTCCTAATTGGCAGCCTTGTTAACAACATCGGCAAAGACTGTTTATTGAAACCTGGAAGCTACGAGGTCATACCATAAACTTGTCATGCCCTTATACTGTTTCCTAACTATCCACTAGCAGCTGTTGTGAAGAACAGGATACCTGAGGCTGGCAGACTTTTTCTCTGACTAAGGACGCTGTACCAAATACAACAAATGTTCACACATCGGATAATTAACTAGTAGTTTGATAAGTGAACCTTAAAACACACTTTAAAGCATGCAGTAGGAAATCTGCATGGCTGCTCTCCTTGATCCTTTAGCTAAACCAGCCTGGGATCAGATATAAAATCACACAGCTTTTTTTACGATAAACTCAGTATGTCTTCTAAAGACGTGTAATTTACAATCTGTCTCCCTAGAATAATCTGGAAATGGAGAAATACATTTATGCAATGTTCAGGTACACTTGGTGGCTACTGTCATAAGTCCATGTTCAAGTGCTACTGAAGTCACAGGCACCTTGTCCATTCAATCTCCTGCTTTGTTTACTTGAGCAAGTACCTTAAAATGAAGCCAGAAATCCTGTAAGTAGCAACAGTTAAAATTAAACTTCTGCCATGCTAGTGGATTGCTGGTTTCATATAAAATGGACTCATGCGGTGATTAAGAGATCACTTTTTCGCTGCTTGTCACTGATGCAGGCAGGTCGTTGGTGCTGTCACTTGGCTAGGATTATGGAAAGAAATAAGCACCACCAGAGGGCAATTCATCACCTTTGTCTCACACACCTATTTCAGGATGACAGGACTTGCTTTCGGAGGTACCTACTTCTGTCACGACTGTAAAGGACCCCGAGTGACTAGTTCAATCCTTTTAGAAGGCATCCCCACTAGACTTGCTGCTTTCTAGTCAGGGAAGATGCTTTTCACCCTTTATGCTATTTATAACATGAATCAAGACTGTGTGGATAGAGCATAATGTAATGCCTGTACTCCAAGGACTAAACAAAGCTTAAGTGGAAAAGGAGTGAAGATTTCTTTTCTCGAGTATTTCTGTCAGTCGGTACAACTTGGCAGCAGCTTGGCTGCTACACTCCCATTTTGGGATCCAGCCTTGATCTGGAGATCAAGTTGAAACCGTGCTTCAACAGGGCTGACAGGTACATCAGCGGCTGCGTACCTCAGGAAAGCCAGGGAAATGCTGGCATGGATTGTATTCACACCTTCATAGGCAACCCAGGTCTCAGGATGCTGTCCGTGGGATGGGTGTCTTTGTCTCTACCATTTCACTAGCAGGGTCAGCATGGAGAAAGACTGAAAACTGCTCTGTGCTAAGGAACCCAGGGAAGAATTAAATGTTACCTTTACAAGAACTACCATATTCCACAACTTCCTACTGATTATCTCCTATATAACATGTTTATTGCTGGCTGTTTCGTCCCCTGAAATTGTGTGGACACGTATGTTTTACTCAGGCATCTACTGACAAAACTAATGGAGAGACGAGACTTCCGGTGCAAAACAATGCCCACTATTAAAGAAGTAAGTCATTAAATAAGAGCATCCATAAATAGAAATGGCTGTAAAAACAAATAGGGGAAAGCATCTGGTTTGCAACATCTTTGCACAATTTGCAGTAGCTAAATCTGGACCCAATTAATGACCTGTTTATTTTCCAAAATTTCAATAAAAAGCCTTGGCAAAAACTTAATCTGTCTCTGGAGAACGTCTTCCTTCCTTCCATATGTTGCCCGATCTGTCACAGCAATAAACTTCTTCCCAGTTTCACGATCCCTAACGATTGCACCAACTGATCTTTTCCATAAAACAAGAGATAATGGTTCCAGCCCTCTGAAAATCATGATCCTCCCTTAAGAGAAAGCAGCACAAAGGAGTGAAAGAGCAAGTGAGTGCCCTCTGTTATAGCCTCTATTGTGACCTAGAATCCAGAGATTAAAACCAGTTCCTACCTACAATTCATCCCAGCTGTTTTATAATCCCTCTGAGTTTGATAGTTTCTGTAAATTGCTGCCATGCCACGATTAATGTACACACTTTGGCTTTGTTAACACTTGTCCCGCTGTCCTTGTTGTTTAGGGTACCTTCAAAAGAAACAGCTTAGGCCATTTTGTAATTATGCATGTTTACGGTTTTATATAAAACAAAACAGATGTTTCAGAGTCAATTTTATTTGATGGTGTCTTGTCTAGCCTAGACTCTGAAATGTATTTGATCTCTATTTGAATCAGAGTAGGCATAGCATCCTCTATTTATTTTTTGTATGCCAGAAACATGGATGTTCTGATACCTTCTGATACCTACGTACGTTTCTGATGAACATCCTACCACACTGATTTAATACATAATATTTTTAAAAGAATATGCTGTTGGTTTAGAGGTTAAATGCAACAAAACATATGAGTCCACATGAACTGAACACTTAAGCATTTAAATTTACAAAGTATTTATGTGCTCTGATGAATTAATGCCATAATCAAATTCTAAGTTTTATTCTGAAATAAAAGCCCTTGGAGTTCTCAGGCACATCTAGAGAGAACAACTGAAATTACCAAAATACTGATTTGCCAAGCTGATGTAAAACTATGTACTTTTGACTCTCTAGGAACTAATGCTTCTTTATTTTCAGGAGTGATGGAATAAATTAGGACAATAAAAGCCATCCTTACATCCGAATCCAGGGTGGTTTTGCTGATTTTGGAGAAGTTGCTCTTTATTTTCCTTAATGTAACTGGCAGAGACAAAAATGGTCCAAATCTTTAACTGTTAGATAACGAAGCTGTAACAAAGTGTCTTCCCCAGGAAAGAAACTGGGCAAAACCCCAAACACCTCACCATGTGGTAGAAGCTCAGGTAGAAGTTCAACATACCTATGTTTGGTTACGCATGTTAATGGCAGTTACTGACATTTTGAAAGCTGACTGGGCCTCTTTGGCTATGTAATTTCCCAGTCTGTTCAAAGGTAGCTGATGGGCTAAATGCTGTCATGGGACTTTCAAATTCTCAGCTGAGAAGAGAATATATGGTAAAGGCGGATGAAGTAATAAATCATACAGAAAAGAGGAATCAGTTGTCATTTTTACCTTCTTATGACACCAGAAATACAGTGCTGTTCAGTAAAATTTTAAAGCTACAAATTCAAGTTTAAAAATTGAAGAGAAATAATGTGTGCCATGCATTGGTTGTACTTGAAAGTACATGATCTGAGTCCCTAGTTACACAATAACACAGCAGTCCTCCTCCTGTCAGCTTTCTTGCACCAGCTTCTCTAGTGCTTGCCCATATTGTATCATTTTCTTCTATTTCTGCTACTTTATCTAGAGAGCTATCCTGAAGATGCGCATTTACTTTGTCTTAGATACTGACTTCCACAAATGGAAATACATTTTTTTCCTGAAAAAATGCAATGCCCACCCTTTGCTCAACGTCCTCACTTCACTATATCTGTAAAGACACCCAACCCTCTATGATTTTATTTATAATTTAAAGCATTATCACATCAATCTGTAACTATTCTCCAATAAAAACACTCCTTCCTAAATTTCCAGTGCATATTGTATGCATATTCAACCCACAGTATTTTAAAGTCACTCACAACTCTTTTGTTTCGTGCTTTGAGACAGACAGATAGCTCCGTATTTGTTTCTGAAGTAGCACTTGCAAGTTGAGATTGCTGCAAAAATATTTGCTAAAAAATAGTGTGAATAGTTCATGGACTTGTCAGAATCCATCTGTTTGAGTCTATTAATGGGTGCATTCCCAGCTGTGGTCTTTCCAACGTCATAAATAAAAAGTTTTTTCTTACTACAAATCCGATGGCTGAAGTCCCCCTGTAAAATTGATTTATTTAGGTAAAATCTGTCCTTATGATAAAGAGACCTCTTAATACGAGCAAGACTATGAGATGGCAATTGCATAGTCTTTCAGTAGTCAACTGGCACATAAACGACACACACTCTCAAATAATTTACCACAGCATTATTCCGGATAAGCTATGAAACAGCAGCTCATTCAGATCAGGATGAGTGGGACTGAGGTGGGGAAAGAGATGTGCATTTACCAGAGGGAAAAAAAGTGCTCCTCCAGGCACTGAATCCAAAATAAACTTACTTATATATGCAATACAATTTAGGGAATCCCATGCTATGAACCAATGCAGGATGTTCCTAAAATCTTTAGGAACCCTTTTTTTTTTTTGTAATGCCAAGTGTAATTTTTCAATATTTCAACAATAAGAAGTATAATTTGATTTTTTGATGATTTTGACTTAACTCTTCCAAAATTCCCTCAAGCTATCCCCTTCCTGGAGCTGGCAGCTGCCCTGAATTTCTTCTTAAATTACAGCAGCAGAAGACCAAATACAAAAATGTTTCAAGCTGGTCTTAGCTCAGATTCAGACAGACCTATGTATGACCTAAGGTACACCTGAACCATGCTTCTGTGCTGAAGGTAATTTCCTCTTAAATTCTTTCTACGACAAAACCAACTCCAGTTACTCCAGGTGTGGGATTTTTTTTCAAGTGCTTCTGTATTAAATGACCCATGAAGGTTTGGTGTCTTCTGCATCATCATGGCCTGGGACACGAGTCTCTCCTCCCTAGAAAACATGGTACTTGGCTTCTCGGAGCACCAGTGATATTCTTTTAGCTCAAGCAATGGAAGAAACCCACTATCCCCACGTTATTTTAGATCTGTGACAAGAAAAAATTGTAAAGTATTGACAGAATAAAAAAAGCTATTTTGGAGCTACCGAACTTACCTTGCTGCTAAAGAAAACACATTTTTAGCTAAGCGTAAATTTCAAATGGTAGTGGTTTTGAAACAGATTGGGAATCAAATTCTTACAGCTTAAAGAAATACAATGATTATAACTTTCAGTGCCTCCTCTTCCACTGTACTACAGCATGTTGCTGGATCTGCAAAAATGATTTCTGGACACAAAAACTTTTACTAACTTTTCAACAGCAGCAGCAAAAATATCAGTATTTCAATGAAATGTGCTGAAATACGATTCACTCGGAAGACTATGCAACAGAGTACATTTGAGTTTTGATTGGAAGGTTAACTGAAAGCACTGCAGTTTTTAAATTCTCATTAATTTTAGCTTATTTCTCCACTACTATGTGTAGTAATTGCTGGAAGTAATTTCAGGCCTCTGTGCCAAAGGATGGAGAGTTGTTTTGTACACACTGCTCCGGACTAGCAGCTGACAGGTAAGAGGCCATATCTGCACTGCACAGGTTTAGACTTTGTGTGATTACCTTGGGAGTCAAACACAGAGGTTTTGGCATGTTTTCTCACCTTAAGTGACCCAAATAATGTAAGAGATGAGTCAATGTCCCTCAGACTGGGGGATTTATGGCATTTAACTGGGGGCATGTGTTGCACACCTCTGCATGTAGCATTGGGGCATGCGGAGGTGATTTAGTTTAGAGAGCTGATTATAACTTGCATAAACTCTACTGTAATCAAATGTGATTAAGTCCTGCTGCAAAACCACAGAAAATAAGACTTCTGGATGGCACTCTGTCCTTGAGGGACTTAGTATGCCTTGAATATTGCACCATCTTAATAAAACCAATTACTGTGTCTAGTGTTCTGCAATGCATATTGTGCACACATATCATTGATATTACTGTATGTAAATTACTGCCCTCTACTGGAATGACAGGCAGAGTATTTCACGTGAAATTGATTATTATGTAAATAAATTAAACTCATTTTCAGAGTTTGGGGTTTTTTTTAGAACCGAGTGTCATGAATTGGAGATGTTCCTGATCCTTTCTTGTACCACAACAACTTGCTGCACTCATATCTGTGTGCATTAAGTCTTTGCTTATTTGCAATATAAACTGCACCGGGATGGTCTGATTGTCAAAATATTTTCATTTCTAAACTGAAAACAGGACGTGCAAAGGAGTGACAGAAGTGCAGTCTTCTTGTAAATGCTTTAATGGCAGTCAAGGAACCTCCTACACTGTTGTACTTTTAAGCCTGTAATAATCAAAAGAAACCATCACAAATTATTTATTGAAAATAATACTCCCCAAACTAAATTTTCAAGAATCATATGAGAGGCATCGCTTCTTTAAAATCATGAGGCTGGCTTAAAACGATGACATTTTATAAAATACACAATATTTTTGTTTGTCTGTTTTCTGTCTCTTCAGACTCTGAAGTTCACGTTTTCAAGCCTTTCTTTTCAAAGTTGCTATTAAAATATGCCTCAGTTGAAGCGAAAGCTGGGTTTCTCAACGAATTGTGACTCAAGGAGATGACTTTTAAAGGAGTTATGGTATATAGCAGCACAGGAAATGGCCATGCTATGACAGAAAAAAATAATTGGGAAGAAAAGACTGAATGTCTGTCTCAGAAGAAATGCAAGAAATACAGAATAGAAGATGACAAATGTAAGTCAAACACTGCTGTGCCTGGTAAGTGTTGCACAAATCAAATTGGTAAGTCATCTAAGTTCTCAGAATCCTTAAAAACATTACCACACGGGACATTTTTGAATAGGTTTTTTTCATTCAAACAAAAAGCAGGAACACATAATTCAGAACTGAGGCTTCACTGATTCCTGAAACTAAACTCCACGTCCTACTGTAGCTGGGAAAGCAGAAGAGTAGGCGTTCGGTCTCCAGGGCCCTACTGAATCCAGAAATTTCCCATGTTTAGGAATTTGCTGGCCAGCCACCAACAAGGTTGTATTGATGGGAATTATTATGGTGTTCACTTAGCAGCTAAAAGTTTATTGTGGATATAAATGTTGTATATAAATGTTCTGGCATAGTTATTATTATAAATAAAGTCAGTTGCATGGGGATATGAAAAGTGGTTTGTAGGACTACAGTCATACAGATAAATACAAAACACGTAATAGAAAATAACTGAGAAGATACATAATTTAATATGCCGTGACTGGTATTAAGAAGCAATCGGGGGATGGAAGAACGTCATTACAGCTTAACGACAGACAAATAAGTTAAGTATTTGTATCAGTCTATATGAGTTCATATGTTATAGAAAAATATGAGTACCAATAAACACATCTATCTAAACACACAGGAACTTAAAAAATCTTGTATTATATATACTGCTTCAGGAAAACTAGTACTATGATTTGTTTCCACTGTTATGGTCTGCAAACAGCAGCAATAATTGCAATGCTTACAGGAATCCTCCATAAAGGCATGGTGTAGCATACCGAAGAGATCTCAGCCTTCTAGTCACTTAGGAAACACCTACAGCTGGAATGAACTGAGGCCATGTATATGTGCAGAAAACTAAGGGGAAATATTTGTCTACTGAGTACTGAAGGAACCTTGCAGATGTTCAAGGAACCACACAAAATCAGTAGCAAAAAACCAACCCCAAACCAAACCAAAACAAGGAAGTTGTACTATAAAAAGGACCGACATCATAACTTTCTAGGAAAAAAAAAAGTAAGTTTGTTTTCTAAAGATTAATGTGTCATTGCAATCAGTGAACACCAAGCTCCAGAAAGGTGACCTATCAAGAACCTTTTCTAAATAGCTATCAAATAGAAACTGACTGATTCAATGGTATCCAGTTCTATTACCAGCACTGGTTCCCCAGTTTATCAGCAGTTTTCTATCTCATAACGTTAGGAAATTAAGTAATCAAAACTGAATTTCTCCTAGGAAAATAATCTCTGATGTAGCTCTTTGATGGAAGCAAGACTTGTTCAGATACACAATTTACGTATTAAATGTAAAACCAGAAGATGAATGTTGTTGTAACACCAGAAACCTCCACAGTCACTCTAAACCTTGTACAGCAAATGGCAGCAGAGCCACAGGAATGGGTATGAGAAAATCACATCTTTCTCTGGACTTTCAGACAGTGGGGAGTCCTCCATCACCCCCCTCTTCAGTCTCATGCTGATACAGAAATACTTGGCAGGTCAAGCATATTGGTATTTTTGTAATTGTATTTCTGGAATTAACTTCTTGTTGCTGAGGGTCATGAGAACCCGGCAGCAGCAGAACTAACAATGGTGGTATTTTGCCACCATCGCCTCCTTTTCAGATTCAAACCACTGGTCTTCAGGGAGTGTCTAGGGAAGGGGATAGAAATTACAGAATACTGACATAACACGCACACAAAAAAGAGTATCTATAAACTTTAAAGAAATTCACCTACAAAATTCTAACTTTAATATAGAATAAATAGCATGTTTGTTACAATTTATGAGATCAACGTCTACTTTGTTTTGCTACTGTGTTCTCTTTAGGACTGATACAAGGGCAGAAAATTTCCTGGCATGCCTGACCAAATGAATCAGTCATAACTCACTCTCTTTTTTTCCCTGAAGCACTCCATCCTGAATAAAGAACATCTTTCATAACTTTTCTCCATGACAAAGGACAGTCTTTTCCCATTGATGGGGTCGGGTTAGGGGGGAATTTACACATATACATCTTACCAACATATATGAGAATCAGCATCTTCTCCTCTCCAGTGCACTGGTAGGGATATAGACTAACACCTCCTCTCTGCTTTCTAAAAATGTATTGTATGATTGTAAAACACACCATAAGAGTATGCCCACCGAATCAGCCACAAGAAATACCAGATTTGTCATATACACATCTCCCACACTCCCAAGTGAAAAGTGACCTGGCAAAATTATTTAATGAAAAAATCCACTATGATCATAAACGGCTTTAATGAGATGAACCTGCCACATTTGCACTGTATACAAAGGTCTTAATTAAGAAGAAATTTCAATAATAGAATAATATCAACACACAGCAGGCTCATGTTTGGCCCCATACTGGGACTCTTGCCTTTGCTCAGAGTTTCTCTGAGGACCTGGAAGCCTGGTACGTACCCGTGTTTTCTGTGGGCTCTCCTAACGCTGACCTCAGGATACATGACACCAGCAACAAAGAGTTCTGCTTCACAGAGTACAAACTCGCAGAAGCAGGTTCTTAAAATTTTGTTTCATTTTAACTGAAAACTAAAAACTACAAGACACCTATAGTTTTGAGGCTTCTTGAATTAGGCTCCAGAAATATGGCTGCTCTTGCCTCCATACAGGCATGACTTAAAACGGTGCTAAAATTCACATAGTTCTGGTTGTGACCACTGTTTTTTTTAAGACCCATTTTTCTCTTCCCTATTCCCCAGGATCAACAGATCAGCTGGTGCCAGGAAGCACCATGTCACCAGAGGTGCAATTACAAACTTAGGCCTGCTCATTTGCACCCAATAAAAATACAATAACTCACAAACCAACCACAAGTTACTGTTGAGAGGACAAGGGTCACTGCCTTGGCAGCTTTGCCAAATGCTGAATGTGGCAATTACTTTCTGCTGGACAATTTATTCTCTATTTTCTACCCTACTTCAGCTAATGTTCAGTTTCATCTCTGACATAACTGCATTGCAGTCACATTTGAACAGATACTTATAGCTGCAAATCAGTGTATAAGGTCTTCCTGAACAGCTAAGGACACTTAAGAGTAGGTCTTCTAAACCTTTCCATTTAAAGATCTTAATTTTGCCTTCTTTAGACTAAAATTTTCTTTTAATCATGAGCCTGCCTCATGCTCCTGTTTCAATTTTTGGTGCTGCAGGTCGTTCATATCGAAGATAAAATTGGTCCTTGGTATGTTGTCCCATTGTACATTTTCGTGCTGCTTGATTGACAAACTAGTGCTTCATCCTTTAAAAGACAAACTTGTGATTGGTCTTGGAAATATCTGTCCAAACTTGGCCAACTTACAGAAGTTTGGAATGTCAGACCTAACAAACCACTGGCAACTTGGTGGAAAACTTGCCCCCAAATTCCAATTATCTGGGCCACGCCCAAAGCAGGGTGGGAGCATCCAAGATCCTTCCCCAAAATCACTCCAGACAGTTGCTCCTAGAGAGCTCTGCAGGGAAGTAGGACCTGGGATGGTGCTCCTGTCCCGTGCTGCTGTCACAGTCAGGCAGTAGGGAGGACATCAATGAAGAGATTAGAGGAATTGTACCTGAAGAGCTAGAGGAAATTAAATGGGGATGTAATCTCTTCAAGAACACAGAACATAGAGTGCTGTGGGACACGAAGCTCAGGTGAGAAGAGATTTGGCAAGAAGGCTGAGGGTGTATCTACACTGCAGTCACAGCTTTACGGAGCAGAAATCCCAACAGCAGTTTGTGGGTTGCTAAACCACAGCTCAAAGTTACACCTAGGAAATCAGAGAAAAAACGTTCTATTATTAGAAGAATGTTAGGGTCACAAACTTCAGGTAGTCTCAGAATTGAAGTCACCTGCTCAATCTCAACTCGACCCTCCTCCTATTGGGAATATGACAGTCTTTATCTCATCCACACATGCACCTCCCTAGGATCCTGTCTGATCATGGACAAGGATCTAGCATGTACCCAGCTAAGCCAGCTGCTGTAGGACTCCTGCTACATCTCTTGCAGATGCTGGAAGGCACACAGGAAAGGGTGGAAGACAGCACACAGGAAAAAATCGTGTTTCTGGGACTATGCCAAGTAAACGGTGCCCCTGCGGTTCCATCCCTCTCTGTCTGGTTTTCAGCAAGTCACTTGAAACAAAATCTAACCAGACTGCCAGGAACTGCAAGTTACTCATTCCCTGGGTGCAGTACAATTAGATCCTGGAGGCTGATTTGCACAACAGGAGAAACCAAGTGCCATAATTTGAATATTAAAGTAGAAAATTCAAGTTCTAACGATCAGAGTTATTGATACCCCTGAGTTCAGCCTTACTGTGCCTCAGGTTCTTATCTGAAAAACAGGAACAACATAACCTTACAGCTTCTAAGAATACAATTAACACATTAATAGTACAAAGTACGCAAGACTCAGTACTCCTAAGCACCATGCTCTTGAGCACTTGAGGGAATTTGTAATTCTGTGCTCACATCAGGGTTTGAGAAGGCTGCAGTACTTCAGGCTCTAGGTTAACAGCTTCAGCAACGGGGATTGGTACTTTCTGCACTCTATGGGGCAGAAAAGCTCTGTGCAAAAAAGGGGGATGTGATCCTGTCATTAAAAGACAACCCTACACTGCGAGGAGGCTACACAATAAGGCAGCAACCAGGCATCCTTTACCTCTGGTGTTTCCTGACTTTGAAGTACTGAGCTTCAAAGCTTAAATATATTCTTTGTGATTTTTTTTTTTATATAGTAACTGAAAGAACGGCAGATAGAAGGTGGTACACTTCACCTACATACAACAGATGTAACAACTACAACTTGTGTTTTACTGTAACAGGTGAGCATGATTTGAGCAGGGATCTCAGGATCAACTCACGGTCATCACTTTTAAAGTGTGTTAAATATGTAAGTAAAATTCCTAAAGCAATGGCTTTCAATAATCACACAGAAGTTCAGAATTATATTAAACCAACAGTATTTTATGTAACTTTTCAGACAAATCGGTCTCTACTTCAACAAGGGAGTTAAAATTGTGGTTCATTTCCTGATCAGATTGTGAAACCCAACTTAAACCGTAAGCATAGTGGGAACACAAACAGTTTAAACTACCTCTGCAAAAATTATGAGAAGCACAGAAAAAATAAAGCTGGCATTTATGGCACTGTAGTGGGTAAAAAGCAAATCCCTGCCAGTGAACCAAAAGGAGTAACTAAGAACTGCTGGGCACTAGAGGCTTATCCTGACTAAGAGACAGCACAGAGCAGCCCTGTCCCAGGAGCACGCCAGGAGCCAGGCTGCTGCTCATCACCTCTGCTGTGAAGGGTGAAGGAGGGAGGGAGCACCCCGTAGCAGTCTTTTTGAGCACAGCGCACTTCCCACAGCAACCCAGCCACGCTGTCTGCCTCTCTGAGAGCAGCCGAGCCAAGGTCCAGCTCTCTCCTTGCTCTAGCCAAGGTTCAGCTCCTTGCTCCAGTTCACACACTTGCTGCCCAACCCTGTACTGCTGCCCTCTGCTCCAGCACATGGACATCAGGGACGAAAACGTTCCACTGGGGAAAGCCCTGAGCAACCTGCCCTGCTCCCTGCTCTGAGCTGGTGGCTGGACTAGAGACTTCCCAGCATCCTGTCTAACCCCAACAATTCTATTATCTTTGTGAATGAAGCTGTCTCGAGTTTACTTTCTTTACTGGTCAACTGGTGTCTACAACCTTAACAAATAGATAAAAAAACAAAACAGACCAAAAGTGCCTGAAAAACTATCATCACAAAGATGATTTACTCAAAAGTCTTTATTTGGCTTGATGGTTGGAACAATGACAGCACACTGACGGTTAAAACTGCACTTTGTTTTGGTCATTGTTCTTAAACGCTGGTTACCAGTTACACTACTGCTCCCACTGTCAGTCAGGGCTGAACCACAATGTCAACTTCCAGAGGAAAAAAATGGGAACTTGTGCAACTATCTACCTGACAACTGACTGATCTATTGTGATGGAGAAGAAACTGGTCAACTTGGAAATAATATGACATTTAGATCAGTTTAAATTCCCTGCCTTCTTACTAATGAAAGCTGGAAGAAGAGGAATATAGGAATATGCACTACAGCTATGGGGGCCAAAGGGACAAATAAATATAAAAAGAAGGACAAAAATCCCAGACACATAAAAGCATCTCTGATGAGATGAGGTGAACAAAAGAACATCTCTGGAGTCAACAGATGTTATTTGTACACATTCTGCTCTGTTGTCAAATAATTAATTTAATTGAAGGACATGTGTATAAGTATTTCACCAGAATATTATGAACAGCACTTAAATTATGGCAACATATAAACTCAGGACATTAGTATTCCATCCACCTTAAATAAAAAGTCTGACTCCATCAATTTTAATACCCAGTTGCTTTAAGAAGTTGGCTACAGCTTCATGGCAGCCTGCCCAGGTCCTTTGCTCAATCAAGCAATAGTTGTCTTCGACCAAAAAAGAAAAAAAATAGCTAACAGTATCCTTGCTGAATGTCTGCTGGTATCTGCTATCCATACAGGAGTAAGTACATTACATGTAAATACAGATTTATATTTTGGGTGACCATAACACTACAAAATTAGCTGGTTGAGTAATTCATTATTGAAGCTATCCACTTAAGATTAATTTTTCAAGAAATTGACATGCAGTTTTTATCCATTATTTTAATTATATGTACATAAGAACTAATGTGCTGCAGACACACTTTAGACATCTATATCATATGCTATTTACCTCTGTATTATACAATACCAGCATGTCACAGTGCCCTAGGCAAGGTCACCAAACTCCTAACAATGCTGTAGGATGTGGCTGAGGAATCCATCTTTACAAATTAGCCTTCATTATGCATGATTCTGCTCATGAATCTTGATTTATTGTTTTCCAGTATAATTTCACCTTGCACTTGAGGGTACCCTCTAGATCTTTTAATTCATGAAGTATTTTACAGATACAAATTAGTGATATGTTTGCACGTGTAAAGTGCTGCGGCGACAGCAGTGCTCTAAATGTGACCCTACCTACTGGAGCTCTGTGTCCTTCTAGTCTCTACCTTGGGTTGTTGTGACTGCACGAACCCGCTTTTCCAGAGCAGTTAGGAGACCTAAAGCTATAAAAACGCCCGAAAAGAAACAAACCCTTTTCTCCTTGGGAGTTGCGGTCCTCCTCCCATGCAAACCCTACTAAGAACCAACCTGGCCCTGCAAACGACTTAGAAAACTGATCAGACCAGCAGGTGAGCTCTCTTCCCGGAGACAAAGTTAACCCTCTTGATTTCTGAGATGCTCAGAAGGTGCATCTGACCTGGGGCTACCTCCAGCTTCAGCCCCGAGCCCCACCGTGTCCGCCGGGAACCGGGCAGGTGCTGCTGGGGGGTTCTGACCTGCCAGCACCCCGCCTCCTGCCTGCAGCCCGACCTGCCCGGACACTGCCAACCGCATCCCTGCCGGCAGCACCAAGCATGAAGCCCCGAGGTCTTCACGCTCCGTCGCGGAGACNTTCCAGTATAATTTCACCTTGCACTTGAGGGTACCCTCTAGATCTTTTAATTCATGAAGTATTTTACAGATACAAATTAGTGATATGTTTGCACGTGTAAAGTGCTGCGGCGACAGCAGTGCTCTAAATGTGACCCTACCTACTGGAGCTCTGTGTCCTTCTAGTCTCTACCTTGGGTTGTTGTGACTGCACGAACCCGCTTTTCCAGAGCAGTTAGGAGACCTAAAGCTATAAAAACGCCCGAAAAGAAACAAACCCTTTTCTCCTTGGGAGTTGCGGTCCTCCTCCCATGCAAACCCTACTAAGAACCAACCTGGCTCTGCAAACGACTTAGAAAACTGATCAGACCAGCAGGTGAGCTCTCTTCCCGGAGACAAAGTTAACCCTCTTGATTTCTGAGATGCTCAGAAGGTGCATCTGACCTGGGGCTACCTCCAGCTTCAGCCCCGAGCCCGACCGCTTGTGGCATCATCCCCACCGTGTCCGACGGGAACCGGGCAGGTGCTGCTGGGGGGTTCTGACCTGCCAGCACCCCGCCTCCTGCCTGCAGCCCGACCTGCCCGGACACTGCCAACCGCATCCCTGCCGGCAGCACCAAGCATGAAGCCCCGAGGTCTTCACGCTCCGTCGCGGAGACNCTCTCCTCCCTCCTTCCCTCCCCCGCGCCTCAGCCCCCCGCCGGGGCGGGGAAGGTGACCCGGGGTCCGGCCCTGGTTCCTGCCCCGCCTGCGGCCCGGGGGTCGCCCGTGAGGGAAATCTCCGCCCTTCGCCCCGGCCGGGACGCGGAGCCCCTCGGGCTCAGGCACCAACGGCAGCCCCGGGCCCCGCTCCTAAATTCCGCGCCTGCGACCCGTCTTGCGGGAACCGTC